>CM053783.1:140587252-140992252 GCA_028749045.1 Cupressus sempervirens | reverse complement strand
CTGCGCCCCCCCCCCCATTCTCTCTACTTTTATCTCTTGTCAGCCACCTCGACCCACTGGTATGATATCTTTAGGGCCTCTTAACTCTGGACCTCCGATGCTAGTCCAAGTATGTTGTCTCACCTATGACAAATTTTTAATCATAACTATTTTGTTAGTTCTAATTTGGAAGTTTGCACAAAAGCATTAGCATTTGGATTTATTCTCCCTAAAGTTTTTAATAAAGAAGTCTGATGATTGATAATAGCTTATACTAGGATTAGCTCCATAGACAAATCAATAATTTATGAATCCAGGTAGCTAATAGTTTCAGACTATAGCACAAGGCATGCCACCACCAAACATGTATGTCCAGCCACAGCCTATTCAATACCCACGACAGATGTAGCACATGCCTCCACGCCTAGGGCAGCAGCATCAGGCACCACCATCATCACAGCCACCATCTATGTCATATCTTCAACAACCAAGGCTAATGGTAACTGGGCCTTCTCAGTCCCAGCAATCTCAACAATCATCATAGCCTTTGAATATGTCACCTCCATTAAGTTTGGGGGGCATGGGAATGCCACCATCATCATCCTATAAGATAGACTTATTTTCATATGTTGCAATTATTTTTAGGTTGTTTTTGGTTTCCATAAAAAATGTCTGCATAAGTAGTTGGTTATGTGTGCATGCTATGGATAAGCTTATTTCCCTTTTATCTTTTTTTTAGTTTGCTACATCCTCTCCATATGGACAACCGCCAAATTCATTCAATGCAAATCTAGCCTATCAACATGCTTCGCAACCTCAACATATGTCGTTAGTAAATTCTGGAGTGTAGCAATGGGGATCTACAGGTCAAAATAGTGTTGTACCACAAGCAATACAAACAAACCTTGACAGGCAACTTCTGCTTCTGTAAGATTCCATCCCATAGATTTTACTAGGCATGGTGTAGTGAAAAGGGTTTTGTCATTAGTTTTAGCTTGCCATAAGGAATGTTATTTCCATGAAATTAACAGTTCTTTTAGATTTCCTTAGGGGCCTCCTATACAACCTTTGAATTATAATTCACAAAGTTCTTCAGAGTGGCAAGAGCATACTGCTGGAGATGGAAGGAGGTACTAAGTTGATAATTGCATTAGATTTTATTATTTTAATAAACAACATTACTGAGCCAAGTTGGGTTTGATATGGTCTTATTTTGAGATATGTGTTTGGCAGTTATTTACATATTTGTTTATTTGACCTTTTAGAAAATGCACAAAGTGTTGTTCTGAGGTTTTGATAGTCATTTTTAAGAATGGGGGATGTTTTTTGTTAGCCATCCTTGTTGGCTTAGTCTGTATGCAGTATTCCTTTATAGGATCAAGTTCAATTCTGTTCATGCATGTTTTAGATATCTGTGGGTCATATCAATGAACTTAAGATTTATGTTTTCATGTAGATACTATTACAATAAAAGGAAAAGGTAGTCTAGTTGGGAGAAGCCTTTAGAATTGATGACACCAATTGAGGTGAGACATCCAAGATTTCTTACCTTTTGCTTATATCAAATGCATATATATGTTGTTAACATAGAATGGTTTATTAACTTATGTATTGTTGAATATCCTTGGAATGTATAAAATCTTAATCATCCCTCACATGGTAGATAAAATGTGGACTAGTTGATTGAACTTGTTTCATGTAGATTACATTTTTCTTTCCATGGCCTACCACTCTTTTGTTGATGTCTCATGGTAAGATCAGAGATCAATAAAAAAGTATGTATGCCTACTTCTAAGGTGGGATGTTTTCTTTTTGTCTTATGAAGTTGGGTGATCCTTGACATCCAAATTGTACCATTAGTTTTATGAGGGAATTATCGTTTTGCACCAAATTAAAAATGATGAATGTTGTCATTTTCATGATTTATGATCCCTCTTAAACATTAAGTTTTGGTCTTAGAATGGTTTTGACATTTGAGTGTCAACACACTTAACCACTTTCTACATTGAAGTCGAGTACACTATGTATGCTGAGCCACAATATGTGCCGAGTGACTTCAGGTGTCGAGCATTATATAAGTGCCAAGTGATATATAGGTGTCTAGTCACACTTGATGTCGAGCAAGTTAGAATGCTCCATATGCTAAGTGAGCTAGCATGTAATAGGTGCCAAGCAATCCAAGATCAAACATGTGTCGAGCACTAGTAGTCCAGTATGTGCCGAGTAACATAGAATCAGCATATGAGTTTGTGTCCTCACAAACTTAGATGTAAACCATTTTTGAAACTCACATAGAAGGATTTCGAAGGATAACAAGGATAAGGATGAATCTTTTACATTTCCTATGCAGTCAACATGTAGCCAATCAGAAAAATGGAGAAGGCATGCAACCAATGAGAAAAATGCAAGGAATGAGCGAGAATTTAAGATCCAATATGGATCGTAGATCCATACCTAACCCTAAGTCTTCACAATCTTCAAAAGGAGGATGAAAACCCCATTGTAATTATGGATGAGAATAGTGTATGGGGAAACTATAGTGAAATTCAGTGTGAAGTGTGAAAGACTTAGTGAAGTGAACAACAATTACACATCCAGTTGATCAGAATAGTACAAGGGACATGATCAAATATCAGATCTCAAAGGATCAAGACTAGAATGAGCAGATCAAGTGCCTAAAATCAGTAATTGAAGATTGTAAGCAATCAGGTCAAAGGATTTCTAATACTCTCTTACCATTGTATTAGATAGTGAAAACCCTATGATGATAGGTTAGCCTAACAACTACTTTGTAGATCCTTTGAAGAGGTGATTAAATCCTTTAATAGGGTAACACTTCATGTAAAGTGTTTGTAAATCCTCTAACAAGGTCACTATTGACACAGTATAAAGCCTTTAATAGGGCAGACCATTAGAAGTGGTCAAATAATTATTGCTGCAGTAATTTTTGTGGGTATCATCCCCACCCCAGTTTTACCTTCTTATTCCTAGAGGGTTTCTAGGTTACCAAATCTGGTTTTATGTGTGTTGATGCATGTATTTATTTTATGTTCATTTAATATGTCTACATGCATGCAGTTTTTAGTTATTTATTTTAAAGGAGTTGAAAAGGCTAAAGTGTGGTACTTCTGATTCACCCCCCCCCACTCTCAAAAGTACTCTTCCCATTTTGAACATTCCAACATTAAGTACTTTGAAAGTCATGGATGGGCATTTTGAACTGATAACTACTAGATGGCTTTATCTTATGAAGAAAAGATCAATATATAATAACTAATAGCCTATTTAAGAACATCAATTCAAATACATAATATCTTATAGATGATGTCACTAACAAATCTTGAGATGTTTCAATTTCCTAATTTTTCAACAAACTTACCTTTATGTATGTTGGCAGGTTAAGTTGTGGGGTCAATTCTTGTTACAATTTGGTTCAGCATCTCGATGCTGTAGGATTAAAATTTCCTTTCTTGGAGATTTAGGTTTATAGAATATTAATGTAGTCTCTTTCGCAGTAGCCATGAAATGGATCTTTGATTATTCCAGCAGCTTATAAATTTGAAATTAGACTGCATGGTAGTGCCGATCTTTTCTATAATAATGAAACTAGTACAACTATATTGTGATAATTTGATATTCTTTGCCCATCTAAAGAGCTGGAATTGGAAAATTGGTCTTTACTATAGTACACAACACATAGTGACACCAAAATACTATATGAATCTTGTGTCTCTTTTGCATAGCTTCAGGGTATAGTTATGGACTTGAACCATAATGTGCATTGAAGGTTTTAAATTTAGTTATTTTTGGAGTATCTTGATTTCTAGTTAAACACACTAACCAATACTGTCTTTGACATTTATCATGTTTTTGGAAATTGAGAACATATTTTGAATGTGAAATAATATACCTCTCTAGGTCATTAGTTGCACTGATGAACAGATGATGTAGTTAAGGATATTGTACCAAATTAATGGTAGCCTTTATCCTTGCAGCCTACATCCATATTTAATACACATAGCCCTGATGCACTATAAAGATGCAAAATAGTGAAATACCATAGTTCTATGTCAAATTTAAATAAGCAAAAATAATGAGCAGCAATGATATAGATTTAAAGATATATTGTAGGTCATGTTAACCTTGTATGCAATCAATTGATCTCTCTTTCCAAGCTGCTCAATATTTCCTTCTTGTTCAAGGGTCATGGTCTACTAAAAATAATATCATGCCTCCATTTTCCTCACCAAGAGTTGGTCCCTTCAGTAGTTCACCTTTTTCATTATAAAAAACCAATTGAAATTGACCAACATTTTGTTTCTTGACTATTCACATTTTGGGTTGACTCTGCATTTTTCTCTTTTCTCATTTAGATTAACTCTTTGTTCCATATGATGATGCTTTGCCCATTAATTCTCAACATGAAATTTGATTGAAGATGCCTTTGCCAGTGGAATAATTTAATGCTTTGTGGGATATTGAAGCTTGTACCGCTCACAAGGTGCTCTTGCTTCAACGAGCATTACCCCTAGATGCTCGTTCATTTAATGCAACATAAGCAATTTCTAAATGTCATTAGTCATTCTAATTTAATTATTTGTGGGATATTGAAGCTTGTATCACTCACAAGGTGCTCTTGCCTCAACTAGCATTACCCCTAGATGCTTGTTCGTTTAATGCAGCATAAGCCTTTTCCAAATGTTGTCAATCATGCTAATTGGTGTAGACATTACCAACAAGAAGTAAAGGATATATACCAAAGGTTTTTTGGCAAATTCTTTTGCTTCCTTTAAGAATTATTCTAACCTATAACCTAGGTTTTAACTCACCTGCTTAGGTTGTGTACGATCAATTTTCTAACATCATAGTTTTTAGGTAGGGCTTTGATGGAAGATGAAAATTAGATTGTTGTTTGTCCTCGCCTTGGGTTATACAATATGCCAAATTCTCAATGCTTCAATAGAGTATATAATCATATCTAAAATAGTTTTCCTTTTATATAAGGATTTTCAATTTTGTACACCTGAAAGTAAAATAGAACTAGTATGCATTATGGATTTTCTTGGATTTTTGAATGTGATATTGCTGCTAGTTCTTACTGGGATAGTATGCATATCCTGCAATATTGGCTTGCCATTAGACAACATTTCGTGAAGGTAGTCAATAAAATAGTTCAAATGCCTTACCTATGATTCCACATTTTGCATGCATGTCTACTAGGGCAATTGCAACTTAAACAAATATATTCTCTCAATATATCTATTTTGTGCATATACAGCAACCATGGCTTTTGATGACCACATTACGTTCAGGCATCCTCTCAAACAATTCATGTGACTTATCTATGCTTCCATTTTACAAGCATGTCTCCCGAGGTAAATGCTACTACTTCATCTACACTGTTTGATAAAATCCTTTATGCTTCGACAGATGCCTATAACTTATCCCAAAGCTCTCATTCAACAATTATGAGATGATCAATTAAGAGGAAATAGTTGAGAGCTTAGAGTGACAATTTTCAGCTGATCATATGAAATGAAATGGGCGTGCGAGTAGAAAGAAACTAGAAAGACATTGTGTACAAATGAAGGCATGAAATGGATGGTTTTGGAGCACTTAGCATAGACACTTAGCATTTAGTACATATCATCATTCAAGATCAAATGGGTGGGTGGGATTATACGCATAGTGAATAATAAAGGAGGGAATTGAACCCTCCTTGAGGCTCACACTTTTTGAGGTCCACTTCAGCAATGGCCCTTCCTATGAAATTTTTGTCTAAAACCTTTCTAATGAGATAATGTGTTATGAGCTCTTCATTAGTGGGATGGAATGTGAATCTAGGAGGCAGTTGTGCATCACCCATATCATGATTGTAACTAAAGTTAAGAGCCTCTATTATTAAATTCTCTTCCCTATCACCCATATTCATTTCCTTTGCTATTCATAATTCACATGATGCATTTATTCTATTTATTTTTATTTTCTCAATATAGTGGAACAAAGCTATAATATTCTCAAAGAGGCCAATGAGAATATTAAGCTGTTCATTAACAAAATAGAGGAGCAAAGAATAAGTAAGGAGGAGGACCTCGCCCCCCATAGCGCAAAGGACAGGGCCCCTAATGATAGCTTGAGGAAATGCACTAGATCCATCTTGAGGAAGAAGGACACCCTGGAACTTGACTAGGAACTCTCAGACATGAAGGAGGTGGCGGGTAGATTGTCAGAGCTAGAAATCAATGCAGTAGAAATGCTGAGAGATATCTCCTGAGCGCCCTAGCTTTTCTTGGCTAGTCCTAGTTTTTTTTCTTGATTCCCTAGCTTTTTACTAATTTTATACTTTAGTGTGGGGAGTTGTTTTAGTTGGTTGCTTTTAGTTTCTTTTGATACTTTAAGTGTTCTTTTTTTGTTAAATCTATGTATTGTTTGGCTATCAAGGCCCTGTTATAACCTATTTTCCTTAATAAAAAACATTCATTAATAAAAGTTTACTGAAAATGATAACTGACATGCAATTAATAAATAATAACTCACAATAAATACAAGATTAAAATTAATATCCAACAAGTACACCACCAGAGGAAAATATAAAGAAAATACGAAGGAGACTTAGGCTACATACTATGGAGTGTCATCACATGAGCCAAATCTAAGGTTACCCTGGTAGTCTCTTAGGACCTCAGCCCCTTAATGACTCTATGTAGAACCAAAATACCCTCTCATGAAGACAAGGGAACTAGTCATACCTCTCAAGGTATCATCCCATTCTCGTCCTTAGCCTATACAAGCACTCAAGGCATGGATGAGAAGAAATCTCTAACTTATTTTTTAAATTTATCTAAAGGTATGGGGGAGGAAAGTAGTATAATTACTATGTCATCACTTGTTATGCAACTTATAATGAGTTACCTTGATAGCCACTTTGGGCCCCGACCCCCATTGTAAGCCACTTTCATAGACATGCACCTAGACTACCTTTCCAAAACTCACAAACCACAATTGTGCTTCATACCACAAAAGTAATATTGATCCAATTTGGTTACTTAATAGGCAACCCAAAAATAACATTAGTTCTCAAAACCCAAGTTCTTATAAATGCTCATCAAAATAAATCTCATAAAAAAAATCTCAATTTAAATCATAAAGTACATCATGACATCTAGTCAAATAATCATAAAAGAAATCTCAAAAACACCTATGGTGCAAATTCTAACTTGGTCAATTAAACAACCCACAAAGAAAAACCATCACAAAAATAAACATCACAAGACTATAAATATAATATTTAAGAAATCACATAAATTTCAGCCATATGATTTAATTTCATCATTTTCTCTTGTTTAGTTTGAAGCACAAATATGTGTTTAAAAATAAAGTAAGAATGTACATGTTAATATAAATTTCTATGCTAATAAACTTATTTAAATCAATAAGTATTAGAATGTCAAATCTCTTTATGCATATAAAATATCATGTAATATTATCATGTTATTATTTTAAATAGTCTTAAATCATGAATGATTTAATTAATAACATAAATGTATATTATTAATAAGATCAGCTAAAAAAAATGGCATGCAAAGAAAAAAGCAAAAATGCGAAAAATGCGAAGGCATTACATTTGAAATCAAATTCTCAATGAAATTTCCAGCATTGTCACCCTAAAAAGCTAGGGATTTCAACAACTTGCACAAAATCTGCACCAGCAACTAGACTATCCAACAAAACCATTTACAGGAGCAAATTTGATTCTGGACCCTCTGTCAATAAGATTCAAACAAATCTCAATTTTGTAGTCAATACCTCAAATTCATTCACCACTCTAGATGGCTTGCAAGATTTGGAGGTACTCAACATTTAGGAAAATATATCCAAAGAGGGGGCCAATGTGGAAATAAATTAGACCAATAGCTCGAGGAGATTTAGGATTTCATCTCCAAAGAACACTCGTAGTGACCAGTTTGATTATCTTCCTCATCAACACTCAGAAAGATTTCAACCACTTATCCATTCCACTCTTAGTTTAGATAAGCAAATTTATTTCTTTAACCTAACCAAATATGCAGGATCCAACCTAAACCCCATATATGCCTAGCAGATAGGTTTTGCTATTAAACCTTCTGTACCCCCTCAGATCCTGACCAAAAGAAATTTAGGAATGGTGTCATTTTGGTTCTACCCCAACTCTATCTACCTCAAAATCTTATATCCCTCCTCATCGTAGGTCTCCAAACCCTAACCCTCTTGTTCATTCTGATGCCTTGTCCCCCCTGCGCCTCATCCATTCTTCAATCGAGTTTGAAGATAAGGTCCTCATTATCAATGACCAAGATAGTGAAAACCATTGGCAAGAATGCCTAAAGGTTGGACTATTTGTTTTCTAGAATAGGCCAAGAGCATAACTGCATAATCTTACTAATTGGCTTGAGGACTACTGTGACTATCACGTAAGTATTTCTCACCATACTGATAGATTAATTTATATTCATTGTAGTGATGCTTTTGTGAAAAAAGACTTTTTATATGCTTCTGATTATTTTTTTAAAGGTCATGCAATCAAAATTTTTGAATGGGCACCAAATTACAAGGAAGATAACTTAAATTTCTTAATCCCAACCTAGTTTTCCATTAACCCTATCCCTCCAGAGTTAAAACAGATAGATATCATTAAGAAAATAGGTCGTTCAATGGGAGATCTGATTGGATTAGATGCCTCTTTTGAATGTTGCAATAACATAAAACTCCTAATTAAATGTAAGACTAATAATATGAATCTCAAACCAATCAAAATTATTACAAATATATCTATCTACAAACTAAAATTTCAGAGGTGTGAAGGCAAAATCTCAAAAATAATCAGGCTAGATGATGAGAGGAAAATCACCTTCAAAATTTTGCAAGCCTCATTAGATCTAGATGCTTCTTTCCCCATGATCAGAATATGGAATCAAAGAATGAAACAAAAGGAACCTATATCTAAGTGAAACTACATGACGGTCACCAAGAATAACTCAGGGGAAGAAGTGCTAGAGAATGGAATGGTAGAAAAAGCAAACAAGAAAAATTCAAAAAGTGACAATAGCCTACCTTTCCAAGATAAGGAATATTAGAAGGAAGTAATTAAATCAGCACAGGAGAATAGAAAAGGAAGTCTTCAAATCGTGAACATGGATAAATCCCCAAGTACAGATAAGATCAAAGACATATTAAATTTGCCAGACATGATGGAACATGAAGGCATTAATCCCAACTCAAAAAATCCTTCTAAACCAAATAAGCAGATCTACAAAATCCCTAACAAGGCAATAAATGAACTCATCCAAGATGGGATTAACAGTAGAAGGCAGAGCATAATAGTTTGCAACAAAAAACCCAAAAGGAAAGAAAAAAAAAGCTAAGAAGGGAAAGAGCCCAATAGAATTAAATGAAGTACATACTATAATGAAATCTGAATCTAGAATTAAGGATACTATGAGTTCTGCTAATCCACTCAGCAATATAGAAGAAATGGAAAACTCACTCTTATTGTTTGATGAAGATCCAGTCTATGGAAAGATTAATCATACAGAAGGCAAATTCAAGGTCTTGAAGTAGCAATTTGAAGAACCTACAGAGGATACCAAAATATCTGACATTAAGGCCACAAATCTGCTCACCAAGTTCTAGCAAACTCCCCTCACAAGGAAAGATTCTCTTAAACATAGACCAAATGTGAGCAATACAGAAGGAAACAGGATAAAGGACATCCCAGTACAAGATTTTCAAGATTTTTTGAACAAGGATCTAGAGGAGAATGAAGACACATAAGTAGTGATATTAAATGAGGATGAAAAGGAAAATTTAGAACTACTTTCAAAGGAATTGATCTAAGTATTTGACTTTGAAAATGTAGGCAAGAGCAGTAATTCACAAAAAGAAGAATTGATGTAGCGAGTATTATAGTTAGGCAGAGATAATTAAACTTATGAAGATCTTAAAAGAGACTTGTTATCTTTTGAAGTTGGAAATAAGCAAAACAAGGATTCTAAGGATTTTGAAGTCAAGAGGTTATTTGAGGCTAAGGACAGAGCCACAAAGGATCATCGAAGCATAACAGAGTAATTACTACAAGAGTTGGAAAGCAAAGAAAAGGATGACAAAGAAGGTAAGGTATTTGAGATTGCAATAAGTGCATAGAAAAATCTAGAATAGTTGGGCATAATAATGAATTAGGAAGGAGTTAAATCCCCCAATTTTGGTAGGGTGAAATATAAAAGAGGAAGAAAATCCCTCAAGGAACTCAGAGAAGCAGACAGTCGGGCCCGAGAGCAGCAAAAAATCAGCTAGCTTTTCAACATAGGGAAAGGGAAGGTCCTTCCCAACGAACCATGAAGATTACTACGTGGAATGCTAGGGACTTAAACACCCCTAGCAAAAAGAGACTACTAAAACAAAATCTAAAATCATTCTAATACAAGAAACTAAGCTAAATAAGGAAGAAGGAACTAAGTTAGAAAATAGGATAGGTAGTTGGAATATCATACTACAGGAATCCAGAGGGGCTATTGGATGTTTGGGTCTCATCTGGAACCCTAGGAAAGTCAGTTTAGAATTTTTAACCTCCAATCATAACTGGTTAAGTTGTAGAGTCAAAAGCATTAAATTAAATCTTCAGTTTGTTCTAATTAACATATACATCCCAACACACAATACACACTAGTACAAAAACAACAATATATGACTAAATAAACTACTTAGAATTGTAGATATGTGACCAACTTTGATCACGTGACTAATGGTAGTTTATTGCTAGACATTTATCTCCCAACCAAATTTATGACTAAACTATTTTAATCATTGATTTGGTCATTGATTTAGTCTTTTATTGTTGTTCATTGGTAGTTTACTTGGTAGTTTATTTGGTAATTTTGGTAGTATATTTGGTAGTATATCTGGTAGTTTATTTGGTAGTTGATCTGATAGTTTATTTAGTGGTTTATTTGGTAGTTTATTTGGTATCATATTTGGTATTACATTTGGTAGTCTATTTGATAGTATATTTGGTAGTTTATTTTGTAGTATATTTGGTAGTTTATTTGGCATTTTATTTGGTAGTTTATTTAATCATATTAGGGCACGATGGAATCGAACCACCATCCTCCTACTTGTAAAGCAAGTGCTCTTCCATTGAGCTAGTACCCTTTAAATAATAGTGATGTTATTAAATGCATAATATAAAGATCAAGAAAAAATTTTCATTATCAAATTCATTACATGTGACTTGTTCCCCTTATTATAATAATGTTTGGGAACAAAACAAAAAAAACATTAATAGTAGTAGTTAAGTGTTAAAAACCAACCAATTCATGTCATAACCAATAGTAGCACTACCAAGCTTGTGAAATAGTTTATTTAGTAAATTATTGAGTGTTTATGTAGATGATCTTCATTGCATCACATTTTTTCCTCAATACTAGTCACCCATTTGTTAGCCTAGCCTTCTTTCTGATCATTGTTATGGTGGTCATATTCTTCCAAATGACATCTTAGAGGTACAAATAGAAACACAATGCTTCTTATTTTATAGATCCATGGCTTAAAAAGGAATTATGAACCCATTTTGAAATGCTTCCACACAATCTTCAATTAGTTCGATTCTTGGTGTAATAATAGGCAAACATTTAAACACAACATAAATTTGATCAATAGCAATCATGAGATTTTGTAAGGATAATGATATGAAGAAAAAAAAAGTCATTGTCTTACAAACACAAAATGTGGGATAGGGTTCCAAAGCCTCTTTAAGACACATCCAAACAATTCCCTTTGACATAAATCATGTTTTAATCATTCAAAACAAGATTTCTTATAGTCCATTATGATTAAAATCATCAAGAAATATTTTTTTACCATAAAAAAGTGATTACACCTGAAGCACCTTTACCACACACGATGCATAGAAGACACAATATTGCTTACTATCTATAATGATGATGCCTTAAGCATCTTTATCGTGCACAATGTGTGTTATATTATAGAGAATGGAAGCATAACCCTACCTTTTCAAATCAAGAGCTAAAATATTTCTAAATGTTGCTAATGTTTTTTAATTCATACACAATTGTTATCTTTCCCACTATTATCTTGTTTCCATCATAAACACAGTTACATCCACAATATGCCTCTAGATCTCTCTGTAGAACAAAACTCTTCTTTACAGCTAGTACATAATTATTTTGCAAAATGTGACCAAACAACCTTGAAATTTAAGCTATGGTCACCTCAAACTAATGCAAAAATACCTCATCCATTACGATCCTCTAGACCTTAACAATGGATATGTGAACAATCAAGCACAGATGGGAAATAGAAGACAACACCTCTTCCCAACTACAAAAAAAAATCATGAAATTTTTCCAAGCTCAAAGATTTCTTTAATGAAGTTGAATATACTCAAATTTATACAAATATACAAACCCCCATTTCATTCATGATCCAAGCATTGTTAGATGCAAAAGGTGTCATGTATCAGGACCTCAAAAGGAATTTTCCTTTACTTTCCTACCCCAACTAAACCTCCATCTCTCATCCTCTAAACATACAAATCATAGCAAAAAAATATAATGACTAGTCAACTAGGCAAGACTATAGTATAATTTAGAGCTACTTTCTTGCAACATGTTAAATAAGGAATAGTAAAATATCTATAGCTTAAACAAAAATTTGGTCACACAAGCTCATATTTGAGAAAAGTAGGATGATCAACACAAAATAATAAATTATCCATGAATTAGTATGCAAGAGAAATGTAACAAATGACCAATTCTTCATTACAGAATGCCCAATTTATACTAAAATTTCTTTCAAAATTTGGCACAAATTCCACACCAATTTTTCTAGTTGTTTCCTAAACATTTTGGAGCACTAGAAGACATCAATGAGATTTCTAAAAGTACCATAAAAAGTGCTATAATAAATATCTATATCTCAAATAAAAAAGCTTCTCATGCAAGCTCAGATTTGAGAAAAGTAAGATGCTTAAAACAAAACCAGACATGGCCTAGACATATTGAATATGGGAGAAACAAAAGAGGGGACATATTTATGTAAAATAATTTCAGCAATACAATAAATTAGTTTATAAACAAATTACCTTTTAGGCAGTTCAATACCCTGTTTCTCCATTCCTCCATCAGTGCTTGTAAAATATTGCGTTGCTTCACATTTTCCACTATTTCCATCTAGTCCCTAGCAATTACATCATCAAACCATTGTCATTATGTAGTCAGATATATGCCTTGAACACAAACAAGTTCCCATAAATTATAGTCAAAAAATAAATATGATATTTAAATATCAAAAATAAAGAAAAGTACGTAAAATTCACATTTATGACACTTCAATAGTCTCAATAAGCATAAAGTGTAGAGATCAAGAAGTTTTGCAAAAGACCTCTATCTTATGCATAGATTGCCATGTGTCGCCAAATGCATAGCAAGTGGTTTTCAAAAGTAAATTCTTTAATAGGTGTACCACAAAAAGCATCACTCTAAAGGTGAGATACCATACTAATAGTGTGATATGCAAAAAGGCAAAATACCTCTATTTTATGCATAGATTGTCATGTATTTCCAAATGCATAGCAAGTGGTTTTCAAAAGTGAAGTATAATAGGTGTACGGCAAAAGGCATCACTCTAAAGGTGAGATACTATCATAGTTACACCACCCTGGTGTAGGGCCCATTTGCCATTGCACCAAAAGCCATGACTATTAGTGAACATGGAACACCACATAATTAACCACCTATGGGCAGGGGAGCGTGTCGCATCACCCAACAATCTCCCCCTTGACACACATACCAGGTGCTTACGCAGGTCAAGAAGGCACCGGGGAGATTTGAACCCATGACCAGGCCAAAACTAGGCTCTGATACCAATTGTAGGGCCCATTTGCCGTTGCACCAAAAGCCATGACTGTTAGTGAACATGGAACACCACATAATTAACCACCTGTGGGCAGGGGAGCGCGTCGCTTCACCCAACACCTGGGGGACGGGGGGATAGGGGGACAAGTTTCCAGGATAGGGGGATAGAGGGGCCTTAATTTAGGGATGGCAGGGGTACTAGGGGGGATAGCGTCAGGGGGACCAGGGGAGTTGTATATATTATACATATGGTACTTAAAATTCTAGTTATGAAAAGATTTTTTGCAATATAAGATATAAAGATGTAAAAGAGTAAATACTTGAACATTGCATTGGAACATCAAACATTGAACATAAATAGTCAAATTAACATATAGTTAACATTGGGACATCCTCCCATCCTTGGTGAAGGTGGTGAGATCTAGTGGCACCATTAGGAGTCCTCAAGTCTCCAGTGCGTGGAGCGGGCGAACATGTTCCTATGTTACTATGGGTACCATATAATAGTGTGATATGTAAAATGGCAAAAGACCTCTATTATATGCATAGATTTCCATGTATTTCCAAATGCATAGAAAGTGATTTTCAAAAGTGGAGTCTTTAATAAGTGAATAGAAAAAAGCATGGCTCTAAAGATGAGATACCATACTAATGGTGTGATATGTAAAATGGGTTGTACTACTACATTGAATTTTCTGTAGTAGATTATCTATCTTCTATAGGTCAAAATCTATAATTGGAATGTTATTCTTTCTTACCATATTCTGAACACATCCAAACTTGATCAATGAACAAATGAGAACTAAATTATATATGCAAGCATTGTACTATAATTACAACTTCGTTTCCTTGTGACTTGTCTCTTTGAATAAAGATCTATGTTTAGAATGTTATTTCTTTCTTGCCTTATTCCCAGCACATCCAAACATGATCAATGAATAGGTGAAAACTAAAAAGCCAATTACATATGCAACCATTCTATAGTAATTACAACAAGATCCAATATCATTTCTTGCCAATACACAACTTCCAAGTTGTTTTATTTTCTTCATTTCCTTGTGACCTAGCCCTTTGTTATGAACTCATTTGAAACAAACTTTATCCTGTAGTTCAGATTGAAAGTAACATCCTACCTTTCACCAAAGTCTATTTGTTCTCTACTAACTAAATTTGAAGCTGTCAAATTATTAGCTTGTGTTTCTGTAGAGCACTCCAACTCCTCAGATGAACCTGCAAAAGCTGTGGCAATTGATAGGAATAACAATGGCCCTGAAACTTCCTGCAATATTCACATCAAACATCAGAAAAGAGAGTAACTATAAAGGAATAGGGTACTCTTACAAGTGAACCGTCTATATCATTAATTGCATCTTATATTTAGTACCAACATTTTGGAAGTCTTGCACTAAAAAAAATGTAGCATTTGTCATAACTGTACTGTTGCCTGATGAACTATAATATTTCTATAGTTGCTTGTTTGTCTATAGTTCTACAGGCAGCTATAATATTTGGGCCATAATTGATTCTATTGATAAAGATGAATCTCTTAACTGTAATCTCAATAGCATATGAGACCTCAAAATGACTCCTAAAATAATCATGTTACAGACATTAGTCCAACAGAATATGATACTAGAGAAAATCTCATCAAAAAAGTCTATCTGGAGAGAGTATTTACTTTAAAGAATTTCAGTCTCACCATCTTTGTGATGTGCCTCCTCTCTGGATCTCTCTGGATTTCTCTTTTTCTTACCTTTAGTGTACACATCAAAAATAAATTGAACCTCAAACATTTCTACTCAGCAAAGGAATATATGTTGTAGCTTTGTCAAAGGTGAACCTCTTATTAAACTCTTATGGTCTTCAATACCATTATTTTGTATATCATTGAACATGAGCAATAGAATGTTTTAATATATAGCTACCTTGAAGAATGCTTCAATTAACAGGATCCAATATGTTATCATGGAAAATGTCAAAGTTCATTTCAAAGATTTAAAAAAATAATTGAACATGCTCTTTGATCTGTGAACAGTACATCCTGAATAGAGTAAACTCTTAGATTTATAAAGCCCTGATCTGGCCAGATGCCCTACTCAGAAAATTCAATTCAATTGTCATACTCTTGTTTTGGATCAGGTACCCAAAACAAATCCAAGCATTGTTGTTGCTGAAGGCATTCTTTGGTCCGGAGCTTACTTTAGGATGTTAGATTGAGCATGCATTTAGGACAATCTTTGAATAATGTTGCTGAAGGTAGCTGAACATATCAGATTGATTTTTGGACTTCTTTTGACTAAAGAAAAAGATCAAAAATTTACCATTTAGAGAGACTCCAAGTCAATAATCCAATGCTTTTATAGGAACTATTACGATAATAGAGAAGCGACCTGTAGAATTCTGGCTAATATTATAACATAATGTTACTAGAATCAATTCTGGCCCAAATATTATAGCTGCCCATAGAATTCTGGCCCAAATATTATAACATTTCAAGCTAACAGTATTGGCATATTTCATAACTCAAAATAGGTTGTGGCATAACTAAATAACTAGATTAAGAAATCAAAATAGAAAGTAAGTCATGGATAATCAGGCAAAGTAAATTTGAACTGACTAGGAGATATATTCAGGTGTTTATGCATTGTCGACACACAAGAGCCCAATATATATATTTGATATGTGAATGTGTGAAGAATATGGTGCTATAGGAGTGACTATAGAACTATCCATGAATTTTTAGCTTCTATTGCCACTCAACCATTAAATGTCATACTAATTGTTACCTTAGTTACACAGGTATTATGCCTACCTCTTTTCCATGAGAACATTGATAGTTCCAAAAGTAGTTATAAGTTAAAAGAGTTCAAGAGTCATCAAAAATTTAGAAGAAACAAGAAGTGGTGTCAAAGGATAAACATGAAATAATAGTAACTCTATTTTTTTACAATAAAAATAATGTTTCTTGGCTCCTCCATCAATGTCCAATATTAAGGATTGTAGATGAATTAGAGGAGGCAGAATTGGCACAAGGAGAAACTAGTAGTAGGAGAGAAAAATCCTTGGTTTTGCATGAAAGAGAAAGGAGCTCTAATATAGAAAGGCAAAGAAGAAGATATAGGAAAAGATAAAAAAAACCATAACGTATCTTGCTGGATACTCAATTGGAAACTCTTCCACCTAGACATGTTGAGGAAATATATGAGGTTGATTCTAGCATACCCTCAACGTCAATAGTTATTTAAGAAATTCATTCAGAGGGCATATCTCATATCAAGCATCCCAATTTTATTTCATAACTAGCCACTACTATTGTATCTAACTCATATTTGTTTGTGGAAAGAGTGATGCCACAAACTCCTGCAAAAATTATAGATATTCTAGGCATAACCTTCCACACATCTTTCATTATTTGATATGTAGGAGACCAAATTTTCTCAAATCCAACTTCTTGGTAAACATATCATAAAAATCAATGAGCCAGGTCTCCCCAAATCAATTTCTAAATCCAGAATCGAGCTTCGACATGATATGAAGTTGATATTATAAATTGAAAATCACATCCCAAATATTATAAACCTGATATTATTCTTCAAAGTAAACAAATGTATATGATATCTATTCATATTATATAAAAAACAAAACCAATATCAACCCAAACAAGTAAATATTTTTCACAGTTATATAAGAATAGTTTCTAAGAAATAAGAACTAACCAATGAACTATAATTTACACTCCACCACAAAGTTAATTGATCATTGTGAGTTGGGATGTCCATATTCAAAAACACAAACTTCCAACTTGTGAAGATTGATTCTTTGAGTAAATTTATGTCCCAAATACAAATCATAACTTGTACCCCAAATCATGAATCATAGAACTGACAGAAATTACAAAAAATAAAAATTAGAATCTATGCCCAACAACTTGAGAGAAGAAGAATATTGAAACAAGATAAAATCAGAAACTAAATTGAAATCTTATAACTTCTATTAAAAAACAAATAGATTGACCATGGAAGTCAATAGCTAGAGGGTTTCAAAATAAATTCATATTTAGGCTTCCATCTTGACTCCCCTTAACATGAAACAATGCAGTTACAAATTAAACTACTTGGACTAATTGGTTCACCTTGTCAAGAAGTTTGGTTCCTTTTATATTTTAATTGAAGACCTTTGCAAACTTTTTCTTTGGAATTAAACAATTTACATATAAATCTCATCATATATTGGATAATCTTTTGGGTTCCAAATATCTTAATATAGCTTGAAAACTTCATGAAGCAGAGATGCTCCTGCGCCAAATTGGAAGTAATCATTGATGGATAGTGAATAATATTGAAATAGATTGTAATGTCCCCTTTTTAGCATTCATAGCATGATGTTGTCGTTAGCCTATTTCCCCATGGTCTCGTAGGCTAACCAGGACATTAAAGGGGCTTAGAGGCCATTTGGCCTAGATAGTTTCAGTTGCAGGTCTTTCTAAGGGGTTTTCAGGCAACTTTGGGCATACTTACTATTTATAGTAAGTCATCTTGGGCATGGGTGGACATCCAGTGGCAGCGGTATGTTGATGGTAATTGTTTAAAATTGGCAAGAAGACTTGTTTATCATTGATAAGATTTGTTTTACATTGATAAAGCTATTTTATAAAGTTAAATTTAAATATTTAACTTTATTAATACATAGACTATAGTTTGTGGAAAATAATTAAATTAAAAGAGTCCCCTTTATTTTATAACACATTGGAGACATAAGTTACATAAAGGGAGTTATGTTTTATCCCACATTGAGAAAATAAAGGATGGAGCTCTTGTGAGAACACTATAAAAGAAATGGAAGAGCTTCTTTTATGCATGGTTGGAAATATCAAAGAAATTGGAGAATTTTTTGGAGGTTATGTCTCAATAGTTTGAAGGACGAAATCCCTTCAAGCTGAAAATCTTGATGCCATTGAAAGATATGGTCTTGAGATTCAACAGGGTAGCAATCCGAAAAAGAAAAAATGAAAAAGCAGTCTGAAAAAGTGGAACCGAAAAAGCAGGCAGAAAAAGCGGAAGCGAAAAAGCAAGCGAAAAAAGCGGAACTGAAAAAGCAGCCGGAAAAAGCGAAATAAAAAAAGCAAGCGAAAAAGCGAAACCGAAAAAGCAGTTCGAAAAAGTAAAGCAGAAGGGGTAGCATTGAAGGAAAATTATTACAGCCATCTACAACCAGGTTCCCTTGTTAGTATTGTTTTTTTTAGGGTATTATAAGTTTCAGCTGTAAGTGTGCATTATACCAGCATTGTCATTTTGGTAATCCATGTAAATGCCAAAGTCTTGGCCATATTTCATGAGCATTGTATTATAAATTTGATTGCAATCAAAAATATAATAGTTGTTGGTGTCATTTAAGCAATTCAATCTCATTATTTATCAGCTAGATAGTTTGCATACCAACTATTTGCAAAAATGCCAGTTGGCTGTAGGTGTTCTTTTGTCATGCTTAGATCATAATATATGCACTTAATATTGTCAAAATTAGGAGCACACTCATGTTAGGTCATTTTGTAGTTCATTGTAATCTTCTATCACTAGATTCTCATTGATGCAAATTGGAAAAAAAGTCATTTAAAGCAAGCTGAAATATTATATCAGTCATATGTCTCTTGCATGTGAATTGTTTGACAAAATTCTTTGAGCCTTCAATTAGCATCTTTGAGAGGAGGGTTATTACAGTGGTATTAGAGCTTGCTTGCAAAGTGTTTGACAAAATGTCAAACAACTGAAGTATAAAGATTTTTGGTGTTTGAAGAAGTTATAACCTATTGGGGTTATTACAATGGTATCAGAGCTATAAGTCCTGCCATCCTGTGAAGGTCTTATTGGGAATTTGGAATAGCCAGATAGAGAGAAAAAAGTTTGAGAAAATGAATGCCGGTCCAGATCAGGGAAAGAAAAAATTCTTACAATTATTAGACACCTTAGCACAGGGACAACGATCAGCAGAGCAAAGAGCACAGGAACAGAGTCAGAGATTTGAGCTTATGATGCAGATGATGGCTCATCAAATGGGGTTGAATGCTAATGTGGTTGGAGAAAATAATCAGAATGGTAATAATTAGGATGGGACACATAATGGAGGTGAACAAGTTGAGAACAATTTCGGTCATGCACCCCAGCAAACTAGGACAGTGAGTTTGTGACCCATGATTCCCATATTTCCTCCTAGAGCTCCAGAGCAGCCTGTACTAGAGCCCCAGATCACTGATATACAAGACCAGCTGAGGAGAGATTGGGAAGCCAGAGGTCCATATTTTATTGCTGCAATCACCTTTAGGGAGTATATAGATGTGCAGATGAAGCATATGCCATGTGGACATGATAGGAACCAAAGCTATGAGCTACAGAAGAAAGTAGGGAAACTTCAATTACCATATTATGATTGCTCGGGGAAGTCTACAGCAAGAGCTTGGGTTCAAAAGCTTGACACATACTTTCAAATGAACCCTATGCTTGAGAAAGAAGCTATTAAGTATGCAACAATTCACCTGGATGGGTTAGCACACAAGTGGTGGCATCATGGTATGGTCACTATGGGTCATGCACACATTACCTCATATGTGGATTTTTCAGAAAGACTGATTGAACGCTTTGATAGGCCTAAGGATCATACCTTCCCTATGACAAGCAAAAACTTGTATGAGGAGTTTAACAAAAATGCAAATTCAATACAAGGAGACTTCAGTACATCTTCAGGTAATGGTTTATCTGCATCATCTTCACAGGCAGAAAGGGGTTTCAGATGTTGTGCAGGTTGAGCCAGTTGCATCAGAAGGTGATATCATAGGCACACCAGATTGCATGATTGAAACAGATAGTGATTCCAGTATAGTTGGGCTGGATGAAGTTACAACAGTTGAGGATACTATCATGTTTGAGGATAGCACAGTTGATTAGAAAGTGAGCATTTAGGACTTTGCAGAAAATGAGTATCAAGCACAGTTGGGTGCTTCTTCACATGAGATGGACGCTAGTAGCTCTTCACTTGGTTTGGCAAGCCAGCTGAAGACAAGGGACAAGGATATTGTCACAGCTTTATCTCATCATGACAGGATACATGGATTGATTGAGAATCACATTTGGATGATTCAACTGTAGGAGAGACAGAAAGGAGTCACAACAGGTTCTTCTTGTGACGACTTACAATAGATCAAGGAAGATGCAGTGAAGAAGGAGGAGAATGAGGTTGACCGACTTTTTCATGAGCTGGAGGATACTTGAAATTCCTTGGTGTGTACTCGGTTGGCTCTCTAGGATTCTGAGAGACACATCGACGAGCTTTGTCTTGAGGTGAGTTCAGTTCGAGGGTTAGCGCGTATAGCAGGGACTCAGTTTTCTTTTACAGTCGGGTCACATGATGATGATATGAGTATGTCTAGCATTCACACTCTGGATTTAAATATTGTAGATAGGTGCGTGAAGTCAGTTGGTATTGTTCACATTACTCAGGTGAGAAGTTTACTTGAATTGCCAACTGGTTTCTGTTCATGGATTAGATGTTGGGATCCTTACCTTAGTACTTGGGATCATTTTGACCAGAGATATCTATCATTCCTTGGTAGTAGTATCTATTGCACCATCATGTACTTGATTAGTAGTTTGCCAAGTGTAGTTCTCATCCATGCCAACAACTTGTTTGATGCTGAAATTAGTTTTTACACACCTGTGTTGGGCATTGTTCATATATCCAGTCGACCATTCTTGTTGAAATGGGTTGATGATCTCTCAGATATGACAGAGTTTACAGAAGTGTCCCAAGATCTGATTATTATAGATGATAGCTATTTCGAGGTTACTCCTTTGGATAGTGTACCAGGGATAGAGTATAGGAGTTCGACTAGTCGGCATAATCATGTGTCTAGTCAGCTGAGAGTTGGCAAGCGAGACATTTCTATCGCTTGCGAGCATTTCGATGCTGCTCATCAGTTGTTAGTAGTTTATGGATGGGGTTCTCTTACTAGTGATGAGTAAGGAGGCAATTATCTTTCCTTGACAGAGATCCACTCTTTATGGGAGGCTATCCGAATTCTGAGACAAAATTATATGCAGTTGGTAGCTGATAGAGATTATCTTATGGAGTGGGGGAGTACAACATATGATGCATTATTGGCCAAGGAAGATGAGGTGAGTGAGCTTACTCAGCAGCTCGAGGTGACTTCTGAGATTCTTGAGAGTACACAGTTGGCTTTCGAGGAGTCACAGTTTCATTTGGCTAAGGTGACCATGGAGTTAGAGCAACTTCAGTCTTTACCAGATTCTATACAATCACAGACTGTGGTGTCTGGTGATCCACGAATGTCCATGGTTGAGGTTGATAGAGGTAGTGGAGATGAGGATATATCTTTCCATGACACTACTATTAGCATATTTGGTCCATTTCCACTGGAGGCAGGTTCAATGAGTTGGGCGCTGCAACTGAGCATTGTGATATGTTTGACTTGGAGGGCACAGAGACTAGTGATGTTGTTGTTGATTTTGCACTCTTGGCTATATCATCCTCTGACTTAGCTAATGATCAGTCACAGTTGGTCATATCACGTCTGCAGGATGAGTCTTTGACTGAGATTGGTTCTTTTTATCGACATTATACTAAAGGATATGTTCATCGATTTGCTTTTGATCCATGTGTTGAGGAGTTGATGGAAAGTAGGTTTGGACTGGGCTCTCATTTTTGCTATCTACCATGTAATGAGTATTCACCATCAACAGTGCATGGGTGTTATGGTTATGAGACAGTGACCGGTAATCTGCAGAGTTGTGTTAATTGCAACAGATGTACAGTGTGTGGATTCTCTGTATTTGGTGCAGTTTTATGTGGGAGTGGTCACTATTGTAGCAGAGTTGGAGTGCATTCCACATAACACGGTGGGTTGTGTGGATGGTGTTTATTATATTGACAATTTGGGTGATCTACTCTACTTGGGGTCTAATATTTTGAGAGTTTGTGTCTCGTGGGTTCCTGACTGTGGCAGTAGTGGATTTGGAGTTTAGTTGCACCGTGATTCACGATTCATTTATGGATTCCTCTTGGTTAATTTTCACAAGTTGTTGCAGGAGCCTATGTTGACTGACAGCAATATAGTTCATGACTACATTTGGGATCCAGGTGGATTGATTGGGTTGTTGTTCAGCCATTGCTTGGGGACAAGCAATTTTGGGAAGGCAAGACTGTAATGTCCTCTTTTTAGCATTCATAGCATGATGTTGTCGTTAGCCTATTTCCCCATGGTCCCGTAGGCTAACCAAGACATTAAAGGGGCTTAGAGGCCAGTTGGCCTAGATAGTTTCAGTTGCAGGTCTTTCTAAGGGGTTTTGAGGCAACTTTGGGCATACTTACTATTTATAGTAAGTCATCTTGGGCATGGGTGGACATCCAATGGCAGCGGTATGTCGATGGTAATTGTTTAAAATCGACAAGAAGACATGTTTATCATTGATAAGATTTTTTTTACATTAATAAAGCTATTTTATAAAGTTAAATTTAAATATTTAACTTTATTAATGCATAGACTATAGTTTGTGGAAAATATTTAAATTAAAAGAGTCCCCTTTATTTTATAACACATTGGAGACATAAGTTACATAAAGGGAGTTATGTTTTATCCCACATTGAGAAAACAAAGGATGGAGCTCTTGTGAGAACACTATAAAAGAAATGGAAGAGCTTCTTTTATGCATGGTTGGAAATATCAAAGAAATTGGAGAATTTTCTAGAGGTTATGTCTCAATAGTTTGAAGGATGAAATCCCTTCAAGCTGAAAATCTTGATGCCATTGAAAGATATGGTCTTGAGATTCAACAGGGTAGCAATCCGAAAAAGCAAAAATGAAAAAGCAGTCCAAAAAAGTGGAACCGAAAAAGCAGGCAGAAAAAGTGGAATCGAAAAAGCAAGTGGAAAAAGTGGAACTGAAAAAGCAGGTGGAAAAAGCAAAATTGAAAAAGCAAGTGAAAAAAGCGGAACCGAAAAAGCAGGCCGAAAAAGCAGTTCAAAAAAGTAAAGCAGAAGGGGCAGCATTGAAGGAAAATTATTACAGCCATCTACAACTAGGTTCCCTTGTTAGTATTGTTTTTTTTAGGGTATTATAAGTTTCAGCTGTAAGTGTGCATTATACCAGCATTGTCATTTTGGTAATCCATGTAAATGCCAAAGTCTTGGCCATATTTCATGAGCATTGTATTAGAAATTTGATTGCAATCAAAAAGATAATAGTTGCTAGTGTCATTTAAGCAATTCAATCTCATTATTTATCAACTAGATAGTTTGCATACCAACTGTTTGCAAAAATGCCAGTTGGCTATAGGTGTTCTTTTGTCATGCTTAGATCATAATATATGCACTGAATATTGTCAAAATTAGGAGCACACTCATGTTAGGTCATTGTGTAGTTCATTGTAATCTTCTATCACTAGATTCTCATTGATGCAAATTGGAAAAAAGTCATTTAAAGCAAGCTGAAATACTATATCAGTCATATGTCTCTTGCATGTGAATTGTTTGACAAAATTCTTTGAGCCTTCAATCAGCATCTTTGAGAGTAGATTTGAGGAGGGTTATTACAGTGGTATCAGAGCTTGCTTGGAAAGTGTTTGACGAAATGTCAAACAACTGAAGTATAAAGATTTTTGGTGCTTGAAGAAGTTATAACCTATTGGGGTTATTACATAGATTTAAGCAATCAATAAATTCATTATTGGTATCAAGTGGTCAGAATTTGGTCATTGATTGACTTGAGTGCCATTATGAAGAACTGCAAATATTAGCTACAGGATAGTTCCAAATTTGGTTAATAAGAATTGTTTATCTTTGATACAAATCTTAGGAGAATAGATTATGGAATATGCAAGATTTGGTTTTGATAGTATATGTCATATTTTTCTTTAAAGAATTTCACATGCAGATTTCATTGCTGATTTAAAGATTACAGTTGGTCTAGGGATGAGGAAAATAACCTTTGGGGATGTTATCATTCGCCTCTTCTTGCCAATTTTATGAAAGTAAAATGAATTTTGAATTATCTAATTTTTAGGTTGTTGCCGATTTGGAAAAAGTATTAGATGCTTTGCATCAATTTGGAGGCCAAAAACTTCCAAGATCATTGCAATCCCAAGTTTGTAAGGCCTCTCTACATCATCTTATCCTCAGCTAAGGTCTCCTACACTATATAGGCTTTTCCATACTTTAGATGCTCCATGAAAATCTCATTGCAGGGATAGAACACCACATCTTGCAATGTGAAATCCAGCTTCTACAACACTATCACATTGCTTACTTAGGAAGTGTCATCCTTTTTTGAAATCAAAAAGCAGCAATCCAGTGACCTCTGTAGCTCCCATTTTGGCACAAGTAGGGGGATGTCAGTATAGGTTATGGAATCTTGCATTACACCTACCGATTGCATTATCTTTACAAGATTTAAAGACTTTTAACAAATCCATTTTGTATGTATCCTACAATCAACGTATTCCATAAGATGATATATCTTTTAGGCATTTTGTCAAACAGTTCACATGCCTTCTCAATGCTTCCACATTTTGCATATATACCTACCAATGCAGTTGCAACAAAAGATGACAAAAGTCCAATATTCTTTATGTATTTATGGGTTCCCATTCCCTATTCAAAAGCTCCCATTTCAAAATGGGTGTGGAGGATGTTGAAAAAGGTTGTGGAGTATGCCTTTACACGTACCAAATGCATTTGCTTTATGTTTCTAAATATTTTCCATCAAACCCATTTTGTGCATATCATGAAATAATTGGATTCCATGCTAGGAAACTTATTTTGGGCATTCTATCAAACTAGTGATTAGCACAAGAAGTTTCAGTAAAGGATACAAGAAGGTAGAACAATGGTTGCAGTGTGGGCAGCACAACAGTTGTAGTGAAGATGGTCAAATTGGACAACAGTTAAAAAACAAACAAATATTGAATGAGGTGAGAGTCTTGTAAAACCTGGTAAAGCATTTGGGTTGGTGTGTGCAGGTAGAGCAACCATTGATGGTCTACGAATGCATGGAACCCTCTATGATTGCCTCCATAAACCACTTAAAACTAGTAAACCCTTACGACTTTTCATTAATCAACGCGCAGTCACCCGCGATGTCATTTTCTATATAATTTAGTAAGATTTAAATATACAATTTATATAATGTTAAAATTTTATTTTTAATTTTATTGTAGATCATACAATAATTTTAATCATAAGTTTATTGTACTACATGTTACTCTTATTATAAATTTAATGTCCTAAATAATTTCATAATTGAAATAATAATAATAATTTATTATTAATTAAAAATAATTGATTATTTATTTAAAATATATGATTTGATTATAAATAAAAGAGTAATATAATATATAATAAAAAATTGATTTATTATTTTAATAATATTTTTACTTATTAATTTCTATATATAAACTGAATTAATATTATACTAATATATATATATATATATATATATTTTTAAATATAATTTAATATATTATAATCATCACATATATTAATTACACATTTCATTATCATCTATTTATTTTTTTGTTGAGGGATGTTAGGAGTTTGATGCAGGTCTACACGTGCACTTCATCCCTTATGGTGTCGGGTCTTGCACTCAGCAAGACCTGATCCCTAGTGGGCTCTTTGTCAGTCATTCAACTTCATGAGTAGACCAAGGGCCTTTCAACTTATTGACTAAATTTTATAATGGATTTTATGAAATAATCATGTAATCTTGTATCTAGAACATATGCATGGATTTGTGAGAATTGCCTAGATCCAATGAATGCTAAGTATTGTTCCATTCATTCTCGTGAGAGATGGGTTCATGTGAGCCACCACTCATGAAAAATTGGTTAATGAGTTTGATACATTTCACATTGACAGTTGTGCCTATGTCAAATATGCACCTCTATGATGCTTATAATTGTAAAACGCTTAGATTAAATTTTCAACCTTCTTATGAGAATAGTTACCATTTAGAGATATTGACAAACAAGGACTACTAGTGAAATTCAACTTCTATATGATATTATCAAATTTAAGTATAAAGGATTAATAAACATTCATTTAGTCATTATTTTTAGGGTGACTAATCATAACATTCTTAAAAATAATTAATGTGATCTATTAAAACACATATGGATGTGACATTTCTTTGAGAAGGTTTAAAAAATCCTAATAGATCCACTTTTTGTATATCATGTAACCATTGCATTACAAGAGAACACATTTCTTCTAGAAAATTTCCAAACACTTTCATTATCTTCCATATGCTTCCACATTTTGCATACATGTCTACCAAGGCATTGGCTACTACGAAATCCAAATAACCTCCACTCTCTATTATTATATGAAGATTATCCATAATTTGTTCTAGAGTTCTCATTTTACCACAAGCTGGAAGGATGCTAGCAAAAGATGTTGATTTTGGCTTTAGACTAGAAAATTGCATTTTCATAAGTGTGTGCAATACCTTGTCCACAAACCCATTTTGAATGTGTCCCTTGATAATTGTGTTCCATGAAACCACATCTCTTCTAGGCATTTCTTTCCAAAACCTCAAAAGTCTCACCAAGATTAACACAATTTACATAGTATTCCATGAAAGCACATTTCTTTGAGGTATTTTGTGAAATAGGTCACATGCCTTTTCTATGTACCCATATTTTACAAACATGTCTATGAGAGAATTCAAAGCAACATCACATAGAAACCCAATTTGGATTAAGCTTCTAGGGAATTTCATACCCTATTCAAAACCTCTAAAGTTAGCATAGGAATCATCTACTATCGCACCCTCTAACATCTCCATGGAGTCTTGGTTATGGAGAGAAGGCAATAGTGTAAACTAGTAATCATATCTTTATGTGCAATGTGCATGCCTAAGATATTTAGAAAGTGAAATTAAGGAATTTAGGAATCATGTTAACTTCAAAAATAAAGAATAATAAAAAAAAAATATATTCAACAAGTTGGCATCTTTCAAATTACAAGTGCTCATAAATTTAAACAAATTAAATAAATAAGATCATATAGAATTTAATCATTTGTGACAAAAAACAAGGAATCAAAATCAAGGATAGGTAGATTGATATGCTAGAAATTTAACCCCAACAACGAGAGGATGATAACATTGTAAATTGCACCGACTATCAAACAAATATAACCAATTTCTTATGTAATTTATTAATTGTATAAATGATTTGAATACACAAATATAGATGAAATAAATTTAGAAAAAAAAAAGTTATAAGAATAACATGCTCAACAAGTTTTTAAAGATAAGTTGATTCAAAACTAACTTTATAAATATTGCAATAATTTTTGTATGTCTAATTAAATTGTAGAAATAAGCACCCGGTTTAGTTGTTAAGCTATATTGCAGGCACATAAATAGTATTAAGTTAAAATCTTCTTCAATAGATATACTAGTGGTTCATAAAGTTATTTCTTATATAATATTGTAGAGATTACTAGATTAAAAAAAAAGAGAGAAAGAGATAGTGACTCTAAAATTATCTATAATATAGAGATTAAAAATTAACTTAAAATTTTTATTTCTATATTATTTTTTTTGAAATTACATAGTTAAATATAATTAAATTAAATTTAAAATTATAATTATATATATACCCTAACAATACCTAAATGAATATTAGTTAATAATATGTGTACTAATATATATCATTGAATTGATTCTTATATATAAATTAGTGTGCAATGGGTTCATATATTCTAAATAAATATTAATATATAAACCAATAATATATTTGTTGATAATATTTCATTTAGTATAGTCTTACATATGTATACTAATACCAACTTAGATAAATATTAGAAAGTGTCAAGATAAACCTTACCTAGAATATGTAGAGTATTAAGTATATATAAACATATTGTAGACCATATGTATAGATACACCTCAGTATATACATAAAATTCATACATATTTTACTTTAAAACAAATATATAATAATATATTATTTGAAATACCTTGAGATATTATGTGTATATTGTATATAGGTACAATATATTTATATTATTTAAGTATAATATATTAGTTTAAAGTACTATATTGTTTTAAAGTGAATTCAATGGTTCTTGTTCTTCATGATCTCATTGAGAAGATATGAATGAGTGCCTGACATCCATATCAATGGGAAACCATTGAATAGATCTCATTAATCATCATTTCTCCTAGGCAACTATTGAATATAATTTCTTGTGGCATGTGAAAATGAGTTGGCAAATTCATATGATAAAAACTCATTGATCATTCATTTAGTCATTTTTGGGGCAACCAATTGTTTAATCATATATTTGATCATTTATTTAGTCACTTATTTGTATCTAACCTTGTGATTTTATCTAATGACCAAATTAGTCATTTATTTAGTCACTTATACTAATACATTGCAAAATGTTACTAGAATTCTATTAATATTAGTCATGTGACTAAAAATGTTAGTCTTGTGACTTAAAGTTTTAGTCACGTGGTCATTTATTTCCCAAAAATCTACTAGTGACATACAAGAAAAGTTTATGGGATGAAATCACTTCATTTTTTAACAGCCACAAGGATGATTTAATCCTTTTAGGAGGAGACTTTAATACCATTTTACACATTGAGGAAAAAATAGGAGGTATTCAATGAGCTTCCCAAGCCTCCAAAGACTTCAAACAATGGTATGATTCCAATAATTTGATAAAATATTAGCAAATAGACTTAAAACCTTGCTAATAGGAACATCTTTATCTCAAAAATGAAAATGTTAAAAGAAAACATTCTAAAATGGAATAAAGAACACTTTAATAACATCTTCGAAGAAAAACTAGAAATCAAGGAGAGACCAAAGGAACTAAACCTAGAAGTTATTAAAAAGGGAATAAATAACAAGAGCTATTTGTTGGAAAAAGAATTACTCACCAAACAAGAAAACATTTTGCCTAAAGAAGAAATTTTTTGGAGACAAAAGTCCAAAGAAAAATGGCTGGATGAAGGAGATTGAAACACAAAATTCTTCCACAATTCCACCCTTCATAGTAGAGCCAAAAGCAAAATAGTCAAAATCAAAGATAACTCAGGCACTATCATTGAGGATCTAATGAATTTTTTTGAAATTTTAGTTAACCACTTTCAGAAAATATTAAATAATTATGACTATTCCAATAAGATAGCCCATCAAGAATGTTGGAAGTCATCCCTAGGGTAGTCTCTTCAGATGACAACAAACAATTGAACAAGCCTATCTCTTTGGAAGAAGTCAGATTGGCAGTATTTGATTCACATCTTGATAAATCCCCAGGCCTAGATAGTTTCCAATCATTCTTCTACCAGAAATGTTGGGATATATTGGGTGAAGATCTCTAGAAAGCTATCAAAGCTTCTAGAAATGGTGATTCAGTTTTGGTTGAGATCAACCATACCTTTCTTACTCTGATTCCAAAAAAAGAGGACCCTATCAATCTTGGGGATTTTAGGCCTATTGCCTTATGCAACACTATTTATAAAATATTAGCAATAGACTTAAACATCTTCTTCCTAAGATTATTTCTAAAGAACAAATCAGTTTTGTTCTAGGAAGATTAATCCTAGATGATATTCTTATTATCCAAGAGACAATCCACTTAGCACTTAAGAATAAAAGGGCAAGCATGTTCATGAAATTAAATATACAAAAAGCATATGACATGGTGGATTAGAGGTTCCTCTATAAAACCGTCAAAGCTTTTGGTTATTCCCACTAATGGATTAACCTCATCTATTAGTGTATCTCAACCACCAAGATCTCAGTCCTTGTAAAAGGTACCCCAGAGGGTTTCTTCAAAACTTCGAGGGGAATTAGATAGGAAAATCCCCTTTCCCCATTCCTATTCATCATTGTGGTAGAAGCCTTTAGGAGAGCTCTCACCAAAGCTTATAATAGAGGGGATATCGCGGGTATTACAATTACAAATAATGTTCCTAATATTACTCGTCAACAATTTGCAGATGATACTATTCTGCCTAGTGAAAGTACTACTAAAGAAGCACTAAACATAAGGTCCATTATATGATTATATATGGTAGCCTCGGGTCAAAAAGTAAATGTAGCAAAATCTGAAATCTTCTTCATTAACACAAAACCAGAATTAGAGAAGTAGATTTGTCAAATTATGGGTTATAAGAAGGGTGCATTTCCTTGCAAGTACTTGGGGATAGACCTAGAAAAAGAAAGTAAATCTAGTAAGGATTGGAAAAATTTCCTAGATAAAGTATAATCCAACCTAGGAGGTTGGAAGGATAGATGGCTCTCAAAAGCGAGTAAAGTTGTCAAGATCAAATATGTCTTGTCTGCCATCCCTTCTTACTCTTTATCCTGTCTCCCACTACCCAAGAATATCAATAAGAAATTTGAATAATTTTTTAGAAACTTCATTTGGGATAATGGTGAGGACTAAAAAAGTATCCCACTTATAAGGTGGGAAAACATTTGCAAACCAAAGGATTCAGGAGGTTTAGGTGTTAAGAACCTGCTTTGGCAAAATAAAGCATTTGGGGCCAAATTAATATGTCACCTCTTTGTGAATAGAAATAGAAAATGGGCTAAGATCTTATATTGTAAGTATCTTAATCCTATATACCCTTATTCAATATTTAGGATGAAGACTCTTCCTAAAGGATCAAAAAGCTAGAATTTTATTGTTAGATGTAGAGCCCTCATCAGTAAATTCCTCAATTGGGACACTGGCAAAGGAGATGAAGCTTTATTTTGGGAAGACTCATGGGATGGGTTGGCTCCCATAGACACCTTGGAGATCCCTATAGAACTCAAAGAGATGTTAATTTCTTGGTGGGGTTGTAAGGTCAGTGATTATAAAACTAAGATCAAAACTTCTAGCTGGGTATGGAAAATTGTGAACAACTTAGACTTGGAGCCCTCAACAAAAAAGACATATCAAAAGATCATCGAAAAAAGGAATATCAATCAATTAGAGTGAGAAGATAGATTGGTGTGGGCTGCATCTAAAGAAAACAAGTATAGTGTTAAAAGTGGTTACAAAGCTCTCATTCACTCCCAAAAATGGGGGGAAAAGGAACTTCCACTCAATCTATGTTGGGACCCATCATGTTTACCAAAGGCTAGGCTCTTCTTGTGGTTGGCATACCAAAACAAGATTCTTATAGAAAATAGATTCCACAAATTGGGTTATGAAGGCCCCTCTAGATGTGTTTTATGTAGACAAAACAACGAAGACACTAATCACTTATTATATAGATGCCCTCACACCCAACACTGCTAAGAGTGGCTCAGACATATGTTGGATTGGTATACCCCACTTCCAAATTCCTTAGTTGATTTTCTCAAAAGTTGGCCCACCAACACCTGCAGAGGCATATACAACAACATCTAAAATATCAACCTATCCATCCTGGTGTGATAGGTATGGAAAGAAATAAATAGAAGATTGTTTAAGGAGCAGGAAATGTAGCCAAAGGAGATCGTTAAAAAGGTTGAAGCAAGCATTTTTGAAACACTAAACTCCCATCTTAGGAAGATCCAGAATGAAGAAGGATCATTCTAAAATTGGGATGGCTTCATCAAGAAAAAGTGGAAGAACTTCATTAATCCTCCGCTCACCTACAAAAAGAAGAATCTAGAGGCAAGGAAAATTGTAGATGGAAACCACCTCCTTGTGGTTGGTCCAAATTAAATTTTGATGAAGCTTCAAGAGGCAACCTAGGAAAGGTAGGCATCACTTGCATCATTGACAATGAGTTAGGAAATTGGGTAGCTAAAAGGGCCAAATATATTGATCCAACCACCAACAACTTAGCTAAACTTGAAGCTTCAACTCTGCCTAAAATTAGAACTCTCCAAAATTATCATTGAAGGAGACTCCTAGATCGTATTAAATGCTATAAGGAAAAGAGCAATGCCCAACTAGGTTTTGAACTCAAAATTAGAAGAGGTTCTTAATATTTGGGATAGGTTTGAAGATACTCAGATCAACCACATCTATGAGGAAGGCAATAAGAAGGCAAATCTACTGGTGAACGAGGGGGCTAATGGTAATTCTTACTTGGTTATTAGAGATAGTGAATTTCTCAAAGTCTTGGTTTTCTTCTCCTTTCCTCATTTATAATATAGTCTACTATTTTCTAAGGGTCTAGATGAGGCAACCTCCTTATTCTCCCTTTATTTATTAGGAATGCGTTCTTTTCATTTATCCACTTGTAGAGTTCAAAATTTTTAATTGTCGAGTCCTTTCTTAAACCTTGTTTTATCCTTCTATGTGATCTTTCTTACTTCCTTGTATTTTTCAGGTTTTCTCATCAGTCTCTTTTAAACCTGTGTCCAACCTATCATTCTCATGATTTTTTGTTGTTTTCTCCCTATCAATTTTCTTCATTATTTTGTCATTTATTTCCCTCATGCCTCAGCCTTAGCTGGTGTCACCCTTAGATGATGTCATGAAATATAATGTTTCTAGGACCTTCCTCTTCCCCTTTCTATTTATTTTTGGTTGTTGCTATCTTTCTCTAACATTGGGCTCAATCTTAACCTTGTGATGGACTCGAATATCAATCTCTTTCACATTTTGAAAGTTAGAACCATGGCTTTTTGGGGCAATGTTAAACTGAAGAGATGGAGCAAAATTCTCAAGCCAATCAATGATCCGATGAGGATAGTAGTCAATAGGTTCATTGATGAAGGCACTTTCAACTATGAATTCACATGGAAGACAAACAATGATATCATAAGAACATTCATTGGTTGTTTGGCCAGAGCCAAGGTGGAGCTGTGGGCCATGATCAAGCTCTATTGTAATGTTTTTGACCTAGTCTGGCGGAAGGGAGTGGAAGAAATTGTTAGAAGCATAGACGATAAGCTATGGATTCCCCTCTCGAAAAAGTATATGGTTCTTACTCCGGGAAGCCCTGATCTAGATGTAGTTTTTCGTCACCCATCTCTAGTTATTTGTGAGAATTTGGCCTTCTACTAGGAATGACCTAGGATGGAGACTAATATGCAGTTCCTCCTCTGGTTGAGAGGGATTGTAGAGGATGAGAGAAAAGAATGGCTTGTCAATTGTCTCAACATTTTTAAAGCCTACATCCATCCTAGGGTGGTTCTTGACAACATAGAGGCCCTGAACTTTTGCACTCTGAACTTGGAAAAGACCAGTAGGGAGAAGTTTGATTTCAAATTCCCACCAAATTTTTAGCCAGAGAAACCCAACGACATATCAGAAGTCATCATGGTCTATTAGAAGTAGGTGGGCTCTTAGGTGTTATGTTGGCATCTTTTCCTTGATTTTGCTTCCGGTTAGATTGGTGTGGTGTCCCCTATTTGGGTACTTTGTTCTCAGTTCATTGGTATGCTCATTCTCTATTTTATCCTGGTTTAGTTGTTTGTTTATCCTTTACCTATGTATTTTGGTGCCTTCGTCTGGTGCTTCTCCTTTCTCCCTCCCTTTTGTTCGCATTATATATAGTATGGTTGGTCTATAGTTCAGATTTATAGTTATCTGTCTGGTTCCCCTCTCTATATCAAGATGTAGTTTAGATGTTCTTCTCTTATTTGTCCTATACACTTGTAATCTTGCTACTTAATAGATAAAGAAGATTATTATCGATATGTTTCGTATTATCATTTCATGGTCTCTAGCAATCTTGGATGCTTGAGAGGTTCAACTCTCACTCATTACTTTAAATATATGTGGAGTTTTTTTTAGTAGAACTGAGATTATTTATTTAGTTTATACAATTTTTTTGTTGAATCGAACACCTCACTCTATATTTCCTCTTTCAATTAAGTAGACTAGTGAGCCAGTAATAAGTAACAATGAGGATTTAATGATGGGAAGACATCTGCTGGAGTCAGTAATTAGATCCTTGACCTTTATAAGATTCACTATCTTGGATTAAGTTTACATTAAGAAAACTAGAAATTACAATATATAATCAAATAACCCTATCTACTTAATCAATCTCGCATTATTAGATTAGGTATCCTTTTGGACCTCGGCTAAGGCTCGTTGCATGGTTGCTTCATTATGATATTGATTAGTATTTATTTTTGGTGATTCTTAGAATGATAAATTACTTCTAGTCTTAGGTTTTTTTTTTCATTTTCATTGGAACACATCAAAAGAACAACAACATTATATTGTTAGGAATAATAGTATTTCTAATCAAATTGGGATAAGTACATATTTATCTATCAAATAAGGGTACAAAGCATGCCAATATCTAATAAGGGTTGCCCAACTAATATTTTCTTTTGGAGTACTAACATTTTCTTCTGAGGAGTCTATTGATTTAGTGTTTTAATTAGGTTTTTGAGATCTAGGAAGATCAACAAAGAAGATATGCTTAGAAATTCATTTCTTTGGTCAGAAGGAATCTTTTGGATTAGGAGGATTATCGGCTCAAGCTACTAAGAATAGTCTTGTATAGATTTGGACTTATGTCTCACCTATTGTAATTATTATCAAAAGTATATACTAGGGAATGCCCCTTTTAGTTTGTAATAATAAAGGATGTAGGTCCTAGGCAAGACTGGAGATTTTCTTCTCTGTTCTTTCCTACCAGTGCCCATTTGAATGAAGGTAGTTTGTTGTATTTAATAATATATTCAAAGGCTTCGATCGTTTACTGATTTAAAAAAAAAACATAAATGTATATTATTAGATTAAATATTAATATTAATTTCATTTCTAAAATATTAATTTGGCTTCTATTTAAGTCTAATATTAATATTTACTTTTCCTTTAATTCATGATGAAACTAGAGATAACTCAAACTTGAAATTTTAATTTTAATTAAGTTATCTACAATTTCTCTCATAATATTACATATTCATAACTTGATGATTATATAGTGAACTCCACTATAGCTTCTCTTAAAATATAACTAAATCACAATTGTATATTTATTAATTTGTAACTACACTTGCATTAATAAATATATAATAAGTTATATCCCACTAAGAGTTTTAAAACTGATTGATATTAAAAACTCACTTATAAGAAAATAAATTGTATTTATTTATTTATTTTTCAAAATAAATAAATAATATATTTTTATTTTTAAATTTTTAAATTTGTGAAGTTAATAATTAATCATATTTTTTTAATAAATAAATCCAAAAATTAAATCATATTTTTATAAAATAATAATAAACATACAATAATTATTTAAGAAGAATAGTGAAACAGGAAGGAACTTTCACAGAATGGGATGGCGATATGAAGAGAAATTGGAACAAACTTATTAATCCATCTCTGGTATACAATAAGCAAAATCAACAAGCTAGAATGAAATGTAAATGGGAACCTCTACCAAAAGGTTGGTATAAATTAAATTTTGATGGAGCTTCTAGGTGAAATCTCGAAAAAGCAAGAATAGGTTGCATCATCAACTCAGATTCCAAAAAATGGGTCATTAAAAGAGCCAAGCTTATGGGGTTTCATCACAAGCAATTTAGCAGAATTAGAAGCTCTCCAGGAAGGGCTACAATTAAGCTTAAACTTAGGAATACAAAAACTTATAATAGAGGGGGATTCCCAAATTGTACTTAATGCTTTAAGGAGAAGGAAAACCCCAAATTGGGTACTAAATTCAAAGCTTGAAGAAGTATTAAAATTATTAGAAGAAACTAGAATTCAACATATATTTAGAGAAGAAACAAAAAAGTAGATCTCCTCACAAATAAGGGAGTGGATGGGGAGGATATTATAATACACCAAGACTTTTAAACATATGACATTGCATTTAAATTTTATCCTAAGTTTTATCAACTTTTTGATCTTTCCTTTCTAAACTCATTAACCTTTAGTTTTAATCTATTTATCTTTATCAGTAAAGAGTATGGAGCATAAATATCATGATCTCAACAGTTGGCAATCAATCATGAAACTTTCATCCTGAAATAGCTAGTTGTCTCTAGATCCTTTGATTATGGTATCCCCTATAAAAGATGCTTTCTCTTCAAAATTACTATCTTATGTGTGTATTTCATGTTATTTGTAACTAGTCTCTGTAACAAATGAAGACAACAATAGTAGTCTTTCATCCCTAGAAACTTGAACCATGATATATAGGGAAAATGTAAAACTAGAAAGGTGGAACAAAATCATGAATCTTATGGATGATTTGCCTAGGGTTGTCATTAGCAGAGTCTTAGGTGAGCATATTTTCAATTATGAGTTGTAGCAACAGCTTGGTCATAAGGTCCTTCATTACATGTCTGGCTAGGGCAAGCATTGATCATACTGAGATTATCAACCTTTGTCATAACATCTTTGACCCTACTTCGCTGGAGGGTTTGGAAAATGTAGTTCATAGTATAAACACTCAATTGAGGATGCCCCTTCTTGAGGTCTATATGAATCATGCACCAGGCATCTTAGGGCTAGCAAATTTTTATAGACATCCTATCCCATTAATTAGGGACAATGTTCTATTTTTTCAAGAATGATCGAAGATGGAAGCCAACATTTTTTCCTAATGTGTTGGAGAGGGATTGTTGAGGAAAAAAACATAGAGTGGCTCCAAAATTGCCTAAATATATTATATTGAACTTGGGGTGGAGTGGGATAATCTCAACAATGCAGAGTTCATCTTTCCAAATGTATACAAGTCAAGCAAAGAAAAGACTGTGTATGTCTTCCCACCAGGGAGGCAGGTGACAAATATAAAGGAAGCTTTGGAAATCATTATGGCATGTGTGAAGAAGGAGGATGATGATATGTAGGCAACATGTCATTTATTGATAGTGGTATTATTTGAAACCATGCTATTTTGGGCCTTGGGTCAATTTTATCTTCTTAGTACTAGGATATTGTTCCTCATTTTAAAATTTTTTGATCTTCTCTATTGTTCCAAATAATCTTCATTTGATCCCCTTCAGTATTTTTTCTAGGATCCCTTGGCCATCTCATAAAGTAGAGCCAATGCTTTTTGGGTATCATAGGCAGTTTGGTTTCTCCCCTATTGTGTATGGGCCTTCTTACTTGTTTTTTTGGCCTCCTTTTTTGGTTCCAAGTGATGAGTCTAGTAGAAATTCTAAGGATGAAACCATTTTTTTAGCAAGGTTTCATCCTTTGTAGTATTGGTTACTATTATAGACCGTTCACAGATATGTAATTCAGTCTATATAGTTATAATTTGTGTAACCCTCGAAAGATCATATGTATTGCTCCATATATCAATATAGTATACGATTTGGGTGTAATTGGGTCTTGTTTTTCATTGGATTGATTTTATTGATGCAAAATTATATATGATATCATAATTTTAGATACATTTAATGTATAAATCTAACCCTTGAATTAACATTGAACAATATTAGCTTAATTAAGCCTTCAAGTTTTGTACCATAAGATTTAGGTTGACTGGGAATTTGAAACATGCGCAATGCATCCTATTTTAAGTAGAGGAACAATCATACATAAATTAAGAGGAAGAAAAATGTTATCTAAATTATCACATATTTAGTCATATACTTTAATAAAAGAGGCAATAGTAGAGATTTTCCTCTCAGTTTGGGCTCAATTTTGATTAGAAGATTATCCTGTTAAATCCAAGGAATTAGGAAATTTTAGTTTTAAGGATAAATCTACCAAATCAACACTACTTAAAGAGGAATTCCTAATAACTGAAAAAGCATTAAACGCTAATCAAAGAGGTTGAAAGGCATATGTATTAAGAATAGGTGGATATTATGATAGAGGTTAAGTAGGTTTATTTAAACAAAATCATATAACAAGAAACATATATCATAAGGATTTCTTGATAGGAAAATAGGGAGATCAATTATGATGATATTATTTTCTAATAGAACTAACATAATATTTGAGTTCCATTACATATCAGCTAGTTAGCAAGGTGTAATCACATTAACCAGATTTACAGAGGATTTGTCTATTGTAAAGAAATGAAGATCAACATGTCTTTATCATTCACTCCCTAGCAATTGAAAAGAAAAAGATGTATGCAATTAAGATCAATATATCAGCCATATTGATAAAAAAGGATCAATATATCTGACAATATTCAAATAGGAATCTTATTAATTATATTGTATATAAAACAAAAGTAAATTGAAATGTTGAGACTGGGGTATGCCCCTTTTAATCATGTAATAGTAAAGGACTATGGTCCTAAGCAAGATTGGATGTTTTCTTCTCCGTTCTTTCCTACCAGTGCCCATTTGAACGAAGATAATATGTTTTTAAAAAAAAAATTAATATAATGAACAAGGCTTCAATTGTTTACTAATAAAATAAAAAGAAAAAAATATACACTTAGTACTTTCACATGCCTTTGATCTCTCAATTAATGCAACCATACAAAAATTAGTTTTCTACTTTAGTGTATTTATTTTCACATGCATGCATAAGTTTAATTACAACATGCTTTCCTCTAAATTAATCTTTTGCTTTTACAATGAATTTTATAACCAAATTATTTTAGATATAAGAAGAATATCTATCTTTGTTCAAAAAATTCATGACAATCGCACGATTCTAATGAAAAATTTAAAACTGAAACTTTTAGCTATTCAATTTGTTATTTTCTTCCAATTTTCTATAATCAAAATTTTCTTATATTAGAAAGGATTTTAAAATAATACAATCATAATAATTTTCTAGATTTTTCTACAATTTTCTTTAGTCAAGTTTTCTTGATTAATAAGTTTTACTTTTTCAAAATTTACAATATAATTCTTTATCCAAAAATCAATACAATAAATTAATAAGCATTATGCAAGCACCCAAGAAGACACGAAGTAGACAGATCTGTTGGAATTCTTTAGAATAATTGAGGGGGGGGGGTGAATTAGTTATCCAAGGTCCAAATATACAATTAAAACTTTTCATAGCTTAGTGAACCCATATCCATAAAACATTTTCATCATGCATGCATCCATTAGATTATGCAATCACTTAAACTTGTAGGTTATTGTCAAATCAACTTTACATAAATGCAAACATGAAACATAACAGATTCAATAACACATTTGACACAATGATTTAACATAGAAACCCAATTTGGAAAAAATCACTAGTAACATGCTACTCATTCTCACTCTTCTAAAGTGATGCCTCATGAAAAGCCAAACTTGTTAAAAGTTATAATGCACACTATTAAATGTGACCTAGTTAAAGGATTTCAATCACTTGGTTAGGAGTGAGCCTTGTTAGAGGACTTTAGATCATTTGCTTGGAATGTCATCTAGTTAAAGGATTTACAAATGATTGTTAAGTCAACCTTAATCTAAAGGATTTAACCTAGACTAATATAATGATTAGAAAGTAATAGTAAGGCTTGATCTGATAACAACTTACAACACACTTGTAGATTATAGATCTTTGTTTCAGTCCTCCATTCTACTTGGCTTTCACACACTTCAACTCTGATAACTTGTTCACCCTTCAAGCATCCATACCCTTAAGCCTTCTTGCTTTGCTTGCCAATGCAGTCTCTTTTCTTAGGTCAATAAATGAAGCAATACCCTAGACTCCTTATCTTGCTTAGGTTCTCACACATGACAACCTTTGGTTCTAACCAACCATCTCTATAAATAAAAAATTAAGATCTTTTGTCATTCATCCTCTATCGTCTATTTTAGGGTTAGGTCAAAATAGGTAGGATTCAATGAACCTACCCATTATCTCATTTCATTCCCTTCTAGAAATCTCCCCTTCAATCTTCCTTGAATTCACCTCAAAATAGTTTACCATGAATTTTATGCCACCATCTCATCAATCTTATCTTCCACATGGTTCACACAATCCAAGAAATCAAACGTGTCAGCTCAGATTCATCAAATTCTCGATCTTTCTCATAATGCTAACACTTGGAATTAACTTGTTTCTGATGCTCGACACATACTGTGTTGCTCAACATCCTCTATCAAATCACTCACCACAAACTAAACTTTACTGGTGCTCGATATCAACTAAACTTAGCTTACATTGTCTCACTCGACTTACACTGAAATTGACTTTTCTTAGTTCCAACTAATTTTTTGCTTGGCTTGAACTAACTTTTCTCGACACCTATTGTGCAAATTGTTAGGCCTGGCAGACAAACCTCATTTAACTTCTTCTTCTAAACTTAATCAGTGTAACCATCCTTTGCAATCTTGAGTAGATTATCAATGCACTATAATATCACTGTCTTAATTGATCTTTGTACTCCTTTTCCATTTCATAACTCAACCTTTCCTCTAGGTGCTATTGTTACCTCATTTGATCAAATCCTCTTCATCAATCAAATAAATGATATTACTTAAATCATATAAGCAATTATCTTACCAACAAGTAGTAGGTTTGACATCAGTGACAAAATAACGATTGAAACACATTTATCATACTTGTATCAATCTGTTTTCAATAGGATCTTTCAATAAAATTCTATAATGTGTTTTCAAACCCTACTTCAAAACTACAGCTAAAATCTAAGACAATATGTGAACACATGCAAATCAAAACCCTTCAAAACTTTCAACAATTATTTTGATCCAATTTTGAATTTTTCTCCCCAAACCCTGTGTGTAGAAATGAACTCAAATCTCTTAATAAAGAGTTTAACTCTACCTAGGGTTTCTGGTTTTCAAACATGCAAAGGCCTCTCCTTAAAATATTTTATTATTATTTAATCCTTTTATACACACTTCATTTTTTTTTTAAATTAAAAAAATCTTTTATTTTCTTTTCCTCCACTTTATTAATCAATGCAAGCACTATTTAAAGTGTAGTTTATTATTTAAATTAATAATAAATAAAGAAAATTATTTAAATGTAACTCTAATTTAATTATTATTAATTAAATATTTATAATAAAATAATATTAAGTCTTTAATCTTTTAATTCTCTTTGTTGAAGTTGATGAAAGATCAACCCCCTAGCTCCCAAGAATCACTTGCATGCAAACACCTGTCAAAGAAAGAGAGAAGCAAAAAATTATGGAGGTTGGAATTCCCAAATCCATAGATGAGACATTTTTTATGAGCAAACAAAGAGATTGCTATAATCAAAAGTGAATGAATAATACAAAGAGAGATCATCCTTATAAAGGAGATCAAAATCATAAAATGTAAAACCTAGGTTGCATGATAATAATTAATAAAAAAATTAATTATTATATGCCCAAAGTTTAGCTTAAGTAAACTAGAAATAATAAGTGACTTAATAATTAAATCAATATTATTTAATCAATAAAAAAAAAAATTATTACTCTAACACCCCCCCTTAAGATAAGTTTAGGGAGTAGCTAAAACCTAGAAACTACTATTGAAATGAAATTTGGGTCTCGTCAATGAAGGCTGATGAGGTACTAAAACATAATTAAATCTTTGAAATGATGAGAAATAGAGATAACTACACAGGAAAAACCCTACTCTAAAAAGAGATGGAAATAATGCTAAAAGAACTAGTGAAGGACTAAAGAAGCCTCCACACTAGGGAATGTCCCAAAAGATAGGAACAAAAGATGACCATGCAAAAAAATAAAATAAAAATTATGTTGGTTCTATTGCTTTTTTAGTTTGATAAAGTGATGTATGTATTCAGTATTTGATCCTATGTACTATGCAATTGCAGTAGCTGGATACCTATGCATTTCAGTGAGATGGATCATTTACCATATATACATTCTTTTATTCCTATTTTTGGAGGCCATGAAGATACCTTCCATCTTCAATTGATTAGCTCTTGAGACTTAGTCTTCTCTACCTGATCATGTTTTATACAGTGGCGGTTCTTTAGATCAGAAGTTTGGTAAAATTTGCAACTTCATGCTTTAGTGGTGTTCTTCATGATCATCTTTTGTTCCTATCTTCTTAGACATTCCCTAGTTTGGAGGCTTCTTCAATCCTTCACTAGTTCTTTTCAACATTATTTCCATCTCTTTTTGGAGTAGGGTTTTTCTTGTCTGATTTTCTCTATTTCTTCTCTTTCAAGAGATTTGGTTGTACTTGGGTACCTCATCAGGCCTTTTTGTCAGGACCCAAATTTACCTTCAGTGGTAGTTTCTAAATTTTTAGCTACTCCCTAAATTTATCTTAAGGGGGTTTTTGTAGAGTGATAAGTTATTTTCTCATTAATTAAATCATCATGATTTAATTATTAAGTCACTTATTATCACTAGTTTACTTAAGCTAAACTTTGGACATATAATAGTTAATTCTTTTATTAATTATTATCATGCAATCGAGGTTAGTTACCTTTTATGGTTTTGATCTCCTTTTATAAGGATTGATCTCTTTGTAATTTATTCATTCACTTTTGATAATAAAAATCTCCTTTCAAATGTAATATTTTTGCAAACACACTGAGATAAAATGGCACTCTATTACATTTCAGGATCTTGCGCATCTTTGTGTTTTGTTGTACTCACACTACATTATAAAGTGCCTTGGGGGGTTTCATGTTGGCCATATTCACCATCTTCCTTTGTCAAGTGAGTGTTCCTTCCATGACATCAGTCTCATGATGTATCAATGACACTCGTCATTATAGGTGTTTGTACTTATTTTGCACTCTTGATGTTCCTGGTTCTTTTTTGTTGTTGAAGATATTTCAATTAGTTTCAGTGTTCATGTCATACCTCTAAACATTATAGGGGGGCTATGATGGTTCTATTTCTTTATTGGTTCAACGAAATGAGATATGTATTTAGTATTTGATCCTATGTATTAGGTGATTGCAGTCGTACTTATGCATTTTGATGAGATAGATTATTTACCATATAAAAATTCTTTTATTTCCATTTTTGGAGGCCAGGAAGATACCTTCCATCTTCTATTGGTCAGCTCTTCAGACTTAGTTTTCTCTACCTGGTCATGTTCTATACAGTGGAGGTTCTTTAGATCAACAATTTGACAATGTTTGTAGCTCCATGCTTCAGTAGTGTTCCTCATGATCATCTTTTCTTCCTATCTTTTGGGAAATTCCCTAGTTTGGAGGCTTCTTTAGTCCTTCATTAGTTCTTTTTAGCATTATTTCCATCTCTTTTTGGAGTAAGATTTTTCTCATGTGATTTTCTCTATTTCTCCTCTTTTCAAAGATTTGGTTGTGCTTGGGTTCCTCATCAGGCCTTGTTGTTAGGACCCGAATTTACTTTCAATAGTAGTTTCTAAGTTTTTAGCTACTCCCTAAGTTTGTCTTAAGGGGGTTGTTAGAGTAATAATGTTTTTCTTATTAATCAAATCATATTGATTTGATTATTAAGTCACCTATTATCTCTAGTTTACTTAAGCTAAACTTTGGGCATATAATAATTACTTCTTTTATTAATTATTATAATGCAACCTAGGTTAGTTACCTTTTAGGGTTTTGATCTCCTTTTATAAGGATCAATCTCTTTGTAATTTATCCATTCACTTTTGATAATAGCAATCTCCTTTTGTAGTATTTTTGCAAACACACTGAGATAAAATGCCACTCTATTGCATTCCATGATCTTACACATCTTTTTGTTCTGTTGTACTCACACTACATTATAAAGTACCTTGAGGGGTTTTATGTTGGCCATATTCACCATCTTCCTTTGTTAAGTGAGCGTTCCTTCCATAACATTAGCCTCAGGATGTGTCAATGACACATGCCATTATAGGTGTTTGTACTTCTTTTACACTCTTGATGTTCTTGGTTCTTCTTTCTGTAAGAGATATTGCATTCAGTTTCAATGTTCATGCCTTACATCTCAACATTATAGGAGGGTTATGTTGGTTCTATTTCTTTCTTGGTTTAATGGAGTGAGATATGTATTCAGTATTTGATTCTATTTATTAGGCAATTATAGTGGCTAGATACCTATGTATTTTGATGAGATGAATCATTTACCATATAGACATTCTTTCATTCCTATTTTTGGAGGCTGTGAAGATACCTTCCATCTTCTATTCATCAACTCATCAAACTTAGTCTTCTCTACCTGGTCATGTTATATATAGTGGAGGTTCTTTAGGTCAGCAGTTTGACAGTGTTTGTAGCTTCATGCTTTAGTGGTGTTCTTCATGTTCATCTTTTGTTCCTATTTTTTGGGACATTCCCTTGTTTGGAGGCTTCTTTAGTCCTTCACCAATTCTTTTCAGCATTATTTCCATCTCTTTTTGGAGTAGGGTTTTTTCTGTGTGATTTTCTCTATGTAGTGCCTACCCCTAATTTACTTTTCATGTTTCATTGTTGAATTCTTTTAGGCTAGCTTCATGGTTATGTTTTATAATTAGTGGCAATTGGTTACCAAATTTAATTGGATGTTATTTCATGCTTAGTTGATATATGTGATGAGCAACTTGATACTCAGTTATTTCATGTATTCATGATTACTCTTTCGATGATGATACACGTATGTTCATATAGTGATTTTAGTTATTTCATGATGATAGTTAGATGGAAGATTTATATGCAATTTTTATGCTTACTTAACTCATACTTGCATGTGTATGGTTTACTTATATGTTTTACTTTATGTTTGACATTTTTGATGTGGTTGAGAGAGGGAGTCATAATCACCTTCTAGTTGGGATCTACACAATGCACCACTCCCTATCATTGCCTATTTTATTTAGATTTATATGTATATGTACATGCTCAAATTTTATGAAAATTATAGGTACCAGACATCAATTTTCCTAAAATTCTAGGATGAGTGTTCCCTATCACAATATCTCAATGGTAAAGGGAAGAGAAAATTCTTGAGTCAAAATCCTAACCCTAAGCCAATTGTCCTAGAAAGTAAGACAAGTATCTGAGTTATTTACCCTTCTAAATTTATCAAGTTGTAATGTTCCCATCATAAAATATATATATTTATTCAAACTTTTGTTAATGGGTTGATTGATTTAGTATATCTTAGACCCATTTTTATTTAATTATTTGTGTAGGAATAGTCATTGGCTATCTTTGTAAACCTTCAGAAAGTTTCTTCGGAGGATATTTAACTACGACATTTAGGTAGTAGTTGGTATGTGATTTGGATTATTTCTTTGTACTATGAATTCTTATTGGATTTTTGTATTGTTCACTATTTTGGAAGTGAGATCTTCCCTATTTAGCTCTTGCAATTTCAGTGGGAATCAACCCTCACCCTATTCTATCTGTGTATTTCTTGCTCAAGTCTAGAAAATCTGTGCACCATCTTGTTGCATATTCATATATAACTCTCTAGAATTGGATTGGAACATTTATTTGGGCACTAATTAGTTTAATCAGTGAATGTATTGCTCTGGCATCCATCTGTAACTCAATCTGCACACATCGTATGACCTGCTACCATTTAGTGGTCTTAACAATTCTCACCATATGAATATACTGTATGGCCTATTCCACTTCATACATCGTATGACTATTGCTCTATCATATGACTGAGTCATCACCCTATCCCATGGTTTCCACTCCACACACTGCACAATTTTTTTTCCCTACCCTCCCCACCGTATGACCCCTACATTATCACTATACAAACATCTAAAGGTAGTTGGGTTCACCATACGGTCCCTCACTTTTGGCTATGTTACCAAAATTTTCCACTCTACTTTAGCGATCTCCCAAACATATACTATCCTAGACCGTACGCCCACCTCTCAGCCCACCATACAACCATGAAGAAACCCTATAGTAGCTGGTTCAAACACAAGAAAAACCTCCAGGCTTATCTAAATATCTCCCCATCATAGTCAAAACATTGTAGTGGTATTAGAGCTAGTGATTTTGCCAGCATGTGGAAGTGAATGCAAGTTTATACCTGGAGGAGAAGGTGAAATAAATTTCTTGGTAGAATGGCAGATCTTGAGGATCCTATGATAGAACTCATGAATCTTTTAAGAGAGCTCAATAGAAACTAAATGCAAATTGATGAAACTCAAAGGCTGATGTAGGAGATACAACACAAATTGGCCGAGAGAAAGACAATAGGAGAACAAAATGGGCATAGTGATAAATCTATTACAAGAAGGAAAAACTCTCAAGCCTCTTGCTCTTGACCCTTGATACCCATCTTTCTTCCAAGAATGGACACACATGTAAAGAAATAGAGCCAACTTTTCAAGAAATGCAAGAAAAACTTAGGGAATATTGGAGGAACATGAATATGGAAGGTGATATATCTTACAAAGACTATGTTTATCTAAGAATGAGATATTCAAGAGGGGGAAATCGTGGTTATTTTAATGATGATCTTAGGAGAAAGATCAAAAAAGTAAACTTATCATCATTTGATGGATCTAGAGCCATCACTCCATAGTTATGGGTTCTGAAGGCAAACATCTATTTCCAACTTAACCTGATGCCCGAAGAGGAAGCACTCATGTTTGTAGCACTCCATCTAGAAGGAGTGGTGCAAGAATGGTGACACCATGGATTGGTTACTCTTAGCCACAACCAAATAAAATCTTATGTTGAGTTCATTGAGAGACTCATGGACTATTTTGATAGGAAGGATCTTGAACTAAACTTCAAATATCTAGCTCAGCTAAAGCAAACAGGTGTGGTAGACAATTATATTGAACTAAGTTCCAAAGGCTATTAGTATTAGTCATAAACATCTCTAAAAGATGTTAAATTATGTTATTCATGGATGGGCTGAGAGAGGCTAGATCAAAGGGTTCAAACCATGTGCACTTAGTGAAGCTATTAAGAAGGTGTGTGGCATGACCACATCTTCCTCCAAAACTCATGTAGCTACACCAACACTATCTACACATGAAGACAAAGACAAGGAGCCAATTCAAAAAAAACCTCCATTGGATGAAGACTCTTGGCAAGAGCTCCAAAGGAAAAAGCTTTATTTCATGTGCAAGGAACCATGGAGACTAGGTCATCATTGCCTTGTAAAGGGAAAGATTCATTACACTGAGGTGTTTCTTGATGATGACGAAGGACATGTACTTATAGTGACTAGTGAAGAAAGTAACCAACATGAGAGAATAAATACCCTTATACAAAAAGGGGGTTCCATTACTACCCTCACTACAATCGTTGGAAGTAGTATCTTTAGGGTTTATGGTACACTTCATAGGAAATGAGTCATAGTCATGATTGATAGTAGTAGCACACTCAATTTCATCAATTCATCTTTGGTCACCAGTAAGGGCTCACATGCAGTAGAGCATGGAGGATTTGAGGTTAAGGTTGCTAGAGAAACCTTGTTACCTTGCACTCTTGTGATCCCATAGCTAAACATTTCCATGAGAAACTATGCCTTGACAGATGATTTCTTTGTCATAGATTTGGTTGATGCTGATATCATATCGGGCATCTAGTAGATGGAGACCCTTGACCAGTACACCCAAAGTTTTAAGAGGATCAAATTTTTATTCAAGACAGATGGAAAAAAGGTGTTGCTAAGAGGAATGTCAAATAAACGATCAAGGGAAGTCATAATCAAGAAGATGGAGGTCATTTTTAAACATGATATGATCTCATACACTACAAGTAAAAACATGACAGTCAACACTTTACCCCATTCCTTGGATAATTGGTGGGCCCATCTATTGGTTGAGTACTCCAAGAAAACTTTTGCATGTTAGTTGATGGATGGCTATATACATGATGAAAGATACCAAGTTATTGATGATACCATTTACTATGGCAATAAGATCTACTTGGTACCTGACTCGAAACTAAAGAAGTTGATTACAAAATGTTTCCAAGAATTGGATTTGCATTTTCTTGAGGACAAGAAAATTTTGGGACAGAAGGACTATAATTTTCTCATCATGAAATAAATATTTAATCAAACCTTTGTTAATGGGTTGATTGATTTAGTATATCTCATATCTATTTTTATTTAATTATTTCCATAGGAATTGTCATCGGTTATCTTTGTAAATTGTTGAAAAGTTTCTTTGAAGGGTATTTAAGCACATGTATGTAGTAGTAGGTATGCGATTTGGATTATTTTTTGTATTATTAATTCCTTTTGGAGTTCTGTATTGTTCATCATTTCTAAAGTGAGAGATATTCCCTACTTGGCTCTTGTGATTTTGGTGGTAATAAACCCTCACCCCATTGCATCTATATATTTCTTGCTTAGGTCTAGAAAATCCACACACCTTCTTGTTGTAGATTCATATATAACTCTTTGGAATTTGATTGGAACATTTGTTTGGGTATTAATTAGCATAATTGATGAATGTATTACTCTGACATCCATCTGTAACTCAATTTGCACACACCGTATGACCTAATACCATTCAGTGGTCTTAACAAATCCCACTGTATGGATGTATCATATGACTACTACTCCACCATATGACCAAGTCATCACCCTATCCCATGGTTTCCACTCCACACACTATACAACATTGTTTCTCCACCCTCCCCATTTTATGACTCCCTAGATTATCATAATATAGATGTCCAGAGACTGTTGGGTTCATCGTACTGTTCCTACCATACGGTCCCTCACTTCGAGCTATGATAGCAAAATTCTTCACTCCACTTTAGCAAGTTCCCAAACATATACTCTCATAGACCATACACCCACCTCTCAACCCACCATACAACCATGAAGAGACCCTACAATAGTTGGTTTAAACACAAGAAAACCCTCCAAGCTTACCTAAAAATCCCTATTGAGCTATCATTTTGCATGATGCTTAATGAAAAGGATCCTTTCGAACTCCTCTCTTAAAAAGTTGATCTAGGATCAACTCCAAGGTTCTAAGTGATCTTGCAACCTATTGGAGTCCACTTAGTTGAAGATAAATGTGTTTTTTCATAAAGAGGTCCTTACTAGTTTGAACTAATTTTGGATAAGATGATTAATTTGCTTGTTATTTCAAAATTAACCACAAAAAGAGATATATTTTTGGTATTTTCTTTTCTTCAAATGGATTCAATCTAACAATGCAACTATATGAATTTCTAATTTAACCAAGGGCTAATAAAGAAAATAATGAAGATAAGGTAATGAGAGATGAAAGTAAATTGCATGAAAGGGAAACTCCCAATGGACATAAACCATAGTAACAACACATTTGTGAGTTAAATCATTGAAATAATTAGGTAGAAAACCAATGAAAGTATGAGCAGTGCTTCCTCAAGTCCATTGATGTAATTGTCAATGGGAATTTAGTAAAATTGAAAGATATTTCACTTCTTGTCAAATCATAAGGCCACAAAAAGTGCACTCATGTGAGATGAGAAGCTATATAGGAACAATAGGGTGATCTCTTCTCCAACTCTATACATTAGCAAAATTTGTCAACACACGACAAACACTAGAACTAAAATATCACACGATCAAATCAACAAAACAAAACTATTGGCTCCATTATTATTGTAGACACCTAAATCTGATTACATCATTAAGTAATTGGATTTAGTCATCTCTTGGGACATTATTGATTATATATTTATTATTTAATTAATTAATTGTCATCCCCTAGTTAATTAATTACTTTAATTAACTATAGTCCAATTAATAAAATCAAATGATAACCCAAAATCAACTTATCAATTAAATCCCTTTTCTTCTATTAATTTAATAAATCCTCAAATCTATTTAATTTAATCTCATATCCCTTATTTATTAAATAAATCATTTAATAAATCATTCCTAACCCCTAAAACATCCCTAAACCCTACCTTTACCCCTAATCCAACCCATTCACCCATACTAACTTCACTTAGCCACCTAACTAACCCATCCCATCAAAGCTAAGCCACTTGCCCCTTAACCCCCTTTCTAAGCTAAGCCTAATCCCCCTCCTAAACATGTGCACAACTTTAAGCAAGGGTTACGACTTGCTAACCCAGGCCAAAGTCAATAATCTCATCCTCACTCTCACCCTCAAGCATTTATGGCTCTTACACAAATATTAAAAGCTCTTACAAAGCATTTATGAACATTTATGAAGCCCTTATCTCTTGAGCCTCCCTTGTTGAATTTTCATCTTGCCCTTCCCTTTATCCAATCACCTTGTGACATGTGTCACCTCCTAATTGGCTTCAAACTAGCACAATCCATTTGCTTCCTTTTAGGACATCCTAGCCCTGAATACATTTTTCCCAATCCTTGCATCTTGGCCATTCATCCCTCTACCCCTTAGCCTATAAATGAAACTCTCTCCCTTCACAAATATCACCCACTTTTCATGAAAACTTATAATTCTCCACTAACTATTCCATCATAGCCATTTTTACACTATCATAATGTTAAAATCCATCCATACCTCCATTGTTTGAAACTCTCACCCATACACACACTTGATAATCCACCCATCCATTGGAAGCTTGAGCACACTGTGAGCACACATCTCCATCCATCAGCGGCATATCCATGTCATCAAAAGGTTATACCATATAGAGCTTACCATTCTTGGTTTGCCTTCTTTTTGGTGATAGCCCCGTCCTATCATAAGTATTAACTATTTAGTTTTGTATATGATTTCATTATTAGTTAGTATTCCTTTATTACACTACTAGTTTAGGTGATACATTTATCATGAACAAGAATCCACAAAAATAACACACTTCGGAAAGAATAACTACACTTAGAATGAGAGCACCAAAAGCATATATTATTGTATCAAAATAACGGCTTGGAACACATGTTACATTCCTTAATTTATAATAAATCATCTCCTTAATTTGTGTTGAGAGTGAGAGATCTCTTCTTGCAAATATATGCATAAAACTAATAAAACAAATCTAATTATGTACAAATTGACTCTCTAAATGGTGCTAAAATAGGACTCCACCCTTGTTTATATCAATTAATGGGCGCATAAGCCTTTACATGTTTTTAAAAAAAGAAAGAAGCAATAGATAAGAAGAAGGAAGTTGTTAGGGGATCTAGAAGTCACTAGAAGCTCTAAAAATGGAAGCTTGGCCCTCTTTGAATGTTTCTAGGAGTTAAACTATCATTAGAATGCATTTTCAGTGCATGGAAAACTCTAAATTTGGAACTGGCATTTAACTATCAGCACACCTCTGACTTCTTCAAAATTTCTGGCACACCTTTATAGTAGTACACCTTGTGCACCTTTGGAGCTGTGCACCTTTGTGGTAGGTAAAAAAATTCAAAATTCTCCCAAGTGTCAAAAGTAAATTTCTAGCTTCTGGGTTTTTTCCCCCTTTATATGAGAGAGATGTCTAGATATTTTCCCTTAAACTTCTCTATAATCTTTGTCACTTGAGAAGCTTCTGATAAATCTAATGCCTCATATTTATGCCTAACTATTTGTCGATAGTTACTGATATCCATTCAATTTTTCACAAAATCATCAAGTCTATGATCAAGTTTGAACAATACCCCTTCAGTCTTGAATGCTTGCCTAATATCTTCATCAGATGAAGCATCCTTGAAAATTCTTCAGAATTGTTCAAGCACTGCTTGCATTGACCCAAGCTTTGTCTTTGACACATCTTCAAAAATCTCAAGGGAAATAACATCATAATACGTATTTGCATCCAAAATTTTCTCTTGAGACTAACCTTTTAACTTCTTAATATCTTCATGAAGTTCTTCCATGACCTTATTTCTAGAAGCTATCTTTTCAATCCAATCCTCAAGTTTATCAATCTCATTTATTGTATACACTTCTATGAGTGTACAATACCTTTGATCTTTTATTGTTTAGAGTGCTTGAAGGTGTTTTCCCAAGGAATGTACCTCATCCATAAGCCCAAAATATTGGTCTACTATAGATACTAGTTTCTCTACATTAGAATGAACATTATGCAACAGGTTCAAATTAGCCTGTATTATCTCTACACCCTTCTGCTCAAAATTGTCATGCCATTGATGAAATGCTCCCAAAAATGAATCAACTTGGACACTCCCCTTATCTCTCCTTTCTAGTGCCGCAACAAGAGTAACCTCTAGGTGGTCTTGATCCAATGGACCTACAATTACATGCAGATATCCTCTTAGTAGCTCATTTTCTTTATGCAACTTTATCAATTCATTCTCATTATCATCAAAATGCCTAAACACCTCCCTGATGCCTGTAGTGATCATTACTTTAGTTGTGTCTACTATGGGTTTTCCTAATAGGACTTCTATAATTTGATAGTCCTTAGGAGTCAAATTTCAGTCTCAACATGTGGAGGAGGAATGGCTATGTGAGCAAGTAGGTCATGATCCCTATTCTTCATTATGAAGGTTAGTTGTTGCACATCCCCCCTAGGTGGCTCAGGCCTCTTGATGGCTTCTACTAGCACATTCATACTCTCTTCTTCATTCAGGTTTAGTTGTCACTTTTGTCAAACCATAACTTCCCTCTTCAACCAGGCTAGTGTAGTGCCCATAGAGATAAGTATTTGGTTGAAGAGGAGGTTTGCCCAGCAGGCCCTTTTCCCTTATCCCTCCTTTCTAGAGTCTTCTCCTTTAAAGAGAGATCAACATTTGGTGTCCCTATATCTATTGTATCTGAAGTCCTCATCTTTGTATCCTGAGAAGTTTGCTAAGGTTCTTTAGGTATCTATCCTTCCTTAGATACTTCATCAGCTGGTCTCTATTTCGATTCTTCTTCATGCACCACTCTCTCTTCTTCGGTGATAGGAGGGAAGGGAGTGGTTGATCCTTTGTCCAAAAATGAAAAATCCTAAAATGATGGTGGTGAGGTACCTAGAGATCCTTGTGGTAGAGGTGGCATTTTATTCAATTCCTCTCCTAAAGGTTGGTTCATGGGTGTATCTCATATTTTATCACCCACCATTTCTGTTCCTACTAGCATAAAGTCAAAATCAGATATGTTGGAAATATCTATTCCCTACCCCTCTTGCTGATCTATCCACTATTTTTGGTCATCCTCTGAAGTTGTAACCTCAATAGGTTGCCTGGGAATAGATGAAAACATGATGGTGGAGCTTCTCCTTCTCTCTTCCTAGTCATCTCTTGCCAAGCATGTCCTTTGATTCAACAGGAGATTGACTTCTTCATCTTCTTCATCCTCTTCGTCTGCCTTAGGGATGGGTTTTGGGACTAGAGGAATAGTTATAACCTTTCTTTGTATCTTCTTCCTTCTAGTCCTACTAATATTAGGTCTAACCTTAGCTTTCTTGGAAGCTTAGGGAAAGGCTTCTTCCTCTTGTATGGGCAGGGATACCTCTTGTGCTTCCTACTCTATTTATTCTTCCTATTCCTATTTTGGTGAAGGCACTTGTAGGATATCCTAATCTTGAGATGCTTCTTCATTTTGAGGCTTTTGGTTCTCAGGTGCTCGAACTGCCTCTTGAGGTTGAGGTTCTTTAACTTCGGGCTCAACTTGCTTAGAAGAATATCTTTTCCTCTTCTTTTTTCCTTTTTCCACCCTGAAGTAACCAACTTCATTATCATGATTATATATCATTTCTAGCACGACTAGAGATTGTGAAGGGAAAGTTGTTAATGTTATTTTTGCACCTTTACCCTTAATTGAGCATGTTGTGGCTTGAAAGATCACAGTCCAAGGAACTGGGTCCAACTTAAAGGGCTTCTTAATCTAGTCTCATGTCATTTGGATTATATGTCTCACCCTATGATTGATATCTACATTTTCTTCCTTGTCAACCTCTGCATTCATGATCGACCTATCAAATATCTTGTCACGATTGTACAAGGGATCCAAGACCTCTTGAGTATCTTGTTGGACAAATTTTAGTGGGATCTTTATCTTCAAGGAACTTCCTACCAGATATAGAGTCATCCTACAATAATCCCTAATTTGGACATCATAGTCATCTATGGCATTCATCTAATGATCTTCTACTGCATCTTCATGAACAAATTGTTTTCCTGCCAAAAGTTGAACTCTGCCAATATTGTCAAAAAATGGATGAGGGGAGTTTTAGTTCTCCAAGGGATATTGATCTTATTCTACATCAAAGGTCATGATATCCTATTTTTTCTCAACTTAAAAAGAATATATATTGATGGGCCATACCTAGGTCTTCTTATGTTGTTTCTTCACTCTGTCATGTGCAAATTTGAGTTGTCTTACGATCTCTAGTAAAATGAGCCTATCAAATGGATATCTCAGGAGTTTCTTCGGATTCACAATTGTACCTGCTACCCTTTGGTAGGTGAATGTCTTGAACTAGATGTAATAGGTGCCCATCTCTACAGTCCTTGCTGTTGTCTCTACTAAAATTGTCTTGGCATAATTACCCTCGATGAATCAGATGATTACAAAGATGAAAGCATCATTCACTATTTTGTATTCTTTGCTCTGATATGAGGGCTTCTTTTTTACCAGTTGGGGGTATACCACATAAGGCCAGACATTAACATCTTGCATGCTTCCCCTCTTGAACAATCCTAGATAGTCAGTAGTCCTTGCTACCAATGAATACACCAAGTATGATGTCATATAAAGCTTAGGGTCAACCTTCACTCCTACTAATTCCTCATCTAAGTTTTCACTTAGTGTTATAGCCCAATCAATTGGCAGTTTAGCTGTTTAGATGTTTTTGATGAAATGTACCATCCAAATGTTTAGGTGCCCAACTGCCAATAGACCCATAACCTTGCTTAGAAGAATAATGGAGTATCTGATGTCATCCTTCATGTATCCTCTAGTCATATTTTCCTTGCCTACTCTTTGTCCCACCAATGTTCTATCAATGAAGAATGATGATTGTATGATCTTGGTAGCTTCCTTTTCATTATCCCTATACCATCAAACTACTTGATGATAGGTGATTTTCACATATTGATCGGCTCTCAAGACATGGAAAACTTTCTCAATATTCCTTGGTCTTAAGTCCAGGACTATCTCCCCTATTATACTCTTCACAACTCTTTCTTCTGACACATAATTCTCTGCTAAGGCCATGACAAGCTTTGAAGATTGCACTGATTTGGGATGTGTAACCAAGTCTAATTCGATAAGTGTTGAGACCATCAGAGACCTCTCTGTAGGCTTATTGCAAAGTACCAAGAATGCATTCTACTCTATGTGTCCCAACTTAGTATCTCTAATCTTTGAATGTGCATCCTGAAAGAGTGATTTCTTCAGTGCACCTTGAAACTTGAAGACAACTGGTTTTGGAGCAATCTTCTCTATGAGTGAGAATGAGGAGGAAGCCATTTTATCTGCACAAAACATAAATACATTAGTCTAAAGGGGTAAAAATTAAACCCTAACAAAACCCTAATTGCTAAAAACCTAGACCCATAACCCTAAAACCTAGAAAAACCACACAAAAACCTTCTATTTAGCTTTGAAATATAGTTTAGTGCACCTTGCACACCTTGATAGGTGCACTAAAAATAACCATTAAAAGGTTATTGAGTGCGTAATGGCGCATCTGCATAGGTGTGCACCCTTTTTGACTGTGCACATGTGCATATGTGCTACTGCACACATGCTGCATATCATTTGCTAAGGGGTTTTGATTGCATTACTAAGGTAAGGGTTGGAAATGGTGTGCACATGTGCACCTTTCCCTTGGTTGAGTTAGGTGTTAGTGTTTTAAGTCTTGTTAAAGGTGAATAAAGGTGTGCACCTGCACACCTTGGATAGGTGTGCATGTGCGCACCTTTCTTTTGTTAACTTAGTTTTTTGGTGTGTGTAGGTGGGTGGAGTTTGCACACCTCTAAGGGTGCGGAGGTGTGCTCAGAGAGAATCAAAAGAGACAATGAGTGAAAGGGGAGGGTGATGGCCCTGGGTATTTATAGACCTGGGGTCATGCACACCCTTTAGATGTGTGCATCTACGTAGGTGTGCACCTCCAAAGGGAAGTGTTTGCACACTAGTGCATTTAACGCACTAGCGCACCTTGATAGGTGTACATGTGTGCTAGGTGCACTAGTGTGCTCCTTTACTTATAAATCATCTTTATTTTCAATTTCCTCAAAATCTAACACATGGGTTTTTCAGGCAGAGGGCCAAGTAGGACCCAGACTCTAGGTAGAGCCCTACAAGTGACTTAGACCCCATAGTAGGGGTCTGGGAAAAAACAAAAAAAAATACTAGGGGGTCCCCTGAGTTTGATTTAATACTCTGTTCTTTTTATGAGTTTTCAGATTTAAGTGGGTCTATTGTGATTTTTAGTTATAATTAAATCAAATAAAAAGAGTATTAAATGGTTTAATTTAACAAAAAATTTATAAGGAAAATTTAATTTTTAATTGTATTTAATTAATAGAGAAATTAATTAAATAAAAGAATTGAATTTAAAAGATTTAATTAAAGGTCTAATTTTGTCGCAATTATATTTATTTAATTTAATAATAACTTATTTAGGAGTTTTATTTAAATTAATAACCTCTAAATACTATTATTAGTTGAATTAATAAATATATTATTACAAATGTCTTGTGATTTAATAAAAGAGAGAAAGAATAAATTTAATAAAGTTTATTTTAATTAAAATGCAAAAAAGTTTGCACATGAAATTAAAATAAATTAAAATAATAAAGAAAAAGGGTTCACGTGATTGCAAAACTTAAATCCTAAAGGGAGAAGCCTCTTTATCAAGAAATTAGAGCTCATTTCTCCACACACAGGTTTGGAAGAGAAAATTTTGAGAAGACGAGAATTTCTTGTGAGTTTTGAGCATTCGACTGGTTAGCATCAGATTGAGGTAGGATCTTGTTGAGTTTTGCATAGTAATTTCCTCTTTGAAATCTCTCTGTCTTCTCAATGTTTGTTTGGATCTATTTTTCAGAATTTAGTTCGGGTTGAAACACTTGTATTAAAATTTACTAATCTTTCAAAATGTTTGTGAACGAATTTAAGATTGAAAACTCTTGTTTGAGAAATTTGGTGATTCATAATTGGATTGTTAAAATCGAGATGAGGGTTTGGATAAGAATACCAAAAATTAAATTTACAAATTTGATAGTTTTTATTTGTTTTCCTATCAGATCTATTATGGAGTTTTTATTTTAATTTTAAATATCATAATATAATTACCACAGTAATTGATAATTATATGTGTGTGTGTGTGTGTGTGTGTAAATAAAACTATGATTTGTATTGGAAGGATGTTGATTTTATTTATTTATCTATAATAAAAAAAAATTTAAATAAATAATACATAATAGTTTTAAGAGGGGCAGGAGCCACCAAAACCCCACCCACCCTGCGGCTGCTTTAAGTAGGCTGCACGACAGCCTACTGTTGCTATAATAGTGGTACTGTTGTGGCTTACAAAGTCGACCGGCGTGCCATAAACACTTAGGTATATTGCAATTTGGATTTTTTTTGGTTTTTTAAAATATTTTATTAAATAAAGTTTTATAATATAATTTGTTTAATATATATATAATAAATGATAGTATTGTTATTAATTTTAACATGTAATTATTATATTATATAATTTAAATATATTATTTTATTAATAAGATAATAAATATTATAATTAAGAATTAATAAATATTATTAATTTATGATAATAATATTTAATTATATGAATGGTTTAATACTAGTTTTAATTATATATTTTATTAATTACTTTATAAATAATATTTTTTTAATGAAGTAAACTGATAATTGTAATTCAATTAGGAAAATCAATTATTCTTAATAAAGTTAGATTTTTGTTTAAATGGTCTAGTTTTACATGAAAATGATTTCTAATACTAAGGAATTTTGAAATATTTGTGGACTAAAAAACCTTAGGAAACATGAACTTGGAAAATGAAAACTTGAACCTTGTTTTAAAGTCAAAATCTTATATTTCAAAACTAACCAAAATTATGAAACTGCACTTGTTGTGACGTATGTTTTACTTTGTGTTGGTTTGGGGTTGACTTAGTATGTTGACCAATTTTTGGATGTTTACAAGAGGCTTGGGGAGTTTTGTTCTGTGATGATGTTATGTATAGTTTGGTCATGATATTTTGTACCTAACCATGGTTATGTATTCACGCATTTCTACGATGAGTTTTGATCAGTAATTTGTTAGTGCTTTCCAGTCGCTTGTATAGGACTGATGTGAATGGTGTGATTTTCCTGGTGTAACCTTTGAGTTTCAATCAATTATCTTTTTATGCTTTATAGTTGTTTGTATAAAACTGAGGTGATTATTGTGACTTTCTTGTTGTAACCTTTGCGTTTTCGATCAGTTATCTTTTGATATTTTTGAGTTGCTTGCATAGGACTAAGGTGAATATTGTGATTTGACTTTAGGTGCTTTCTAATTGCTTGTAAAGGACTGAGGTGAAAATTGTGATTTTATGAGTTGTACTTTTCATGAGCTTAGGGTAGGTAATCTATGTGTATGTTGGGAAGTGGCTTGCAATGGAGGCCAGAGCCCTAAAGAGGTTGCCTAGGTAACCCATTGTAAGTTGTTTTAATAAGTGATAACATTTCATTAAATGGGTTTAAAATGTATTAATAAGAGTCAATGGTTTTCCTCACCCATGCATCGAGTGCTAGTAGAAGCTAGGATGGGAGTAGAGAGGATGTTTGGTTGTGACCTTGCTTTGTTAGTATGTCTTGTCAGTACAAAAGGATATTGATGCTGCATAGAGACACTAGGGGGCCAAAGTCCAGAGAGGCTACTAGTGTAACCTTAGAGTTGGCTCATATGATGACACTTTCCCACTTACATAGGAAATTTTTCTATGTGTCTTTGTTGCCTCTAGGATTAGATGTTTTTTGTGTCTTGGTACCTTTGAGATAGATTGCTATCAGGTTTTTCTTGACCTAGACGATGGTTATGACTATTGGATTTGTTATCCATTTGGGACTTGAGATTATCTCTACAACACAGTGGGAGTGAGTCATTTAGGTTCTACGATGTCAAGTGGTAGTGTTTCTTATACCATTGAGATCTGATAACTGGATGTACTTGTGCAATTGTTCCTTTCATTTTGATCTTATATTTCTGTTGGATGGTTATATTCTATTGTACTATATTTTTTTTTCAGAGATCTCATGAGATGATGTATTTTATTTATGATGTATATTCTTTGAGCTCTTCATAACCTATGACTTGTACATCAGGTTATTATGCATTCTGGTTATGCCAAGTGACATTTTATATAATTGTATATTATTGGATTCATACTTGTTATTATTTTATGATGTGGATTTTTTATGTATCAGATTTAATCTTGATAAAACTTATGAATGAGATTCAATATCATGGAACCCTTAAGAGAAGTAATCTATTTATGGATTGTTTATATGTATGTGAGTTATTTTTTCCACTAGATTATCTCTTGTTGTTATTATCTTTCAAAAAAAAAAGTTTTGCAAACTTAGTGAAACTTTAGGTTAATTTTTTTTGGGTTCTTTGGTGGGGTGTTACACTCTATTTCTTCTCTTTTCAAAGACTTGGTTTTTCTTGGGTACCTCATCAGGCCTTGTTGTCGAGACCTAAATTTACTTTCAGTAGTAGTTTCTAAGTTTTTAGCTACTCCCTAAGTTTTTCTTAAGGGGGGTGTTAGAGTAATAAAGTATTTTCTTATTAACTAAATCTCATTAATTTAATTATTAAGTCACTTATTGTCTCTAGTTTAGTTAAGCTAAACTTTGGGTATATAATAATTAATTATTTTATTAATTATTGTCATGCAACCTAGGTTAATTACCTTTTAGGATTTTGATCTCCTTTTATAAGGATTGATCTCTTTGCAATTTATTCTTTCACTTTTGATAATAGAAATCTCATTTTCTCTCATCAAGAATGTCTCATATGTAGATCTAGGAATTCTAGCCTCCATAGCTTTTGCTTCTCTCTTTTTGTGACATGTGTTTGCATGCAGGTGATTCTTGGTAGTTGTGGAGTTGAGCTTTCATCAACTTCAACATGGTATTAGAGCTCCATATCTTCATGCCCCTATTATATTTATGATAAGTTTGGTTTGGCTTTCATATATGGGGGGTCACTGATTTTCGGGTAACTTTGAGCCCAAACAGACATCACCGTTGAGCTCAATGTGCCCAAAAAACTCTTATTTTTATATAAAATTTGACCAATTTGGACACAGTTAGAATATGAGGCAACACAAATTTTTCCAAGATTGGGCACATCTCCAGACGCAGTGATTTTATGATTTTTGGTATGGAAATCGAGATTTTTGGCATGGAAATTGAGGTTTTCTAGCACAAAATTAGGATTCTTTGGCACATAAATTGAGGTTTTTTGGTACATAAAACAATGTTATTTAGCACAAAAATTGAGGTGATCTATGCATGTTGGAATGGAAATTGAGGTACATTTGCATGGAAATTGAGGTGATTTGTTATAGAAATCAAGGCATGTTCGCATGGAAAGATCTTGCTAGAAAACAAAACATGCATCTTTGCAAGAATTCAAAAATAAAATAGAGCTGAGAATATATATAGGTTCTCATTCCATCATAAAAATTGATTGAATTACAATAAGCACTAAGCATGCTTTTACACAAATTAAACTATCTTAAATAAAACATACAAGATGCATGCATATCTCCATTGAAATCTCCGTTGAAATCACTGACGATTCTCACACTTAATTGAAGGATTTTCATAAAATAAAGATTAAAAAAGAGGTCAACCTATTGTTAGAACTAACGCTAACACCCTCCCTTAATTCTAACTAATGAGAATATAAGAAAATGAAGAAAGGAGTAAAAAGGGAAAACCTAAAACCCCCCTTTAAAATCTATAGAGAGAAATTCTTTTGTGACATAAAAAATATTGTGGACATTTGTCAAATCATAACCACCAAGGTGAAGAATGAAGAACCACCTCTGAAACCAAAATTAAGATCAAGATCAATTTGCATGAGTGCCCCCAACGACACTACTTGGACAATGAATATATGACAAACAAAGGCAAAACAATTGTCTATCCAATCGAAGATACAATAGACAATAATCTGCATAGCTTCCTCAAACAAAGAATAGATGACAAATAGAGGAAAAACATATATCATTCAAGGATACAACTAACACATGATTCTACATGAGTGACTCTAATGAAACTACTCAACCATGCAAGAATAAACTGCTAATTGAAAATACAGGTGCCAATTGTCTATAAATCTGATCAAGTATGGAAGCAAAGGAAGAATTGACACCAAGAGGCATGATAGATCTACAAATTGTAGTGTGTCACTAGAGAGAAAAGAAAGGAAAGATCCATGCAAAGAGAGCATGATCTTGACCTATCTTTGAATCAGGTTCAATGTTTGATGCTGTGACATTTTGATGCAAGCCTTTGCTTGTGGGCTTAAGAAAAATTGATGGCTTCTACTCAAAATAATTGAATGGCATGAGAAAGACAGACACTAAAAATTCCATCTTGGAAAACTCAATCTTCAATACCTGCAAACAAAAAAATGCATTTATTTTCCTAGTAGCCTAAGCTCTAATATCATGTTGAAGTTGATGATAGATCAACTCCATAGGTTCCAAGAATCACTTGCATGCAAACACCTATCATAGAAAGCGAGAAACAAAAAACTATGGAGGCTGGAATTCCCAAATCCATAGATGAGACATTCTTGATGAGAAAACAGAGAGATTGCTGCAATCAAAAGTAAATGAATAATACAAAGAAAGATCATCCTTATAAAGAAGATCAAAACCCTAAAATGTAAACCAAGTTGCATGATAATAATTAATAAAATAATCAATTATTATATGCCCAAAGTTTAGCTTAAGTAAATTAGAGATAATATGTAACTTAATAATTAAATAAATATGATTTAATTAATAAGAAAAAACTTTATTACTCCAACACTCTTTTTATCCAACTTCTTGAATTAGACTTTTAAATTAAATATTTTAAATTGAAACACATATTTAATTAATTTCTAATCAATTAAATATCATCATATTCTAATTTCTCTTTAACCAATTTTCTAAATTAGACTTCTAGATTAAGTCTTTTATTTTTAAACATATATAAAATTAGTTTTTAATTAATTAATGATTCCCATATTATAATATTCTATTTTTAATCAAATAATATTTAATAATTCTCAATACTATATGATTAACCCAAATATCATAATTAAATCATTTACTAAATAAATCACATAGTCAAATCTACATAAAAGCAACATTACCAAAATTGACCAAAACTCAAAAGTAAACAACACAGACAAAGATAAACTCATGGGTTTAAAAAGGGGAAAGTAAGATACATGTCCTCCTTCTCAAGATAAGTAATTAGGCTATAGCTAGGATTGGACCTGCACATTATCTCCCCATTCTTACCATTGCGTTATTGCGATAGGACTCGCTCATCCTGACAATTTAGCGAAGTCGATGCATGATACCTAAAAATATGTATAAATTATGAGTATGTACATGTGCATATATATCTAAGCTAAGAAAACAATGACGATGAGTGGTACATCATGTAGATCCTGACTAGCAGATGACCATGACTCTCTCCCTCAACCAAATCAGACATGTCAAACATAAATGTAAAATATACACACACACAATACACATGCAAGTGTGGCGTAAGTATAATAGTAAATCCTAAATATAAATAACATCATATTCTAACATGAATATCTCATCATCATGAGGACATACTAAACATCTGTCAAAGACACACCATATGACATCATCATAAAAGTAATTTCATTAACTAACTAAGAGAAATTAAAGCATCATTACTACTAGTAAGAAATTGTAACAACCTGACGTAATCAATTACTCAACATATCAAAGTATTGCATTTTAAATATCAAATAAGGGCTAACACATCTATAGAAGAGTCATATATAATTTAACAATTAAGTCTACAATGATAGCAAAGGAGGGGTACTACATCCTCCTCCCCTTAAAATAGACTTACTCTTGGAAGCTAACTATCACTACTAAGATAACAAAGATGAAATATACAGTCACAAAATAGTATTTGAAACAACAAGTGTTATGAATCAAAATTTTAGTTTCATAGTCCTATTAGTTTTAATTTTGTTGTTTATATTTTATTTTGATAAGTTTTGTTGTTTAAGCTTGTTTCATGTTTAACTACTTGTTAACTGATGGTGCACAATATGTGTAGAGTTTCTAGTGTTGAAACTCGAGCTCTAATGCCAGATGTAACGCCCTGCTCAGGAACCTAAAAGAAATTAATCTAATATGTTAGAAATTTTATGAAACTCTTAAAAAAAATTTAATATACACATACACAACATTTACATGAATGCAATTACAATACAAATTTTATTCCTAAAGGGTTCCTTCACATTGAGTCAAGTTTAAAAAAGTTTTATTAATAACTTTAAGTCTCAATTACAATGTCCATAACCATTAAATAAATAAACACATACATAATCTCATATAAAAATACATAAAACAACTGATATGATGGAGTACATTAAGATAACATCATCCACTGCTCATGTTGTAGGGTATGCAATAACAATTACAAGTACATCAACATACAATACAATATCCCATAGGATATCAAAATACATGATACATAAAATGAATAGATGTATCCAAGATAATAATAAGAATGATAATAATACAACCGTATCAACAAGCATCCAACATCTATCAATCTGAGGGGGACCCAAATGGTAAGAAGACACTACCTCCTGACCGCATGGTCACCTAATCAAGTTCCCACTCCCACCATGGATGAAAAATAATGTATGATCCACACACAGATAATCAAATCATAAAAAATTCCTAGATAAGGTATCTTGATAGCCAAATCTACCTCAAGGGTAACACAAACTACTGATAAAGAAAAGATAACCAAAGTTGAAAAGATAGTCATCCAAACCAACATCACATACTGAAATCAACAACGAATACCAAGTACAAATAAAATATCAAAACCAAAAATATAAAACCACTTCCAAATATATGTCAAGTGTTACAAGCACAATAACCAATAGATAACAACTATCATCAATAAAAGTAAACCACCAATCACCAACTCCAATAGTAAAAACACTATCAATGAATAATTGACATCCATTAATAAAAGTTAACTATCAATGATAACTGACATCCAATCAATAAATAATAACTCACAATAAATACACCATCAAAAGTAATATCCAACAAATACACCACTAGAGACAAATATAAAGAAAACATGAAGGAGACTTAGGCTACATACTATGGAGTGTCACCACATGAACCAACTCTAAAGTTACCTTAATAGTCTCTAAAGAACCCAACCCCTTAATGACTATATGCAGAACCAGAATACCCTCTCGTGAAGACAAGGAAACTAGTTATACCTTTCAAGGTATCATCTCATTCTCATCCTTAGCCTATACAAACACTCAAGGCATGGATGGGGAAAAATCTCTAACTTATCTTTTTAATATATGTGGCTCCGACATCCACAATTTTTGAAAAATGTTCAACATTGGTGGAATGAGGCTCCTCATGTGGATGGATTTAGAATGCATTAGTTTTCCATGAAATTGAAATATGTGAAGTCTCAAATAAGAGATTGGAATCAGTAGGTGTTCAAAAATGTGTTTTTTTTCAAAAATCAATAGTCAAATAGAAGTTAGAAGAAGTATATAACCATATCATTCAAAATGGTATGAATGAAGAAACATATATTTCTCAGAAGAATCTCCAAGGAGAATGGGATGAATTATGTGTGAGAGAGGAAACTTATTGGAGACAAAGGTCTAGAGAGCTATGGCTTCAAGATGGCGATAGAAACACAATTTTTTTGATGTATTAGCTCAACAAAAGAGAGTCAATAGCTCGATATTTCAAATCAAAGATGCTAATTCAGGAAACTTTATTAAAAATGAAAACCTCATTCGTCAAGAACGGGTTAAGTATTTTAAGAATCTCCTTTCACCTAAAATTTTGCCGTTTCCTACTACCTCTCAAGTTAATGCGATTCTAGATTCCATACCAAATATGATTTTCTTAGGACAATGATATGTTGATGGCACCCTTCACCATCCAAGAAATTTATAAAGTGGTCTTTTCCTGCCCTCCAGATAAAGCCCTTGGCCTGGATGGTTTTTGTGCCCTATTTTATCAAAGCTGCTAGGATATCATTGGATGGGATTTATTAGTAGCTATTGAAGAATCCAGAAAGAGTAAGAGCATGCTTAAGTATTTCAACACTACAAACATTTCAATTATTCCCAAGATCAAGGATCCTCAAACATTTACAAATTTTAGGCCAATTTCATTTTGTAATATGTCCTATAAGATCATATCCAAGGCTATATATCTACGAATGTAGCATCTTATCCCTCACATCATTTCACCAGAACAAGGTGGATTTGTTCTAGGTAGAGAAACTATGGAAGGAGCTTTAGTGGCACATGAGGTTCTTCACTCAATAAACTTAAATTAGGCATCAAATTTTGTAATAAAGCTTGATATGATGAAGGCTTATGATAGAGTTTGTTGGAATTTCTTGCTTCAAGTACTTTAAAAAGTGGGCTTTTCTAAAAATCGGTGCAAGTGGATTAAGGCATGTATCTCGGGTGCTTGGTTCTCAATGTTAATAAATAGTAAGCCAGCGGGTTTTTTCTCATCTACACAAGGGGTCAGATAGGGAGATCCACTATCACCAATTCTATTCATCATTATGGTTGAAGCTTTTAGCAAGACCATTACACATCAACATGAGATCAGTAAGTCGCATGGTGTTCATATTTTGGGTACAAATATTTCTACCACACATTCTCTTTTTGTGGATGATACACTATTATTTGGATTGTCAAATGTTCAGGAGGCTCAACAAATTAAACATGTTCTCAACCTTTATTCAACGGTTTGAGGTCAAGCAATTAATGCACAAAAGTCAAAAATCTATTTTTTCAATATAAATAAATTGATAGCTGATAAAGTCAATAAAATTTTGGGTTTTACAGTGGATTTATTACCCTCACATATTTGGGAATTCCTTTTTTTATGGGTTCAAATAAATCTTCATATTGGTCTTCAGTCATTCAACGTATTCAAAGTAGAATTGTGGCTTGGAAAGTTAGATGGTTATCTTTGGCTAGTAGAATCTTGCTAATTAAATCAGTCCTAGCAGCAATTCCAAATTATTTTATCACGGTTCTCAAAGCCTGCCCCCCCCCCCCCCAAAGTTTTACTTCATAATATGGACGATTCTCAAAAAATTCCACATATTTCCCAATAAGATATGTCGCATATCCCAAAAGTAGGAGGGGCAGGTGTGCATGACCTAGCCAAAAGAAATGAAGCTTTTGGTGGGAAATTAATTTGGAAAATGTATAATAAACCTCAATCCACTTGGTGCAAAATTATGCAACAGAAATATCTTGATAATAATGATCCTTCAGAAATTTTCACTATATTGGATCCTCCAAAAGGATCAATTATTTGGGATTTCATGATATCATCACGAGATATTGTGGTTAAATATGTTTCTTGGGAAGTTAACAATGGTAGTAGAGTTAATTTGTGGAGGGATTCTTGGAATGCTCAGATTCTTCTCTCAAATAACTTGATCTCTCCTAATATTATTGAGGTGTCAGAGTTTCATTGGGGTACTCAACTCAATCAGTTTGTGGCAAGTGTTTGCAAATTTTTAGGGGAAGTGTTTTGGAAGAACTCAGATGTATTACCCTTGTCATCTTAGGAGATTAAACAATTTAAAGATATTCTGGCCTTTAGAGAAGTCTTCTTTTTTGGATTTGAAGATAAGATTTTTTGGGCTCTAGCTAAGGATGGTCATTATTCAGTAAAGGAGGGGTACAAAATTTTGCAGCATAATGGTTCGAATAAAATGACCAGCAGAGCATTCTCATTTTGTTGGAATCATGTTGTGCTTCCAAAGGTAGGTTGTTTTTCTTGGATTGCATTAAAACATAGGATTTTGACTAGTGACAACTTAAATAGATTACACATTGCCTCATCTTTCAACTGCATTTTTTGACTGTGTTTTTTGTAACAAATGTGAAGAATCAATGGATCATCTCTTTGTCTCTTTCTCATTTGCCTATCAATGTTGGAGTTTTGTTTTGAACAAATTAAACTATAGTACTCCAATCTAGAATAACCTTTGGGATCTTTTTCAAAATTGGCCAATTCTTTATCCTAAGTCACTATTTGCAAATCTTTGGATATGTATTCCAGCATTGGTTGTTTCGGCTATTTGGTGGGAACAGAATAAACGCATCTTCAGGAAAGAGTGTCACACTTTAGAAAAAGTTCTGGAGGGAATTGAAAGATCAATCTTAGAGGTGACAAACACAAATTTAAGAAATTCAAAATTCAATCCTGTTGTTACTTCTTGGGACTCTCAAGTGATTCAGAATTGGAAACAATTATTTATTCCAGATGGTTGGAAGATTAATAATACATCCTCTTCTTCATTATCTCATAAGAAAATAGTTTCAAAACCTCTAGAAGAGGGATATTGGAAACTAAATTTCGATGGTGCATCAAGAGGAAATCCTGGTACCTCTAGATTAGGTGCGTGCATCAGAGATCATAAAGGAGATATTGTGGCAATTATGGCCTCCCCTTTGCCCATTGGTACAAACAACATGGCAGAGGCTCAAACACTGCTAGCCGATCTCATATTAGCCAAACAAGGAAACTTTCGTGTGCTACATATTGAAGGAGATTCTTCTATCATTATAGAAGCTTGTATACATAGGAGAACTTCCTCATGAAAATTAAAGTATATTCTCATTCAAATTTGGAGGCTATTGGATGAATGTCAAGATGTCTTCTTTTCACATATTTTTAGGGAAGGAAATCAAGTTGCTGATTTTCTATCAAATATGGATTGTGATGGGTTGTTTATATCATCACTTCATCCTATACCTTTGGTAGAAAAATATGATGTCCTCAAAAAATTAGTTAAGGCTAACAAGATTGCTAGCTCGAATTCATATTAGTGGCCTTGATTAGGTTGTACATTTTATATTTATTATACCTGTTCCGAATCATCCCTACTTCGTGTACAAAATTTGACATAGCATGGTGGCTTTTGGAGGAGTGCATATTTTAGATTATTGAAGGACAGATTGCGTGTGAACTCACATGGTTTACAGATAGAATTATTCCACATTTTAGTTTTTTGATAGTGGCTTGATGGCTTGCATCAATAATTCTCATCCAAGTCTCATTTTCATTCAATTTTTTCATCAACTTTGATCTGTAGTCAATATCAAGCTTCAACATGATGCGAGGGTTGGATATAGCTGCTAACTATGAGCTTTTCCATTAAAAACATCGTGCTATACTACTGAGGAACTTTCAAGTCTAGATTTTGCCAAGTCCTGATGAAGGTTTTTTGTCCATTGAGGTTAGTGACACTGTGATGGACCTAATGTTCATCATTCATTCACCAACGGTTAGGTATGCTACTCAACATTTTATTAGAGAAAAAATCTTGGTTTCTACGGTGCCCCAGTTCTTCTATCCGTTGCATCTTGTCTCCATCTTCTTATCAAATGCAATGGACCTTATGCAATCCCCTGTGCTGCTTCAATCACTAGCTCAAAAGGTAATTCGAGGCAATTTTATTGTTGATAACAAATTATCTATTGCTATGCAACAATTTGATCTCTGGAGTGGTATGGCTTTGGTGGGTGGTTTATTTTCCCATTCTCAGTTATTGGTCAAACATGAATGTTATGTTTTGTTTGAAGCCATTAAGAAATCGATAGAAAATAGAAGATCCATTCATATGAAAAATGCTTTGCAAGCTGCTTCCCGAGTTTTAGGCTTTCAGTTTGAAGAAAGAATTAAGAAGGTGGGATATGCTCTCATAGATCTGCAAAGGGTTTCAAATTTTATTTATCCTTAGCAGCCGAATTTGGGCAATGTGAATTTTCAGATTGATGAAAGGAATGCTTGGAATTCAGTGTTTGATCCAATCATCACTTCACACATGACTCCTCACACTGGTATGGGTTGGTCTCCTAATTCCTCTGAGTGGCGTGCTCTAGCTGGGGGCTTGATAGTGACTATAGTGGGGGCTGGAATGATTTAGTTGTCAATAGAGGTGGTGGGCAAGGTGCTTCAATTTGTGATAGTAGAGCTGCTTGGGAGGTTTTGCCTAAAATTGATAGTAAGTTTTTTCATGGTTATGATGATATGGAAGAATGAAATTGGGAGTTTTTTTTTGAGTTTTGATTTCTCATTGGATTAAAATATTATCGAGAACTTTGAAGGTGCTGATTATCAAGTTTTGATAGAAAATTTTGAACGTATTGATAACCAGTTTTTGATAGCTAATGGAATATTATTGGGTGGTAGTTGATTCACCTGTTTGTAACTATGCAAAAACTATGTATATATAAGGGAAGATGTTGGGTTGGTAGTTGATTCACCTATTTGTAATTATGTGAAAACTATGTATATATAAGGGAAGATGCTGGGTTTTCTTCACTGATTCTTTCCCAGTTGACCTTTTTGAATCAATTTATTATATTAATAAAATATTGCAAGTGGCACTCCACTTTTTTCTTTAAAAAAAATATATATATCTCAAGGCATGGGGGAGGAAAGTATTTTAATTACTATGTTATCACTTGTTACACAACTTACAATGAGTTACCTTGACAACTACTTTGGGCCCTGACCCCCATTCCAAGCCACTCACATAATCATGCACCTAGACTACATTCCTAAAATTCAAAACTATAATTGTGTCCCATACAATTAAAGTAATATTGATCAAATTTGGTTCCTTAACAAGCAACCCAAAAATAACATTGGTTCTCAAAACCCAAGTTCTCATAAATGCTCATCAAAAGAAATCTCATAAAAGATATCTCAACTTAAATTACATCATGACATCTTGTCAAATAATCATAAAACAAATCTCAAAAATACCTCTGATGCATATCCTAACTTGGCCAACTAAACAACCCACAAAGAAAAACCATCACGATAATAAACATCACAAGACTATAAATAGAATATTTAAGAAAACACGTAGTTTTCAGCTATATGTTTTAATTCCATCATTTTCTTTTGTTTAGTTTGAACCATAAAGATTTGTTTAAAAATAAAATAAGAATATACATGTTACTATAAATTGTTATGCTAATATACTTATTTAAATCAATATGTACTTGAATGTCAAATCTCTTTGTCCATATTAAATATCATACAATATTATAATGTTATTATTTTAAATAATTTTAAATCATGAATGATTTCATTAATAACATAACTATATATTATTAGATTAAATATTAATATCAATTTCATTTCTAAAATATTAATTTGGCTTCTATTTAAGTCCAATATTAATATTTACGTTTCCTTTAATTCATGATGTAACTAGAGATAGCTCAAACTTGAAATTTTAATTTTAGTTAAGTTATCTACAATTTCTCTCATAATATTAAATATTTATAACTAGATGAATATATATTGAACTCCACTATAGTTTCTCTTAAAATATAACTAAATCACAATTATATATTTATTAATTGTAACTTCACTTGCTTTAATAAATATATAATAAGTTATATCCTACTAAGAATTTTAAAAGTAATTGATATTAAAAACCCACTTATAAGAAAACAAATAGTATTTGTTTATCTAATTTTCAAAATAAATAAATAAATTTTTAATTTTCTAAAATTAATAATTAATAATTAATCATTAATTTTTTAAAAAAAGAAATAAATTCAAAAATTAAATTATATTTTTATAAAATAAAAATAAACATACAATTAGTATTTTTGCATGTCTTTGATATCTCAAATCATGTAACCATGCTATGCATAAGTTTAGTTACAACATGCTTTCCTCTCATTTAATCTTTTTCTTTTTCAATAAATTTTGCAACCAAATTATTTTAGATATAAGAAGAATAATTATCTTTATTTAGAAAATTCATGATAATCACATGGTTCTAAAGACAAATTTAAAGTTGAAATCTTAGTTGTTCAATTCGTTAATATTTTCTAATTTTCTATAATCAAATTTTCCTTATATTAGAAAAGATTTTAAAATAATACAATCATAATAATTTTCTAGATTTTCCTACAATTTTCTCAGTCAAGTTTTCTTGATTAATAAGTTTTACTTTTTCAAAATCTACAACAAAATTCTTTATTCAAAATTGAATACAACAAATAAATAAGCATTATACAAGATCTTTTAATTAAATTCTATAATGGGTTGTCAAACCCTACCTCAAAACCACAGCTAAAATCTAAGACAATCTGTGAACACATGCAAATCTAAACCCTTCGAAACTTTCAACAATTCTTTTGATCCAATTACGAATTTCACTCTCCAAACCCTGTGTGTGTAGAAATGAGTTCGAATCTCTTAATAAAAAGTTTAACTCTACCTAGGGTTTTTGATTTTCGAACACATAATCACTATTTAAAGCATAGTTTATTATTTAAATTAATATTAATAATTAAAGCTCATTATTTAAATGCAACTCTAATTTAATTATTTTTAATTAAATATTTATAATAAAGTAATTTTAAGTCTTTAATCTTTTAATATTTTAATTATCTTTTTATCCAACTTCTTAAATTAGACTTTGAAATTAAATCTTTTAATTTGAAGCACATTTTAATTAATTTCTAACTAATTAAATATCATCATATTCTAATTTCTCCTTAACCAATTTTCTAAATTATACTTCTAAATTAAGTCTTTTAAATAAAAGCACATATTTAATTAATTTTTAATAAATTAAATATTCTCATTTTAAAAATTTTTTTTTAATAAAATAATATTTAATAAATCTCAATATTATATGATAACCCAAATATTATAATTAAATCATTTACCAAATAAATCACATAGTCAAATCCACATAAAAATAACATTACCAAAATTGACCAAAACTCAAAAGTAAACAATATAGACAAAGATAAACTCATGGGTTTAACAAGGGTGGAAAGTCAGATACATGTCCTCCTCGTGACAAGTAATTAGACTATGGTTGGGATTGGACCTAAAAATTTTCTCCTTATTCTTACCATTGAATTATTGCAATAGGGCACACTAATCCTAGCAATTTAAAGAAGTCGATGCCTAGTACTTGCAAATCTATATAAAATGTGAGCATGTACACATGCACATATATCTAAGCTAAATAGAAAATGGTAGGGAGTGGTACATCGTGTATATCCCTACTAGCAAGTGACTATGACTCCCTCTCTCAACCATATCAGGCACGTCAAACTTAAATGTAAAATACACACACACACACACACACACATGCAAGTATGGGGTAAGTATAATGTAAATCCTAAATATAAATAACATCATATTCTAACATGAATATCTCATCATTGTGTGGACATACTAAACATCTTTCTAAGACACACCATTTGGTTGTTGGAAACTATAATTGGAACAATTATTGTATTGTCATTGATATAAAATTTACCGACGAGACATATTGCTATATGATCTAAATGTCATATCTATTTGATTAATGGAGAAGATTTGAGACATTTCTCATAACAAAAGCACTTAGAGGAAAGGTTGAGTTATTAAAGGGAGCTACATTGGATATTTGATTAGTTAGACTTTGATAAGACAAAGTGATAGCTTATATCATATTGATTTTCCAAGTCTTTATAGTACAAGCCAAGATAGATCACTTATGTAAAGCTTGACCGAACAAGAGAGTAAAAGATCAATACATTATGAAGACTATGCCAAGTGATGCTATTGTCAACCAAGCTATAGTAAGTGCCAAGTAAATTCAACATTGACTGAGCAATTCAGTGATGATCGAGTGTCAGAACTTGGTAATGACCGAGTAACATTATTTTGAATGCATATGAGAAATCATGATTTCCAGTCGACTCAGTGATTACTTGGAATATGGAAAATGTGTTGAAGATAAGATTGATGAGTTGGATCATTACATTCAAGGATAGGATTAGGTAAGATGCCTAATGAATGAATTCGATGAGAAGTTTCTAGAAAAGAAGGAAGATGAACATATACAATTAATCTATTGGATCAGATCATCGACCCTAAGATCTATGATGTATGAAAATGAAAAAGGACCAGAATTACCTATTTATGGAGGTATAGATATGAACTCAAAAAAAAGAGGGATATAAGAGCACAAATAAGATATGCAAAGAAGAGAAAAAAATAGAGAAATATATGCGTGTTTCTAGTATGGGGGAACAAAGCTGTTGAGGATGATAAGTGAAGCTAAGCCAAAGGCTTAAGTTTGTTGTGAAGAGAAGGGTAAATGCTTGAAGGGTTTCCAAGAAAATCAAAGATACATGTAAAAAGGAAGGCTTATCAGAGAATCAACACATAAACTGAACATATATCTAAAACTACAAAAGTGAGTTGTAATCATACAGATCAAACCCTACTCTTTTCTTTCTAATCATTGTAAACATTTTGTATTTTAATCCTTTTAATCAAAGATTGACCTAACAATCATTGAAGGACTTAATAGTCTATGTAAATTCTTTAGAAAGGTGACATTCTAAATGGAATGATCAAAGTCCTTTGACAAGGCCACTCCTAACAGGGTAATTAAATCCTCTAACTAGGCTGCATTTAACAACATGTATTGTAACCTTTACCAGGGTTAGCTCCTAATATGGCTCACTTCAAAAGAGTGAAAAAGTGGTGACATGTTACTTGTGGTTTTTTTCAAATTGAGTTTCCATGTTAAATCCTAGTGTCAAACTTGTGTTGAATGTCTTATTGTGTTCTAAGTTTACATGTTTACATTCAACAAGTTTATTATCTTAGGATAATGAATTACTAGTAAGTATGTTTATCAGTATATAGTAGAGATCGAGCTACAATAGGTTAAGCATAACAGTTAATGTTTAATGTTTGATTGTTCAATTAGTACTTGTGGACCTTGAGTAACTAATTCACTCCCCTCTTAGTTATTCTAAATATTCTAGCAATTGGTATTAGAGCATTGGAGCTTATAAGAGAAGTTTGAAGGTATTGAAAGCTAAAGATCATGACTCACAAAAGGGAGATAGAAAAGTTGAACAAAGAGAAATTTCCTACATGGTAAATGTTGATTAGGCTACACATAGACAATATTGGTGATGTTGCAATAAAAATTGTGGAAAATGAATATGTGAAGATAACTGCCATTCCTCTGACTGCTAAAAAATTGAAATAAAATAAAGAACACAATTAAGAAATGTCGGAGATTGCTTCAACCCTAAGCTATGTTGAGTTTGATGATATAAAATAATGTGATAGTGCAAAATAGATGTGGGACAACTAAAGACCATATATGAAGGAAATGAAAATGTCTTGATAGCCAAACCAAAGATCCTGAGAGGTAAATTTGATGTAATGAGAATGATAAAAGGAGAGAACATAGTGCAATATTGCACAAGAATCAAGGAAGTTATCAATGCTATTCGAGGTGCAAATGGAACAATTGAAGATGAAATAATGATAAGCACAGTATTAAGGACTCTACTTCTTGTATATGTCATTAGGGTTTATGCAATACAAGTATTGACATGTACTCCAAGTAACACTTTGACTTTGGAAAGTGTAATTGGTACTCCAAGTAACACTTTGAATTTGGAAAGTGTAATTGGTAGACTTATTGCTTTTGAAATGTCTAATTTTGATAACTACACACCTATTAGTATTGAATTTGCTTTTAAGTCACAACTGGTTCTTAGCAAAAGAAAAGGCAAACATGTGAAGCATGATAGTGACACTTTTGATGATGAGCTTGATGAACTTGAAGCATTTATTGAAAAAATATTTGGAAAAGGCAGAGCTAAATACAAAGGTAAATTACCTATAATTTATTTTTCATGCAACAAGGTTGGTCATATAGCTGCAAGATGTCCTAACAGAGAAGACAAGGATGATAGAAAGGAAAGAAAGTACAAAGGAAGAAGAGATGATCAAGACTGTAAGAAGAACAAGAATGAAAAAGGTAAGAAATCTTGTTATATTTCTAAAGAAGAAACTGACACTGAATTTGAAAGTAATGATGATGAAGTTGGCTATGTTGCTATGAAAGAAGATTTTGATGATGATGAGAAAAATGCTTTAATTTATTATGTGAACAAAAGTGACAGATGGATAATTGATAGTGGATGCTCTAATCATATGATTGGTCATTAAAAATAATCTAAGGATATTGGACCATACAAAGGTGGCTATGTTAAATTTGGTAATAATAGTCCATGTGTAATGAAAGGAAAATGTATAATTCAATTGACTAACAAAATCAAGTGTGACAATCTTTATTGGGTGGAAAGATTTAACTATAATTTGTTAAGTGTTTTACAGCTAAAAAATCAGGATACAAAGTTGAATTCCATCACATAAAGGCCAAAATATATGATGTTGATGGCAAGCTGATTGGAAGCGGTGACCAGACAAAGGGTGACCTATTCTATCTAGATTTATCTAATTTAGACGTATTTTTTTGAACAAAAAGAAGATATATGGTTATGGCACAAAAGGTTATGTCATGTGAATTTTGAAAATCTAGTGAACATTAGTAAAATGAAGAAAGTAAGAGGGTTTCAAAAACTAAAGAAGCCTAACAATGCTATGTGTAAACAATGTCAATTGGGAAAAATGACAAAGTCTAGTTTCAAGAGCAAAACATACACATCTAGTGATATTTTTGAATTGGTTCATACTAACATTTTTTGACGTATTGATCTTCAAAGCTATTGTGGAGATAAGTATTTAATTATGTTTATTGATGAATATTCTAGGATGATGATTGCGATGTTTCTTAAAGCTAAATATGATGATTTTTAGTTATTTAAGTGGTATCTAGCAAGAGTTGAAAAAGAAACAAGGAAGAGTCTGAATTGTTCGAGATCTGACAGAGGTGGTGAATTCATTTCCAATGAGTTCAACACATTTTGTAATGATATAGGAATTAAAAGATAGATGTTAGCACCAAGGACCCCTCATAATGGGATAGCTGAAAGGAGAAACAAATAAATAATAAAATGTGCAAGAACATTGATGATGGAGAACAATGCATATTAGAAATATTGGAGAGAAGCTATTAGTACTGATGTCTATACCTTAAATAGAGTACAAGTCAAGAAAGGTATAAATGTTACACCTTTTGAACTATGGTATGGATATGATCCTAATGTGAAATATTTCAAAATATTTGGAAGCAAATACTACATATTTAAAGATAATAGGAATGGAAAACTTGATGCAAAGAGTGATGAAGGTATATTTCTTGGATATTCCACCAAGAGTAAATCTTACACGTGTTAAACTCTAACACTAACAAAGTTGTGGAAAGTGAAAATGTGAAAGTTGATGAATTTGTAGAAAGAAATGATGTTGAATGTAAGCAAGAACTTGAAGATTACAATACATTCATCTATGTGGATATTGGAGCTCCCAACACTCCTACTAAACAAGAAAACCAAGTTGTAGTTTATCAACAGAAAGTGAATGATGAAGTGTAACAACAAATTATTGAGCAATAGATAGTAGGTGTTGAGCAATAGGAAGAAGATGTCAAGCTACAGATAATTGATGTCAACCATTAGATAGATTTTGAACATGCTGAACTTGAGCTAGAATCTAAACAAGAAAGAAATAATGAGCCAAAGATTAACTTAGATGATACATACTTACTTTGTGAATTTGAGCCCAAATCAATGAAGAATGCTCTAAACAATGAAGATTTGATCCAAACAATGAATGAAGAAATTGAACAAATTGAGAAGAATAATACTTGGACCCTAGTACCTATACCAAAAGATAAGAATGTAATTGGAACAAAGTGTGTTTTTTGGAATAAGCTAAATGAAAATGATGAAGTTACAAGGAATAAGGCAAGATTGGTATGCAAAGGATATGCCCAAGAAGAAGGAGTTGAGTATGGAGAAATATTTTCTCCTGTTGTAAGACTAGAAGGAATTAGAAATTTTCTTGCATATTTAGCATACAAGAACTTTAAGATATATTAGATGGATGTCAATTCCACATTTCTAAATGATATACTTGAAGAAGTGTGCATAGAACAACCTAAAGGATTTATGGACCTAGACAAGAAGAACATGGTATGCAAACTGAACAATATTCTATATAGATTGAAACAAGCTCCAAGAGCATGGTATAAAAGACTTCATAATTACTTAGTGAAGATTGGATTTGAAAGGACAAATGATAATATTAATCTATACTTAAAGACTAGTAAGAACAATGAAGTATTGCTATCTAAATTTTTTGTTGATGACATTATATTTGGAGGAATAGAAGCATTATGCAAATCATTTGTTGATGAAATGAAGAAGGAATTTGAAATGTCAATGTTTGGTGAAATCAATTTTTTTGTTGGTTTGCAAATATATCAAATGAAGTTTGGCATTTTCATTACTTAGTCCAAATATATCAAGAAGATACTAAAACCTTTTGGAATTGAAGAATCATGACCGGTGAGCACACCTATCTATAGGACATAAGTTATCTAAAAATGATGAATCTTTGAATGTGAAGCAAACACTATACAAATCAATGATTGGGAAATTGCAATATGTTGTTCATAGTAGACCTGATATTGTATTAGTAGTTGGGATAGTTGCTAAATTTTTGAAAAATCCTAAGAAGAATCATATGATGACAATGAAAAGGACATTGAGATACCTAAAAGGTACATACGATTATGGATTGTATTACAAGAGAAGTGATAGATTTGAACTGAATGTATTCACTAACTCTGATTGGGTAGGAAATATTGATGATAGAAAAAAAACTAGTGGATTTGCATTCGTTTTGGGAAAAAGATTGGTGTCATGGACAAGAAAATAAATATAATTGTATTTCCCAATAAATAGTTGAGGTAAAGTATGTGGAACTTGTAGTCAATTGTTCAAAAATAATGTGGATCAAAAAATTGATGAAAGGAATAGAGGAAGAAATTATAGATACTATGGTTATCTATTGTGATAACACAAGTTCTATTTACATATCAAATAATCCTATGATGCACACTAAATAAAAGCACATTGCTATCAAGTATCACTACTTGAGAGAACTAGTTCAAGGCAAAGAAGAGAAGTTAGAATATGTGCACACCAAAGAACAAATGATGACATATTCACTAAAGTCTTACCTAAAGATGCTCATGAGTATTTTAGAGGTTCTAATCAGAATACCTTACACATTGATACAAATGGTTCTACTTTAGGAGGTGCCTAAGGTATTTAAGTCAAGTAAAGAAGATGAAGGAGATCAATCCTAGACATATGACAAAATTCAGCCATACATACAAATATATACATAATCAAGATGTATGAAGTATGAAGATATCATCTTGGGCATTGTTGTCAAAGAGGGAGAGATACCTAAAGAGAAAAGGGAGAGATGTACTATAGAGGGAGAGAATTACTAAAGAGGTTGAGATACATAATGAAAGTGGAAAAGATTTGAATATAAAGAATGATACAAGAGGATGTCTAAACTCAAAAATTTAGAGGGAGTTTCTCAAAATGTAGAGATGAGAATCTGAATGAAACTAAGTGAAATCTTTTGGATTGCATGGTAACAAATAGGAAGATCGTATTCTTATAGAGAAAGATATTGTAAAGGGTTGCCATCAATGCCAAAGAGGGAGATTGTTGGAAACTATTGAAATAATTATTGTATTGTCATTGATGTCAAATCTACTAATAAGACATGTTGCTATTCGATCTAAATATCATATCTATTTGATTGATGAAGAGGATTTGAGAATTTTCTCATAAGAAAAACACCTCGAATAAAGGTTGAGTTGTGAAAAGGAAGATACAATGGACATTTGATTAGTTAAACTTTGATAAGAAAAAGTGATAATTGTTTATATCATATTGGATCATTTAATTCAAGGAGAGGATTAGGTATCATATCTAATGAATGAATTTGATGAGAAGTTTCTAGAAAAAGAAGGGAGATGAACAAATACTGTAATGCCCCACCCAAAGATCCTTGGAAACAAGGATGAAATACAAGCCATAATATATATATATATATATATATATATATATATATATATATATATATATATATATATATATATATATATATATATATATATATATATATATATATTACAAGTATGAATACACATGACAACATCATACAGGGATCACAAAGATTGCAACGAAAGACTTCACCACAATCCCGACAACCAACAGATCTTCGAATGCCACTACAAAATTAACACACGCGAACAAAAACCAACAACTACCATATAAAAGATGAGGGCTCAAGAAATGACCACTCATCAACAAAACACCAAGCTGGGGTAAAATGTAGAATCCTGAAATTTGGTTAAGCCTGAAATCCTGAAGCCCTAAAAATTGGCTCAGTCTGAATTTCTGAAGCCCTAAAATTTCCTAGAATCTTTATCTTATCTCCGAGAAGTCTGAAACCTATCTCAAAAGATTTGTCGCATATATTAAAATATAAGGAATTAAATATACATCAACTTATACTTAAACAATATATTTAAAACTCCAAAGGACTAACACAAAAACACATAAAAAAGAAATGAAAGAAAACAACCTAAATCCAAAAAGCCACAACAAAGGGTCAAAGAAAACCGAAAAGGGTATCCAAAACAACTCTCAAAAAGTTTTGATCAAATTGAAAAGTGCCTGCTACTGGTCTGCATAGGTTTTTACAAAACTCGTGCGATACTTTAATACAACACTAAAAAGTATCGCGCGACATTTCTAAAGGAGGGCGACACTTTTAGAGTTTGAGCGATACTTTTCTCAAGGGTGTGTGATACTTTCAGGGTATTGTATGACATTTCTCCAAAGGAGGTGCGATACTTTCCAGTATTACATGATATTTCTCCAAGAGGCATGCGATACTTTCCAGAATCATACGGCACAGTTTCTATGGGCATGCGATACATTTTTATGTCGCACCATGCTGATAAAATGTCACCCATAGAAACACAAAAACACTTAAGAAAAACAAAAAAGGAGAAAAATAGAGAAAAATTGAGTTCAGAACCTCCACACTGAGGAGTATCAGATCCACATAGATCAAGGAGCAAACACTCGAGTGCATAAACAACAAGATGCCAAGATCAAGAAGGAGATACATCTATCCATCTAAAATTAAAGTAGGAAATAACGCATTGAAAGCAACATCACAATGAACATAAGCAACATCGCAATGTACAAAGATAATATCACAATTACAAAATAACCAAATTAAGTACGTGGTTCCTCCCAACTATCAATAGCATCATAAGACCATCATGGATCCTAGCCATGCCTCGCGTGTAACATACCAAGCCACTAATCGGATCGTAGGTACTATCGTAATAGGGATGTCACTACTACACATGCTACCAACTTAAGCATAAGGAAATCTAACATGCTAAACCACTAAGCAATAGATAAACTAATACAACAATTCACATCATCTAGGCATATGCTAAACATCATAATATGGGAATGTGTCAAATAAACTAACACCATCTAAACATGATATCCAAGCATTCCAATAAAAGTATAAATCACAAGAAAGCATACTCTGAAACTTGAAACATCAAGTGAAAACATCCAACAACAGTTACACTAGGATAAGAGACCATCTCTATACACCAATCCTTAGCAGTGGTGAAGGTAGCTATGCATCCCAACCATGTGGCACTTGTAGGTCCACACCCACTGTGCTGATGGAGATAAAGATCCAACCACAAACACACAAAAACAACATCCATGGTTAACACTCATGCTAGACAATATGATGGCTGTAACCAAGAACCTAAGACAATGCAAGGAGTACAGGTCATGGTCAAGCACTCAATAGGCTACTAAGTAGGGGCTGACATCATGGAGAGTCGCTTGACATCCAAAAGTCCAAGCTAGTATAGGCATCTACTCTTCTCAATAGAAGGCGCACAACCTAGGGTAGCAACTCTTCACGACGGAAGGCACACAACCCACACATTTTATTATCTTGTATTTATTACCACCCAATATTTTAATTTAATTATCACATATATAAAACTTCCTCTACTAATCGAGGAATAGTCACCAGGTTATAGGATAGAAGCCCCTCCATATGCTACCCTACCCTACCCATGCTCATCCTATGACAAGTGCCCATGGGCATGCATACTCCCATCCCAACCCCAATGATAATAACTTTTGGAAGTACCATAGAAGATCAGGCCTTGCAAGTCACCTTACAAATGTATGTGCACATACTTGTGTGTGGTGCACCACCATCACGAAGATCAAAATACAAAGACAAGAATGAGAACACAATGCAAAGAAAATACCCAATTGAAAGCAACACAGGAAGGATGGATTCTACATGAATCCCAAAGCCAATAAAACCATACATCATGAAATCACTCAATTGGCCTCAATCTGAGAGTATGGATTCTACATGAATCTTAATGATGTAACAAGACCAAACATCATGAACTCACTCAACTGACGTCAATCCGAGAGTATGGATTCTACACGAATCTTAGCGCTCATGAAACAAAAGCAAAGGTCTAAAAGAAACAATAACACTAGGTATAAAATCACTCAACCAAACACAATGTCAGGAGTACGGATGCAACACGCATCCCAATGCAACATAAAAGTGCAATAATGGTCTGACTGATATCCAAACAGGTATTCAAGGTCCACAACCCACATTGTGCCAAGAAAACTCAAGAAAATAGGGCGGCACACAAAATGAGGTAAAAACCCCAAATTTTAGAAAAATTGCAAAATTAAAACCCATTTGGCCTTTGGGCACAAAAAAACTCCAAAAATTCAAAAATAATCAAATTCAGACACCATATGCAAAAATAGCCAGGATAACAGCATAAAACCCTAAACCCTCATCTCAAAAAATAAGGAAATGTTCATACCTGCCCAACCAGGTAGAACTAACATATAGAAATGGAGGGGAACACTAGTTGTCAGCCTCCAACAAACAACTACAAAAAATAGAAGCAAAAATGGAGCAAAAATAATAAAACAGGAAAGCCCTACCTCATAGTCAAAAGGGCAAAATGAGAATCTGAACCATAAAATAAATACCTCGTAGAAGTAGCTGAAAATTGTGGCAATCCAAGGTTTCCCCAAGCTGGATCCAACTAGCCCAACCTCGCGACGATCCCACACCCATAGCTCCCACAATGAACAAAACAATAAATCCTCATGAAGAGGATTTTGGGTTTTACTCTCCAACTTTCTAATTCAAAAGTGAGAAGTGAAAAATTAAATTCATTTTTGGATAGTTATTCACTTTTTGAGTGAATAATCGATTAGGGAAAATAACCAGTTAACCTAGTTAAACCCTAAGTCAACCCTAAGTCAACCCAAATGAAAACAGGCTATTCCTATAAATAAGAATTCATTTATGGAAAAGCTACCATAAATTAAAATTAATCAATTAAAAAGCCTGAAAACCCAAAAAACACATAAATTTCTTAATAACTTCCATGACAATGCAAACCTTTAAATGCATAGACATGCTTACTGGTCTAATCACATAATGCAAATGAGTTCAAATTTAATAATCACTGAAAGGTTAAATTTAAATATTTAATTAAGGATATGTCGACCATATAAGGATGACATTTGTAAAATATGAATGGTTGAATCACTAACTCGATGTGCCATTGCCAGGGATATAAATCCTACACACTAAACAAAACGATCAAGTGCAATTGCATATAATAACATAATCGAAGCAATAAATGCATTAAATCACCTAATTTAACCATTTATTTAATTATATTAAAATAATCTATTTACATCACTCATGTTCGCATAAAGCATATCAACGCATGAATGAAGTAAATAACCATAGCATTAAATCCATCACCTAACTTAATCAGAGGTATGTCCAAATACCAGATAACCAGATATCATCATAAAACACACTGTCATCTCAAATGGCATCTTCATGCAATATGATTAACTAAACAACATAGAAGTCTAATATCTATGATACTGAAATCAAGGTAAAACATCTGACCCTTGGGTTGTCTCAAATATAAAACATCACATAAGTAACATATATCTCACAGATCAAAATATAATAAGGTAAATGTCTGCAACACAGAACCAAAGAATCCAACATGAACAATCCATTTTAATTACTTAAGCATTTAATAATGATTGTTTAAACAACATTAATAAGGCAATTAAAACACATAAGTGAACACAATCATAAACATGACTACACACTGCTACAAGAACCTAGTCCAGAGTAGCATGGTAATAGTACACAGTGCAATCTCTGCACACATCTCAGGTAATCATAGAACAACCTCATGATACCACATCGATCTTGGTAAGCATTGGCACAAACCTCAGTGAACCAAAAATCAAATCATAATCTCATAAATTAGTCAAAGCATAAACAGAGGAACAGATACAAAAACATAAATCCAAACACCTCGATGGTGTAGACTACTCAGGGTCACAATCATGATCCCATAACAAAAAAAGATCAGCAAGGTTGCATCCATAAGGATGATTCATAGAAGTCAAATGGGAGAGGCACTACAAATACAATGAATATGTTGGACCAAATCGTAAACCCTAAGATCTATGGTGATTATGAAAATGACAAAATATTAGAATTACCTATTTAAGGAGGTATAGTGCCAAATTTTAGGAACATAGAGAGAGGTGGAACAGAGGCACACAAGGGTGAATGCACAAGAGTGTGAAGCCTGAGAAGCAAAGAGATAGATAAATGAACCTATGTGAGTTTTTAGTAAGAGGGAATAGAGCTATTGAAGGTGATAAGTGAATCTAAGTAGAAGGCTTAAGTTTTTTGTGACGAGAAGGGTGATTGCTTGAAGGATTGATAAGTGAATCAGAGACAAAGGTGAGAAGGAAGGCTTACCAGAGAATCAACACATGAACTAAACAAAGATCCAAAACTGGAAAGCGAGTTGTAATCATATAGATGAAACCCTATTTTTTTCTTTCTAATCATTGTAAATAGTTTATATTGAAATCCTTTTAATAAAAGGTTGACCTAACAATCATTGAAGGAGTTAACAGTCTATATAAATCATTTAGCAAGGTGACATTCCAAATAGAATGATCAAAGTCCTTTAACAAGGCCACTCCTAATAGGGTGAATAAATCCTCTAACCAACTCACATTTAATAGTGTGTATTGTAACCTTTAGTAGGGATTTCTCCTAACAAGGCTCACTTCAAAAGAGTCAAAAAGTGGTGACATGTTGTTGGTGATTTTTCCCAAATTGAGTTTCCACATTAAATCCTAGTGTCCAACTTATTTTGAATGTCTTATGGTGTTTTGTATTTACATGTTTACATTCAAAAAATTTGTTATCTTAGGAAAATGAACTACTAGCAATTTATCTTATTAGTATATAGTAGAGTCTGAACTACAACAAGTTAAGTAGAACAATTAATGTTTGATTGATTGGTACTTATGGACCTTGAGTAAATGATTCACCCCCAGTTATTTTAAATATTCTAGCATTGACATCATCATAAAATTAATTTCATTAACTAACTAAGAGAAATTAAAGCATCATCACTACTAGTAGGAAATTTTTACAACCTGATGTAATCAATCACTCAACATATCAAAGTATTGCATTTCAATATCAAATAAGGGCTAATATGTCTATCTAAGAGTCACATAGAACTTTAACAATTAAGTCTACAATGCTAGAAAATGAGGGGTATTACTATTAGAATGTTAAGAATAACCTGGGGAGGGGGGGGGTGATGAATCTATTACTCAAGGTCCATAAGTACCACTTGAACAATCAAACATTAAACATTTACTATCCTGCTTATCTCATGAGCACGGTCTCTACTGTAACATGATAAACAAAATACTAGTAGTTCATTGTCCTAAGATAACAAACTTGCTAAATGTAAAACATGTAAATGTAAAATAGCACAAAATATTCAACACAAGTTTGACACTAGGATTTTATGGGGAAACCCAATTTGGGAAAAACCACCAGCAACATGTCACCACTTTTTCAATCTTTTGAAGTGAGCTTTGTTAGGATCCAATCCTATTAAATGTTACAATACACACTGTTAAATGTGACCTTGTTAGAGGATTTAATCACCCTGCTAGGAGTAGTTTTGTTAGAGGACTTTGATCATTCCATTTAGAATGTCACCTTGTTAAAGGATTTACATAGACTATTAAGTCCTTCAATGATTGTTAGGTCAACCTTTGATTAAAATGATTTCAATATAAACTGTTTACAATGATTAGAAGGAAAATAATAGGGTTTGATCTGTATGATTAGAACTCACTTTGTAATTTCAAATCTCTATTCAATTCATGTGTTGATTCTTTGATAAGCCTTCCTTGTCACCTTTGTCTCTGATTCACTTGGAAATACTTGAAGCAATCAACCTTCTCTTCACAAAAAAATTAAGGCTTATGCTTAGATTCACTTATCACCTTCAACAACTTTGTTCCCTCTTCAATGATCTATCTCTTTTCTTCTCACACTTCACACTCTTTTGCATTCACACTTGTGTGCCTCTATTCCACCTCTCTTCATGTGTTCCTAAGATTCATCTATATACCTCCTTAAATAGGTAATTATGATCTTTTTTCATTTTTATAATCATCATAGATCTTAGGATTTATGATTTGATCCAATAGATTCATTGTATCTATTCATCTCCCTTCTTTTTTAGAAACTTCTCATCGAATTCATTCATTAGATATGATATCTAATCCTCTTCTTGAATTAAATGATCCAATTCATCCATCTTATCTTTAACACAGTTTCTATTTCCCAAGAAATCAATTGATTTGATTGGAAATCATGATTTCTCATACACATTCAAAATACTATCACTCAACTATTACTAAGTTCTGACACTCGATCATCACTAAGTTGCTCGATCATTGTAGAACTCTTGGCTTGACATCAACTAGCTTTCTTGGTAGATATTGATGCTCGATCAACACTAGATTTACTTGGCTTGTAGTGTGGCTTAGTTGACACTAGCATTACTCAAAATTCCTTAATCTTTTACTCTATTACCCGATCAAGCTTTACACTAATGATATATCTTGACTTATACTGTAAAGACTTGAGAATTAACATGACATAAACAATCACTTTGTCTTATCAAAGTCTAACTAATCAAATTTCTATTGTAGCTTTCTTTTCATAACTCAACTTTTCCTTGGGGTGCTATTGTTACAAGAAACTTCTCAAATTCTCTTTATCAATCACATAGTTATGACATTTAGAGCAGATAGCAATATGTCTCATTAGTAGATTTGACATCAATGAAAAAACAAAAACTAGTCCATTTGTAGTTTCCAATAATCTCCCTCTTTGGCATTGATGAAAACACCTAAATACACCTTACAATATTTCCCCCCTCTTTGTTACCATGCAAATCCAAACAAATTTTCACTTTCATGAGTGACCAATATCCTTACTTTCATTTTGATTCTAATCTCCACAATTTTAGAAACTCAACTCCCTTTATAATATATCTCACTGTTTATGTATTTTCTCCCTCTTGGGTAATTTTCCCTCTCTGTCATGATTCTCTCTCTCTCTCTCTCTCTCATGATTCTCCCTCTTGGGTAATTCTCTCTCTCTTTCATGATTCTCTCCCTCTTTGACAACAATGCCAAAGACACTCAATTACTTCATACATCTAGATTATGTAGATATTTGCATGTCTAATATGTCATCTATCTATGATTGATCTTTTATTCTATTATCTTACTTTACTCAAGTTTTCTTGACTACCTTAGGCATCTCCAAAAGTAGAACTATCTGCATCAATGTCTAAAATATTCTAATTAGCACATTTGATGCAATGCACTTTTCTCCTTAAGTTGCTTTGTTTAGGGGAATTACCCCTAATTTTCCTCTAAGATATTCATTAGCATATTTAGGTAAGGCTTTAGTGAATATGTCAACAATTTTTTCTTTGGTGTGTACATATTCTAACTTCACTTCTTTTTCTTGAACTAGTTCTCTCAAGTAGTGACACTTGATAGCAATGTGCTTGGTCTTAGTGTGCATCATTGGATTCTTTTAAATGTTAATAGCACCTGTGTTATCACAATATATAATTACTGGATCTATAATTTATTCTTCCATTCCTTTCAACAATTGTTTGATCCACATAATGTTTGAACAATTCATTGCAACAACCACATACTTAGCTTCACCTGTTGATTGGGAAATACAGTTCTGTTTCTTGCTTTTCCATGACACCAATATCTTTCCTAGAAAGAATGCACCTCCAAAAGTGCATTTTCTATCATCAATAATTACTAGCCAATTAGAGTCAGTAAATACCTTTAGTTCAAATCTATCACTTCTCTTATAATTCAATCCATAGTCTTCTGTACCTTTTAGATATCTCAATATCTTTTCACTACCATCATGTGATTCTCTTTAGGATTTGATGAAAATGTAGCAATTATCCCAATAAATAATGCAATATCAGGTCTACTATGAACAACATATTGCAATTTTCCAATCATTGATCTATATAGTGTCTAGTTCAGATTTGTAGATTCATCATTTTTAGATAACTTATGTCCTATAGACATAGGTGTGCTCACCAGTCTTAATTCTTCCATTCCAATTTTTTTTAGTATTTCCTTGATATATTTGGACCACATAATGAAAATACCAGATTTCATTTGACATACTTGCAAACCAACAAAGAATTTGATTTTACCAAATATTGAAATTTAAAGTTCCTTCTTTATTTCATCAACAAATGATTTGCATAATGCTTCTTTACCTCCAAATATAATGTCATCAACAAAAAATTTGGATAACAATACTTCATTGTTCTTACCAGTCTTCAAATATAGGTTACTGTTATCATTTGTCCTTTCAAAACCAATATTTACCAAATAATTGTGTAGTTTTTCATACCATGCTCTTAGGGCTTGTTGCAATCCATATAGAGCTTTGTTTAGTTTACATACCATATTCTTTGTGTCTAGGTCCAAAAATCCTTCAAGTTTTTCAATGTACACTTCTTCCTCAAGTATACCATTTAGAAATATGGATATGATATATGTAGACACCTAAAAAACTTTAGAAAATAAAGTATTTTTATTTTCTGAAAAATTTCTAATGACATCATCATTAATTAATTAAATAATTAATTTATTTTTATTCCATTAAATCTCTTTATCTTAATTAAAAATGTTTAATTAAGGAATCCCTACCAAAAATGTTTAAATCTTATTTAAACATTATTTCCTTATTTACTAATTATTTAATTAATAAATTGACCAAAAAACCTAAAATAAATAAATTTTTTATTTTTTGCCCAAAACTTGGCCAATTTCCTTAAGACCACTAACCTCTTCCAAAATCTTCTAATCCTTCTTTAATTTTGATTAAAGGCTAATCCCATCATTTCCAACCCCTAATCCCAACTCAAAATATTTAATTAAGATTAAATATTAATCCTCATGTTTATTAAAAAAGTTCTAATAAATATCTCCTCAACCCAAACCCTTGAAATAAATAAAACTTTATTTATTTCCTAAAAATCTAATTTATCCTCATCCTAAGAAGTTCTAGACTCTTCTAGAAAGTCTTCATCCTCATCCTAGGAAATTCTAGACTATTCTAGAAAGTCTTTATCCTCATCCAAAGTCTAGACTCTTCTAGAAGATGTCTTTAAACCTAATCCTAATCCCCTCCTAACCTTGTCATATTCTCTAAACATGGGTTAAGACTTACTAACCCAAGCCAAAGTTAAAAAATATCTCCTCCTTCACCCACCCTCATTAAATGCCATCCACTTGCCTATCCCTAAGCTAATCCTAAACCATCCTAATCCATCCTCTAATCATTTGCACAATCCTAAGAAAGCTTAAAACCCTCCTAATCAAGCCCAAGTCGAAATTGCTCTCATCTCCCTCAAAATATCTCAACCATAAAACTTTATGAAGCCCACTAGGCCATAAATGACTCTTCCAAGCCCTTTTATTGCTCTTATAAGCCATTATGAGGGTCTTTATGAAGATTTTATCCCTTGAGCCTCCTTTTTTGACTCATCCTTCCCCTTTCCTCCATCCTCTCACCCTGTGACATGTGTCACTCCTTGATTGGCCGTAAGGAAGCACAATCCATGTGCTCTCCTCTTATGCAATCTGAGCCCTCCATGAGCTTTTTCCCATCCTTGCATCTTATCCCTCAATTCCTCAAGCCTCTTGCCTATAAATTGTATCCTTCCCCTTTGTAAAACAACACAATCCATGAAGTAAAGTCATAATGCCATTTTAAGAAGCCATTTTACATCAAAACCATACACTCACACCCAAATTCCAACTCCATTTGAAGCCATTTTTGAAGCATAAGCTTGAGCATACATCCTATCTATTTAGACAAAGCCACTCAACAAGAGAGCTTCTTATTGAGAGAGTCCATTAATGGCTCATATTCTCAATTGAGAGCTCATCTTAGTCTATCTTGAAGTTTATGAATTTTGTTTAGTTTGTAGAAGCTTTATTTAAATTTGGTTTCTATTAGCATACTAACATTGCTCATATACATTTTGGCACGCTCGGTGGGACCTTGCACGAGTCATCTTCATTAGCTTTTTTAGTCAAGTTTTGTATGTCATTTTCTAATTTTGGCTAATTTTGTTTGTTTTTTTGATTGGTAGGATTGTATAAATTGGTTTTGTAGGTCCACATGAGCATGAAAAAGACAAAGGAACTCATAATCTATCTCATAGTGTTTGCAAATTTTTCAAGCTTATAGGTGGACAAAGCACTTGGAATTCTTCTTCCTCTTCTTGTCTATATTCTTCTTATTCCATCTACTTCTTCTTCTTCTTCTTGTGGGAGATCTTGGCCTTTTTTTTTGAAAGAAGCAAAATCATACACACTTCTTTTTAGTGCTTAAAATGAACCCCTAAATCATACTTAAATCCATTAAAAACTAAAAATTTGCAAAAAAAAAAAAGCCTTTTAACAAGTGAAACTAAACCAATTCAATCATTTGCATCCTTGCAACATCGAGGTTTTAGATGCATTCATGCAAAGTTAGGAACACTTCATTTTGGAAAATTTAAAAAGAACTTCAAGTTTCCATTTCAAAAGGTTCAAAATCAACACTAAGTGCACACTAAAATCTAAATCAAACTCAAAGCATCAATCAAGGATAAAATGAACCTCATTTGCAAATATTTTAAAGTTCTTTTAAAAATCTCATGAAAACTAAGAGTCCTAAATGGTTGCCAAAAATTGTCCTAAAATCTTTGTTATTTGTTCCAAAAAAATGTCTTGTTGCAAAATCTTGAATGATTCTTAGGTTTTTCATGCATCAAAACAATCTAGGAATATCATTTTTGGGCTTAAAATATGCAAACTAGAACACAAAATCTTGAATGAAAACCAAAGTCCAAAGAGTCATTTTCACTTTTGAGTCCAAAACAATCTTGAATGATCTAAGGTTAAAACAAAGCACTTCAAAGTTCTTAAAACAACACATAAAATCTCAATCTTGAATGCTCAAAGGAAAAAACTTGAATGTTTAATCACTTGTCTTTGAATGCATGTTGCTAAACACACTCTTGAATGCCATGGATTAAAATCAAATTTTTCTTGAATGCATGATTAAAAAAAAAAATCCAATCTTGACTTCCTAGGATCAATTAACCATTGCAATATCAAACACTTCATTTGGAGCTTCTAAAATTGAACAAAAAAAATCTCTTTTCCACATGCAATTTAGGTAAAGTTTGATTTTTGGACATTTAAGAAAATTTGTTAAGTTAAATACAAATTTTCAAAAATCAATTTGAGTAGTTCCTTTGACTCACCTTTTTTCTAATCACCCATCAATTCAACCATTGGTTGCAATCTCAGCGCCATTTATGGGGATGGGTCTACTTGAAAAAGGTGTTAAATGTTCCACAATCTAACTCACTCACTTGGTCTTTGAACGTTTGCTTTAACTTTATCAAAATTTTTAAATGACCAAAACTCTAGATTAAATCGATCACACTTCAAGTTTGGGCACTAAAATTGAACAACTATTGACGTGGAGGGCCTCCGGGCGCGTGCTTGACAAATCGAGTCTCACACATCTTTGCTTTGGGCTTAAAAAAATCACACCAACTCTTGAATTCTTTAAAGGAAATTAATTGATACTTGACGTGGAGGGCCTCCGGGTGCGCGAGTTTGCTTCTGTTGACCCTAACTCTTCTTCTTGTTTGCATTCTTTGATCGATTTACTTTTGTTGGCACTTCAAGTTGGAATTGAACATTGTCTCTTAAACATGAGTGCTTGCAAAGTCTAGATTAGCACACATAAGAGTCAATTGGTAAAAGAACAAGCATTTTTTTTTTTAGCCCAAGGTCATCCAAGTCTTCTCTCCCCTTGTCATCTTTCGAGGCCATCTTGGGTGCATACGATTAGGATTTAAAACCTTGTTTCTTTTTAGGAGCCCTGCTTGGGGATTTCATCACCCCTTGGACAACCTCAACTCTAGCGTTCTGGCAGAGTATAAGAATCGAGAGGTGAATCAAAAGACACCTCTCTTGGAATCAAGATTTTTGTCACTTGGGCTAAGCCTCAAGGAACTTTATACCCTTTAGAAGTGAAAGAGGAGAAGTGGGTTACCGCTCCTCTCGGCTGTGTGACATCTTGTTGGTTTCATCTACGGATTTGGGCCTCATGTACCTTTGAGTACATCAAGGACTCCCTAGCTAAACCAACTGTCAGCCTTGTAGACAACCATCTAGAGTGTTAATGTGTTTGAAGTGACTGATCGAAACATTTGTTAAACATACACACTCCTTAGCGCAAGTATCACATTCTGAGAATCAAAAACTTCTATCTGGTTGTTCCTATCTATTGCTTGCTTTTTTATTTGTTGAATGAATATTTGCCAAACTTGGTCAATCCTAGCTTAGGGTACACTTAGTGTAGTCACTACTTATTCCAAAAGTTGAACAAGTTGAAGCAAAATAATTAAGGTCTCTCAAAGCCAAGTAGATTCAAGAATTGATGTCAGAGCAACCCAAACCCAAACAGAAGTTCCACAAAGTTAAACTCAAACCATCTCAGGCATACCGAGAACTTTTAGCCAAGAGAAAGGAACTAACACCAAGTCCTCGAATTGCCAAACTCCACAAAGCAGAGGATAAAGCTTCCAACGAAGCACTTCAAGAGGCCTGGTTAGAGCGCACCATCAAATTTAACCAACATCCAGGAGTTAATCCTGCTTATGCCTTACCAACTAGGCATGATTTCTATGATTAGACACCCTTGTTTCTCCACACCTTCTTGGATAAGCTTCACCTTAGAGTCATCTTTGTAGAAAAGTTAGCCATCTTAGGTTATTCCCTTAAGCATTATTAGCTCATCCATCTCATTTAGGACCAAACCATCTAGCCAGCAATCCAAAATCTTCACATCCAAGCCTTCAAAAGTTGTTGTCACCTTGCTAAAAGTTTTCCATTCCTAAAATCTTTCAAAACCACCAATCTCACCAAGGTTATCCCTTTGACAAAGCTTTGTCTAGGGTAATCTAGCTTTGCCACTTGTTATCCCTCATCACCTTGAGCTAAAGGTTGGGATCCACAAGTGGTCAATCTCATGTTCTTCCTAAAGGATCATCAGTCTATCCTTAAGTTGACACAATCACCACCAAGCTTGCATATAGGAAAGCAGACCTTTTGTGCTTTGGCAACATATCTTTGAAGTTACAATCCCCAACCCAATCCTCCTTAGGTTTTTTCGTATAGCTTTGCCTCAACCTAGGAAATCATTTGCATAGAAAAGCCTTCCTCCCTTTTGCATCCACCAACATTTGTTGCATCTCATCCCTAGGAGCATTTTTCATGCCACCCGTCACTCGCTTAGCCAAGAAGAAAGAAAAAATGGAGCCCTATCATTTGGATCGAATAGCCTCACCCCCCTTGAGCACTCATCCATCCTTCAGCCTAGAGAAAGCTATGCCATCATCTACTGACATTGAAGCTTTCATGAACCAACTAGGAAATGCAGTATTGGCAAACACCATTATAGACAAGAACAAAGAGACAATCATGGCTGATTTTCGAAGGGACAATGTAGGAACCTTTGACTTTGGAAGACCCCCTCCATTATCAGATCGATCTCACCCATTGTTTGGGTAGCTGCCACCACCCATAGGCTCTTATGATCCAAATTATCCTCAATATATGCCAAAAGAAGAGCCTCCAGCCAATCCCTATGATCCAACAGACCCAAACATACCATCATCCACCCAAGTTGAAATTTCCATGCCGCAAGCCAACCCAGCCACCACCACTCCATCCTTGGTTCATACCTCTTCACTCCAAACCACCTTTACCCAAAACACCTCACCGTTCATGCCCTTCACTATTGCTACTGCTGCTCCCCAACCCAGCCTTCCAAATCCACCCATCTCCCAAATCAGTGCTAGCATCTTTGGCCAACCTCAGCAATATACAATAGGGATGCCACCCATGGGGCCAAGTAATCAACCTTTCATCACCCCCAGCTTGCTCACCACAGCCCAAAGCACAATCCCATCATTTCCATTAGGTCTTGGGAGCTCAGTGCCATTAGCCACAAATCCACAAGCTACTACCCTCACTCCACAAAGCTATCAAACCCCACAAGCTACTACCAATGTTCTGCCTAGCTCTCAAGTGACCCAATCTCCCACCACCACTCTACCAAGCTTCCAAATCCAGCCACCAAGCTATCAAACCCCATCAATTCCATTTCCTAGCTTTCAATTCCCACCACCTCGACCACCAACTAATACATTACCTCCTATTACCAACTACTTTTCAATGCCACTTCTAGGAGGTAACCCACCAATCCAGCCAACCACCAATTATTTGCAGGTACCATCCCAAATGGGGGCGCAACCTACATACCTTTGTCAAACCCCACAAGCCCCCCGATCCTTTTCCCAAGCGTCACAACCATCTTATACCTTACCTCCATAGAGCAATTCATTTATCCCACAACCAGCTTATGTTCCTCAATCCCAACCTCAAATCCCATATCAACAGCAAGTCTCACAGCACATGCAACACTATGCGCCACCTCCCCCTTAGCAAACCGTCATCCACCATGCAGCTGCCCAAACAATGTACAATCCCTATCAGCAAATCCCTCACAACCATCCATATTCAGTGGCCCCATCTAGTGCATACCTACCTCAAAGCACTCCTACATTGGGGGCACCCCAGCCATCACCCATTAATTCAAAATGTGAAGCCATGAAAATAGCTTTGAAGAACATCCAAGAGGGAAATAATCAAAAAAATTTCAAGTTTGAGAATGTGTGCCCTTACCCATTTGACAGAGCCATTACCATGACACCATTCCCCAAGCATTTTGAGACACCCAAATTTGACAAATTTAGAGGAAAAGGAGACCCTGTCACACATATCAAAGAATTTTACATGCACTGCCAAGAAGTGGCATATGATGATGTCTTCCTCTTGCGTCTCTTTCCCAAAAGCTTGGCCGAACCAGCTCTTGAATGGTTTTATAGAATCCCCTATGGCACAATTAAAAATTTTGCTGAATTATCTGAGGCATTTGTAGCCCAATATGCCCATCTTGTTGAAACAGAGCTATCAGTAGTTGATCTTGTCCACACCAAGCAAAAAGGTGGAGAAAGCCTTTCCGAATATCTACAAAGATGGAAAACCCTTACCACCCACATATCTTGCACCTTGCCAGAGCGCCATTTGGTGAAAATGTTTATTGATAATGCCCATCCTAGCTTGGCTCACCACATGACCATGAACTATTTGCAGACCTACAAAGATATCAAAGAGAAAGGAATGATCCTTGAGCAAGGACTCATTAAAGATGGTGTGGTCAATATTTACAAGGAAGCCAACCAAAATCAATCACATTCTAATGACAAGTGTAGGTATTGGAACAAAAACAAGCATGTTACAACAAATGGTGTCACTGACACCAGACATGTGAATATTGTTGGTCCTTCTCACAACCAGTCCAACCCACCCTATCAACCAAACAATTAGCAAGCTATCAACTTCTAATAGTAGAATAACCACAGCTATCAAAACCACAATCCAAGACCAAACTTTCAAGGGTCTAGCAATCAAGCTAATGCCATCAATGTAGCTACAGGACAAAAGTCCAGATTCCAACCTACACCTAGAAACTATACACCCCTTAGTGAGCCATTGGATGTCATTTTTGAGAAATTAGTCAAGGAAAACCTCATCAAATTTCCTCCTACCCAGCAAATTGACCCAAGCCAATCCAAAGATGCATGGTACAAAGACAATGAGTACTACAAATTTCATAGGGTAAAAGGTCACACTACCCTCAGATGCATGAAACTGAAAGACTATGTGTAGGACCTCATTGATCAGAAGGAAATCACTGTTGGTGTCCAAACCTCTCCCAATGCAGGCTTACAAATCTATCAAAATGCTTTTCCTCCTCACAACAATCAAAATCCTGGAAAAGTACCTATCCAAACCAACAACAACAACACCAACAACCGTCATCCAAACCAACAGCATGGGAAGAACAATGACCACACTTCATCCTATATAGACTATGGTAGGCTTATAGGTTGTATATTCGAGAAAGAGCCTTCTGTCAATGTTATCAATATCTAAGGACCAAACAATGAGTGTGCAGTCACCACTCGAAGAGCCCAATTTAACATCGCAGGCCCACCCATTTCACCAGCACCATCAGCTCCATCAAAAAACTAGTACAATATCTTGGAACACCTTGGGAACATGCCAACGCAAATCTCCATTTTAGACCTTCTTCACACTAGTCCTGTGTACAAGAACATCCTTGACAGTGCTCTCATAGAATTCTGTGTCCCTTCTGATATCAATGCTACTGATTTTCGTAATCTTGTTGGACACCTTTCATCCTCATGTGCCCTATTGTTTAAACCCACTGACATACCCATGGTCGAGCCAGATCACACCCTTCCGCTTCGCATAGCCATCATGGTATCCAATTTTGCTGTGAAAAGAGTAATGATAGATAATGGATCAGCCTTGAATATTTGCACCCTAAAATTCATAAAATAAGCTGGGTATTCTGAGACAGATATAATCAGTGAGGTTATCACCATCAAAGCTTATGACAACTTGGAAAGAACCATAGAAGGAACTATTTTGCTACCAATCAAGGTTGGGCTAGTCATCCAAGAAACACTCTGCCATGTTATTGATCTAAACCTACCATTCAACATCCTCCTTGGTCACCCATGGATTCGAAAGCCGTTCCATCTACTTACCATCAGTGCATCAAATTTTCACATCAAGGCACTGAGGTAACCATCCATGCTGATCCAGAACCCTTTGCTTACTGCAATGCGGTTGAAGCTTCATATACAAACCATTGCCCTGGAATTGATATTGGCACATCCGTCACCAGCTCATCCCACACTTGTAATGACCCAGAAACCATCCTCGCCTCTACCTTGTCTACCGTGAAGATCAATAACAAGGGATGTGAAGAGTATAGTTTGTCAGATGCATTTGCTATCAGGGCACTCCCACTTGATCCACATGCCCATGGATGACCGACATGTCACAAAGCTAAGGAGATTCCACCTCCTCGATACAAACAGTTTGGCCCAATAACCTTTGTATCCTCAAAAATCCCTCTTCATGAGGAGCTCACTCCAGATATCAACAATTGGTTACATAAGGATACACCTCAAAGGAATTAGGCATGCCTTGATCACTTTAGCCAGAAGTATCCCCAAGAACATAAGCTCATCAATGACAAATGGAACTATCAAGGTGGTGGTCTAGGACCAGAAGAAAGAGGCATGCAGTGCCCCATCGATGCACACAAGTGGGAATCAAAGTTAGGTCTTGGCTTTGACATACCCACAATTGAGGGCACCAATACGGATGGTCACACTTTTTTGAACCTTCACTGTGACCTTGTTGAAGTCGAAGATATTCTTGAGGAAGTTGAAAAGAGAGCCTACGATGATATCCTAGACCACATCTCCCTCAGAGACTCTATTCTCCAAGAACTATCCATCCACCTCATTGACCTACCACTCGTCCATCCACAACTCATAGATTGGGACCAACCAAGCATCATACACATTGATGAGTTCACATTAGAGGAAGCACTTTTGAGATTCATGGGAGCTGAAACACCTCACAAGAAAACAAAGCCAGATTTTTCCTATATCTACAAGCTAGATCCCAAGGGGTATTTTGGAGAAAATCCCCAACCTAGTTTCGATACACCAACACTGGAACTAAGGTGAATCTGAGACTAGCTAAGGAAGTGAAGAGAACCCCTCAGCAAGAACATCTAGAGCCACAAGAAGAACATGAGGATTTAGCATTACCTCCTCAAGATAATTGACCAGAGATATCTTCTATTCTAATTGAGGATATTAGGGAAGTCAACATTGGTTCTTCAGAGATCCCTAGGCTTGTTCACATTGCGGCATCCCTATCACAAGACCAAGCTGATCTCCTCTTTGAGGTCTTAAGAGAGAACATTGGCCAATTTGCATGGTCATATTAGGACATGCCAGGGCTTGATCCAAAGCTTGTAGTTCATCATCTTGTAGTCAATCCATAGATCAAGCCCATCAGACAAAAGCTTAGAAAAATGCACCCCAAGGTGGCATTACTGGTCAAAGCTGAGTTAGAAAGAATGTTAGCTGCTAAGGTTATCCAACCTATCGACTATTCAGAGTGGATCTCCAACATGGTCCCCATCACTAAGCCTTCTGGTGACATCAGAATCTACACTTATTTCAGAGATCTTAACAAAGCTTGTCCAAAAGATGATTTTCCCTTGCCCAACATAGATATGATTGTAGATCTTACAGCTGGACATGAAATTTTGTCCCTCATGGATGGATTTTCTGGGTATAATCAAATCAAGATTGCAGAAGAGGATCAACATAAGACAACATTCACTACCCCTTGGGGAACCTTTTGCTACAACATGATGCCTTTTGGCCTAAAGAATGCTGGGGCTACCTATCAAAGAGCTATGATAGCCATCTTTCGTGATCTCATCCATAACATTTTGGAGGATTATGTGGATGATATCTTGGTCAAATCTCATACCTTCATGGATCATCTTGCTGACCTGGAGAAAGTCTTTGATAGGTTAGGCAAATATCATCTCATGCTGAATCCCAAGAAGTGTGTCTTTGGGGTCACATCTGGCAAGCTTCTAGGCTTTATAGTGTCTAAACAAGGTATAGAGATTGACCCCAAGAAGGTCAAGGCTATCTTAGACATGCCTCCTTCCCAGACACTATGACAGCTTCGCTCTCTTTAGGGAAAGCTTCAATCCATCTGGTGCTTCATCTCCTAGCTTGCAGATAAGTGTACACCATTGTCACATTTACTAAAGAAGGATGAGAACTTCAGGTGGGATCCTTTATGTTAGCATAGCTTTGATCAGCTCAAGCAGTATCTCACCAATCCCCCTATCTTGGTTCCACCAGTTCCTGGTCGTCCCCTAATTTTGTACATATCAGCAACGCCTACTGCTCTAGGGGCACTTCTAGCACAGCTCGATGACTACATCAAAGAAAGAGCCATCTACTACATCAGTAGAACCCTAGTTGGTTATGAAATCAATTACACTCCTATGGAAAAAGCTTGTTTGGCAATTTTTTTCTCAACTCAAAAGCTTCACCATTACATGCTAAGTCATACCATCCAACTAGTCTCCAAGATTGAACCTCTCAAGTATATGCTCTCCAGAACAACACTTACAGGCCGTTTGGCCAAATGGGTTATGCTCCTTAGCGAATTTGACATCCAGTATGTGGACAGAAAGGCAATCAAAGGGTAAGCTATAGCAGATCACCTAGCTGATGCACCTCTAATAGATGCTTATCTATTGATCATAGAATGTCCAGATGAGCATATCTATCTAATTGAAGAAAAACCCCCATGGAAACTTTATTTTGATGGATCATACACATCTCATGGATCAGGGGCAGGAATATTGTTGGTCACACCTCAAGGAGATTACATTCAAAAAGCCTTCAATCTACAATTCCCTAGCACCAACAATATAGCTGAATATGAGGCCCTCATAGCAGGATTAAAGATAGCTATAGAATGGAACATTGCTGAGCTACAAATCTTTGGCGATTCTTAGCTCATCATCAAGCAAGCCCTAAATGAATATCAAACCAAAGATGAAAAGCTATTACCCAACAAAGAGCTAGTTGATCAGCTAACCCAAAATTTTACAAAGCTTCAGTTTACACAAGTCCCTCGAATACAGAATAAAGTAGCATATGCTATGGCTACTATAGCCTTGCTCTTGGAAATTCCCCAAGCAGCTACATAGTATGAGTTTTTAGTGGAGTAGCTCCTCACACCCGCCTATGCGAATGAGGATTCAAACCGTGTTTGTATCTTGGTTGGTCCCCAATCCCCTTGGTAGCATGAGATTCACGCTTACCTTAACGATGGTATCATATCCCCTCACCTCACACATACCCAACGCCAGAACCTCATCCGAAAATCATCCCGCTATGTTATCATAGCCAATACCCTATATCGTCGGGGTTATGACGATACTCTCTCTTGATGTTTAGACCAAAACAAGGCCGCGAAGGTGTTAAAGGAAGTACACTCTGGACTTTGTGGTGCCCACACAAGTGGTATTGTCTTAGCGTGACAAATCCTTAGAGTAGGCTACTATTGGCCTACCATTGAAGAAGACTCCTGTGACTTTGTTAGAAAGGGTCTCCCATGTCAGCAACATGCAAATCTTGTGCACACTCCAGCACAGGATCTACAGCCTATTGCACCACCTTGGCCTTTCGCTTGTTGGGGCCTTGATCTAGTTGGAACTATCACACCCCTCTCATCTAATGGACATAAATGGATAATAACAGCTACAGTCTATTTCACTAAATGGGTGGAAGTAGTCCTCCTAGTCTCAGTTATAGGAGTTCAGGTCTCCAAGTTCATCTTGTACCACATTGTTTTTCGCTTCGGCATCCCATCCACCATCTTCACTGACCATAGAGGTAACTTTTAAAATCTCAACATGGAAGAATTATGCACTTCCCTCCGCATCCATAACCACTTTTCTAGCCCATATTTACTACAAGGTAACGACCAGGTAGAGGCAACTAACAAAACCCTCCTCAAAATCTTAAAGAAAGTTGTCAATGATTCCGGCCGTGATTGGCGCCTACAAATAAATCCAGCCCTATGGGCCTATTGAACTTCTTTTCATACATCCACATGCACAAATCCATACTCCCTAGTCTATGGTGCCGAAGCGGTACTACCTATAGAGGTTGAACTTCCCTCCTTGCACATATCTTTGCAAGGGAAAATATCAGATGAAGAATACATAGTAGCTCGGCTCACCCAGCTAGATCTCTTAGATGAGAAGCAACAACAAGCCTATGATCATCTCATAGTCTGTCAAACTCATCTCAAAAGGAATTTCAACAAGAAGGTGCTTCCATGACACTTTCAGTTAGGTGATATGGTCCTCAAAGAAAACATAAAATTCCAAGCAGATCGAGAAAAGAAAGGCAAGTTTGAACCTACATGGCTTGGTCCTTATGTTGTCACTGCTTCCTTTAGCTCTAGAGCCTATCAACTATCTACACTCGAAGGAGAACTCTTGAATGATCCTACTAACATCATTCATCTCAAGAAGTTCTATGCTTGAAGATCCTTGGTATACCCAGCTTTTGAAAAATACAAAAAAAAAAATAGTAAAGAGAAATAAGCATCCAATGGTGAAAACTTGGCAATTCAAGTGCCTTGGATAGGTACCTTGGTGAAAACTTGGTAATTCAAGCGCCTTGTGTACTAAGACTAATCCATTGTCTATCACTATCCTATCCCTCATCTATTCACCCACCATCCCATAAAACACCTGCTTGTTCCCTTGTTGTTCCAACCAAATATCCAAAATCTAATGGAGCTTGTAAATACCTCCTGTACAGCTTGTAAAATTTTGTACCTCAGCTTGTAAAATCTTGTACCAAAGCTTGTATTATACCTTGTAAATCTTGTACCATACCTTGTATATCTGAATCTTGTCCCAAGTTTGTACCATATTCTAGCCTGTAAATAACCTTGTATCCTAGCTTGTATACTATCACGTGCACACACAAAACCCCATTTTCACTTAAGCTTTTCGCAAACCCTCTACCTATCCACCTATCACCTATTATAGAAATCCCATCCTTCACAAACATTTCCATCTCACAAAAATCAAAACATGAACAAACTTGTACATTTGTAACATATCTTGGTCCATTAGCTTGTACATCCTCTTTAGCTTAGTACCATTGTATCTATCCAGCGTTCGTGTCAGTTCATCCTTGATCAACATCTTGCACCCATCACATATCTTGGTTAGCTATTCTAATGCATCCTTTAGCTAGATTTCCTGTCACCAAAGTGTTATCTTTCTTAGTTCAGCTTTCCAGATGCATCACTCATCCAAATCCACCAGCTTAGGTGCTCTCTGATAGGTCCTTGCAGGATATAGCTTTCCTCATGTCTAATCCTGGTCCGTTAGTACCTCGTCCTACCCATCTCGTTGGCAAATGGTTCTCTTTTGGATTTTTGCTTTCTTTTGATTTGGACTCTTCCCTGTTGGGTCTTGAAATATCTTTTCCAAGAAATCTCCTTGTTCCCTCCTCAAGGTTGCCACGATCTTCCATATCATGGTATACTGCGAATGGGGCAATCAGAGCGTAAGGTCTTGATCATGTCTTTTGCTTATTTTCTTTTCTGCTTGTGGGTTACCCAGTGTTGTTTCCACACTGCTTCCTCTGGGATTCATGTGTGATACTGGGGCAATCCTTGCGTGTTTGTTTTGAGTCAGTTCGTCAGTCCTCTGAACAGTTGGTGAAAAGGCCTTGATGTTCTTGGTAACCTTGGCAATTAACCAACTGTCCTATAGCAAATCTAGTGCTCAACTACATGGTGGTACTTCTATTTGAAGTATCCCACTGCTCAAAAAGCTTCAATGGTTTTCCTTCATCTCCATTATCCACCATCCATATCCAACATCTGTCTCTCCTACCCCAGCTTATGCATCAGTATCTCTTTGAATCACTCCTCACCTTTACCTTTAGGGATCCACAATCCTAGTCTTAGGGATCCACCAATCCAAATCAATCCACCAAGCCTCATCTTTCAAGATCCACAATCCTAGTCCTAGGGATCTTCGAAACCCATCTTCCACCAATCTGACTCTTTAAAATCCTATTGCATCAGCTTTATAATCCCCTCATCCATCTCCCTATCCTGGATTCCTTTTTATAGCACTCTGCTCCTTCATCCTCCACCTTCCCTAAAGTCTTAAGCTTGCTTCCTCTTGTGCATCTGATTCTCCTTTATCATTCTCCCATAGTGAGAGTTTGAGCTAATTCAGCCCCTTCTCTTTGCTAATCTGAGTTTCCTTGCTCATCCAAGATTCTTGTACTTTTCAAGAAGCCATCGAGCCTCGCTTTCTCTCTGCGCCGCCTTCTTGAGGGGGCATCTCACAATCCATTCTCTCCTCTTCTGCTCTAGCCTTGGGCATCTTATTTTCTTATCTTTGATGCCATGCCACTTACGGCATCACATCAAAGAGGGGCAAAATGTAGACACCTAAAAACCTTTTGAAAATAAAGTATTTTTATTTTCTGAAAAATTCCTGATAACATCATCATTTATTAATTAATTAATTATTTAATTAATTAATTTATTTTTATGCCATTAAATCTCTTTATCTTAATTAAAAATATTTAATTAAGGAATCCCTCCCAAAAATGTTTAAATCTTATTTAAACATTATTTCCTTATTTATTAATTATTTAATTAATAAATTGACCAAAAAACCTAAAATAAATAAAAAATTTATTTTTTGCCCAAAACTTGGCCAATTTCCTTAAGACCACTAACCTCTTCCAAAATCTTCTAATCCTTCTTTAATTTTGATTAAAGGCTAATCCCATCATTTTCTACCCCTAATCCCAACTCAAAATATTTATTTAAGATTAAATATTAATCCTCATGTTTATTAAAAAAGTTTTAATAAATATCTCCTCAACCCAAACCCTTGAAATAAATAAAACTTTATTTATTTCCTAAAAATCTAATTTATCCTCATCCTAAGAAGTTCTAGACTCTTCTAGAAAGTCTTCATCCTCATCCTATGAAATTCTAGACTATTCTAGAAAGTCTTTATCCTCATCCAAAGTCTAGACTCTTCTAGAAGATGTCTTTAAACCTAATCCTAATCCTCTCCTAATCTTGTCACATTCTCTAAACATTGGTTAAGACTTACTAACCCAAGCCAAAGTTAACAAATATCTCCTCCTTCACCCACCCTCATTAAATGCCATCCACTTGCCTATCCCTAAGCTAATCCTAAACCATCCTAATCCATCCTCTAATCATTTGCACAATCCTAAGCAAGCTTAAAACCCTCCTAATCAAGCCCAAGTTGAAATTACTCTCATCTCCCTCAAAATATCTCAACCACAAAACTTTATGAAGCCCACTAGGCCATAAATGACTCTTCCAAGCCCTTTTATTGCTCTTACAAGCCATTATGAGGGTCTTTATGAAGATTTTATCCCTTGAGCCTCCTTTGTTGACTCATCCTTCCCCTTTCCTCCATCCTCTCACCTTGTGACATGTGTCACTACCTGATTGGTTGTAAGGAAGCACAATCCATGTGCTCTCCTCTCATGCAATCTGAGCCCTCCATGAGCTTTTTCCCATCCTTGCATCTTATCCCTCAATCCCTCAAGCCTCTTGCCTATAAATTGGATCCTTCCCCTTTGCAAAACAACACAATCCATGAAGTAAAGTAATAATGCCATTTTACATCAAAACCATACACTCACACCCAAATTCCAACTCCATTTGAAGCCATTTTTGAAGCATAAGATTGAGCATACATCCTATCTATTTAGAGAAAGCCACTGAACAAGAGAGCTTCTTATTGAGAGAGTCCATTAATGACTCATATTCTCAATTGAGAGCTCATCTTAGTCTATCTTGAAGTTTATAAATTTTGTTTAGTTTGTAGAAGCTTTATTTAAATTTGTTTCTATTAGCATACTAACATTGCTAATATACAATATCCATCTGACATAGCTTGAAATTCTTGTAGGCTGAATATGTAAGAAGAGTTATGACTCCTTCCAATTTTGCCATAGAAATAAAAGTTTCTCCATAGTCAATTCCTTCTTCTTCAGCATATCCTTTTCATACCAGTCTTTCCTTATTCATTGTAACTTCACCATTTTCATTTAGCTTATTCCTAAAGATCCATTTTGTTCCAATAACATTTTTGCCTTTTGGTCTTGGTACTAGGGTCCAAGTATTATTCTTCTCAATTTGTTCAAATTCTTCATTCATTGCCTAGATCCAATCTTCATTGTCTAGAGCATCCTTCACTAATTTGGGCTTAAATTCACAAAGCATGTATCATCTTTGAGTTTCTTTCTTGTCATAACACTAGATTCTACATCTCCAATGATTTTTTTAGGTTTATTATGTCTTCTTACATACTTAGCTAGCACAAGTGGTCTCCTTCTCTATTCTTCAACAAGTTCATCTTGAGAAACAATCTCAAGTTCATTATTTTTTCTTGTTCAATTTTTGGTCCAAGTTCAACATGCTTGGCATTATCTATCTGATGGTTGGCATTGCCTATTTATGACTCAACATCTTTAGCCTATTGCTTGACACCCATTATCTACTACTTGATAACTTGATGTTGCACTATGTCATTTCTTATCTGCTAGGAAACTACAACTTGGTTTTCTTGTTCAATAGGAGTGCTAGGAGCACAATCATCCACATATATGAATGTGCTATAATCTTTAGGTTCTTCCTTACATTCAATATCATTTCTTTAATCAACTTCATCAACTTTCACATTTGCACTTTCCACAAATTTGTTAGTGTTAGAGTTTAAACACTTGTAAGCTTTACTATTGGTGGAATATCCTAAGAATATACCTTCATCACTCTTTGCATCTGTAGATGCTCAAAAATGGTTCACATCTATGGTTTCATCACTATTTTGCACTAACTCATCCCATTTTCTCATTCCACTAATTTTGATCTTTTGGCCAACTTGATTATATCTCAAATATGTTTGTCATCATTCGTATCCTCTTTTGAAATCATATCAAATCAACCTAGAATCACCCCAAATCTACTAAAATCACCCAAAATTAGTCTTAATCAACTTGGAACATGTCAAAAATCCCACATCTATTGTCATTTGTCCAATCCTAGGAATTTTTTTGGCTTTTAGTGCCTTAGAAACCTATCAATCTATCAAACTTATCAATCTAACCTTAGTACTATCATGGCTCTCAGTGCTAGGTCAAATCGTCATTCTTGTCATTCAATCATTGACATTTTTGAGTCCCTCAGTGTCATATCATGACATCATCAAACCATTTTAATAATATTGACAACGTCCATTGTTGTTATTATGATCGACCATATTAATCAATCTTGATCCAGTAGCATTTACGATATTGGTTAAGTGTTACATGTCCTTAATTCATGTAATTTGTCCTTGGCATATTATCAATTTTAATCAATCAATCAATTTGACCATGGCTTTGGTCTACCCATCATCATCCTAGTCAATCTCAATAATTGTCACATTTTCATCAAAGGATATTGTCACACTTATTTAATCAAATTGGCCAATCATTTACTAATTGTCATTTTACTAATTATTCTTCCTAGTTATCATGCTTAATTAAGTAATTTTATTAATTAATTGATTCATCATTCACAAACCATGGAAATTCACAATTTTCTAAGTCATATTTTCCACCATTAATTCTATTTTTACTAATTTCTATTTATGAGGAATAATGGATTTTTAATTCAAATATTCCACATAATATTGACATCATCATGACACATAGGCATGACACAGTGTGGATTCTCCATTTACACTTGGCTAAGATATGTCATAATCCATATATTCTTATTCCTTACACATGTCCATATTTGGTTTCCATTGTCATAGATTCTTGTCTTTAAGTGGGTTTGAGGTGTCACATGACATGTCATATCTATCATCTTCCATTTATAGCCATGTTCGACTTCCAAGCATCATACAATCCTACATTTGGCATCTTGTGTCATATGTGTCATGGATTCTCAAAGGAATCTCTTGCCAAGTCGCATATCCAAGGTGACAAGTCCAATGCTCTCATCTTGTGAATTGGTAATAAATTGAGCATTCTTCCTCTCATTTCTGATCCTAAGTCCTTCAAGTCCCTAGATCCTTAGTCTTTTTCTCTCTCAAACTCAAATCACTTCTTCTAGTACTCTCATATCATTATAATAAGATTTTTCTTCCTAATTGTGTGCATTATAGGCAATTGGAGCTACATCATATGGAGAAGAAAGAAGGACATGGGAGCTACAAATGAAAGAGGGGGTTTCTAACTTTGTGTTGCTTTCCTTTGTTTATTTCGCTTTCATGGTAGACTAGAGGGTGTCAATGTATGTTTATTTTGTGAGTTGCTCATAGTATGTTAGATATTAGCCCATTTTTTGGTCCTACAACATCAAGTTTTCCATTCCTATTATCTTTGAATATATAACATTTTCTTCCAAAGATTTTGAAATATTTCACATTAGGAGCATATCCATACCATAGTTCATAAGGTGTAGCATTTGTACCTTTCTTGACTTGTACTATATTTAGGGTATAGACAACAATATTGATAGCTTCTCTCCAATACTTATGTGATACATTATTTTCCATCATCAATGTTGTTGCACAATCCATTATTGATGAGGGCACAACCCAAGACAAAATGAACACAACAGGGAAAGGATAATATTATTATCAAAAGTGATATGCTATTACATTTAGGACAAAAAAAATAGACTCCACGACATGCCCCTATGGGCTTACAATGTTATCAAATTATGGAGAAAAACCCTTCTCACAGTACCTTCTCCCAAACTCCACCAAAAATTACGTTTATAATGCCAAAAATGACCTTCAATAACCCAAATTTGGTTTAGGGTTAGGAATACATTTTAGAATATTCCATTTAGAATCCACCGCCAAAACAAAAGGTTCTAGAAAACATGTTAGAAGTCGGTGCAAAATTAAAAGAATCCAAAAATGGTAGTCCAACTTCTGGGAGGTATAACTTTTGATATTGGACTCCGATTGACGAACCATTTACATTTTCTAAAAGCTCTCCAAGAACTCTATATCCTTATGGAATAGCTTAACTTTTCCTCCATTTTTGGGCCCATACAAGGCTATTTAGTGCCTCAAATCTAACTTTTAAGTGCTCTTAGGGGGTCTCCAAGCAACTTAAAACTGCAATAACTTTCAAAATGTAAAGCCTTTTGACCTGATTCTTTTTCTAGAGTGCTTTAAATTAAAAGTATAATAATATCTCCAACTTAAACCCTCTAAATCACCATAATTATGGTTCAATTACAAAATAACCTATTTTTTACATTGGCACATATCCCAAGGTGCTCAAAAGCACTAACCCAAAAAACCAATAGTGGAACTATGAGAGTTGGAATCTTTGTTTGACCCAAATGGGTATCCAAAAATTAAAAAACATTAAAAAAAAACTAACACTAAGCATATTTTTGGGTGATACAAGATTGCCCTTACACCATTGGATACTCCTGCATCAGACACCCAGGGTAAATTGAAAAGTAACACTTTCACTTTATAGTTGGTAGAGGAAAACCCAAATGGGAAATCTCCACTATGGATATCCAAGTTGAATCCTCCACTGGTCATCCTTTCCACTTCACCAAGTATTCTTCATATTGCCTATTTTTGGTACTCTAGCCCACATGACTATCCAAAATTTCTTCAATCTCTTCCTTCTCAAAAGTAGGAATTAGACATGGCTCCAACATTAATTCCTCCTCTACACCATCATCATGATATTCTGTTAAGTTTGCAATATTAAAAATAGGAGAAATGTGAATCCCATATGGAAACTCCACCTCATATGCATTTCCTGAATCATGTTTCTTCAAAATTTTGTAGGGACCAAATTTCTTCATCTTGAGCTTGTTGTAGGTACCCAATGGAAATCGTTTCTTCCTCAAGTATACCATAACTAGATCCCCAACTTGGAACTGCTTGTGTCTCCTCTTTTGATTTGCTCTAGTCTTATACTATAGTTTCATCTTGGCAATGTGTGCATGTACCTCCTCATGTAGGTTCTTAGCATGTTTAGAAAAGTCTTTTGCCTCAACACTTGTCCTCTCTCCTTGCTCAATCTTCTTTAGCTATGGTACATAATTTGGAATGGTGATCTACCAGTACTCCTATTCACATAATTATTGTAAGAAAATTCCGCTTGTGGTAGAATCAAATCTCATCCCTTGGGCTTATCTCCTATTAAGCACCACAACAAATTGTCCAAACTTCTATTCACTACTTCTATTTTTCTATTAGTCTGTAGATGATGTACAGAACTAAACTTCAATTCTATCTTCAACTTCTTCCACAAAGTCCTCCAAAAATACCCAACAAATTTAGCATCTTTGTCAGAAACAATACTTTTTGGGAGAACATGTAGCCTTATCACCTCTCTGAAAAACAAATCTACAATATGCACTACATCATGAGTCTTGTGGCATGGAATGGAATGTGTCATCTTGGAGAACCTATCAACCACCACAAATACTGAGTCATTACCCCTTTGTGTCCTTGGCAATCCAAGAATAAAATCCATACTTATGTCCTCCCAAGGTTTCGATGGAACAGGTAATGGCTGATAGAGTCTAGTATTGTGACTAAATCCTTTGGCTATTTGACATACTTGAAAATTTTGCACAAGCTTCTTCACATCTTCTGACAATTGAGGCCAAAAATAGTATTCTCTAATAATAGCAATGGTCTTATCTCGACCAAAGTGTCCTGCCATCCCTCCACTATGCTTCACCTTGAGAAAGTTCTCCCTCATGGAACTCCTTGGAATACATAATTGACTTCTCTTGAACAATATACCATCTTGAATCATGTAATCTAGCCACCTGGTCCTATCTAGAGTAACAGGTTCTATACAAGCATTCCAAGCCTCTGCAAAGTTAGGATTCTCAAGGTATAGATTCTTGAGTTCATCAAACCCAACCACTTCAACCTACATTATTGTCAGCAACAACTGTCTCCTACTCAATGCACTTGCAACCCTATTAGACCTTTCACTTCTATGTTTCAATACAAATGTATAGCTTTGCATGAAATCTACTCATTTCAAATGTCTTTGATTCAATTTACCTTGGCTATTTAGGTAGTAAAATGCCTGGTGATCAGTATACAACACAAATTATTTTGGCAAAAAATAATTCCTCCATTTCTTTAAGGCCTAAACTATTGCATAGAACTCCTGATCATTGAAATAATACTTATTTTTTGCATAATTCATTTTTTGACTAAAATAGGCAATAGGCTTACCTTCTTGGCTCAACACAACCCCAATAAAACCACCACTATCAAAATCCACCTGAAACACTTTGTTGAAATTTGGAAGTGCCAACACAGATTTCTCTATCACCTTCTTTAGCAATTCAAGACTCCTTGCAGCTCTTGTAGTCTACTTGAACCCTTTTCTATTCCCCCTCATTGTTTCAGTTAGGGGTTCACATATAGTACTGAAATTCCTAATGAACTTCCTATAAAAACTAGCTAGACCATGGAATGACCTCAACATAGTGGCAAACCTTGGAGTAGGCCATTCCAAGATGACCTTCACCTTCTTTGGGTCCATTTTGAGACCTTCAGTTGATACAAAAAATCCCAAATAGACTAACTCCCTTTTGACAAAGCTACACTTCTTCAAATTAATCAACAATTTCTCTTCCCTCAACCTTTCAAGGACACTATGAATGTGAAATAAATGTTCATCCAAAGACTTATTGAAATCAAAATATCATCCAGATAGACAATAAAAATTTTTTGCAAAAAATTCTTTAGTACCTCATTAATAAGCTGTATGAAGGTGCTTGGTACATTGGTTAGTCCAAAGGACATGACTAACCACTCATATAGAACCTCCTTGGTCTTGAATGTAGTCTTCCACTCATCTCCCTCTTGTATCCATATCTAGTGATAACCACTCTTGAGATCTATCTTTGTGAAGTACTGAGTTCCACTCAAGTAGTACATAAGATCATCCATCCTTGGCAAAGGAAACATATACTTGATGGTTATTTTATTTATAGCCAAAGAGTCTATACACATTCTCCACTCTCTATCCTTCTTTAGTGCCAACACTGTAGGTACTACACATGGACTTAGGCTCTCTCAAATTAAACCTTTCTTCAACAACTCCTAAACTTATCTATTTAGCTCCTCAATCTCTGTAGGAGTCATCCTATGAGCAACCTTGTTTGGAAAACTAGCTCCAGGGACAAAATTTATTTGATGACTGATTTTCTTTATTGGTGGCAACTCTTCTAGAACATTATCAGAGATGACATCTCCATACTCACTTAATAGCCTTGGAACTTCAAGTGGAACTTCACTACTACTTTCCTTATTATTTCTAGGAATTAAAGCATAACACATATGCTGATGTTTCATGCCATCCAAAAATTTTCTTCCATTAACAAGACATACCCTAGCACTACTACATACCTTTTCACCCTCCTTTATCAAGGGCTTCAATTTCTGGCAAACTCCATCCTTTGTCAGGGAGTATGTATTTTCATGACCATCATGTATAGAATGCTTATCAAATTGCCATGAACTTCCCAACAATAAATGGTAGACATCCATTGGGATGATGTCATAGAGAGCCTCGTCATGGTAACTCCCAATCTTGAACTTTACCAAACATTGCTCACTAACCAGGACCTTATGGTCATCCCACACCCAAGCAATCTGATAGGGATGGGGATGTTTCTCTCTCTTGAGCTTTTGCTTTGAGATCATTTCTTCTGACACCAAGTTGTTAGTGCTCCCACCATCAACAATCACATCACAAGATTTATGCTCACACTTGCACCTAGTATGAAACAAACTCATCCTTTGTCTAGGTTCAGTCTCACCACTTAGCAAAACCCTTTCATTAACTAAAACCTCTCCTCTTTCTACATCCTCTAAATATGATGACTATGCATCATCATCCACATGAGCAACCCTTTCTTGACCATCAACTCTCCTATCTTCCCTTCCTTGGCATTGAGGGCATTCATAGGCACGATGACCTTCTTCATTACAATGAAAATAGGTACCAAAAAAGCCTCCTCTTCCTAAACCTTGTCTATGTCCTCTACCTCTTCCTCTCTAATCTCCAAAGTATTGATCATGTGAGTGGTTGAAACCCTCATTACTATGGTTTTGGCTGGTACCCATATCTTCATTTTTCTTCTAGTTCTCATTTTGGCCTCCAAATGACCTACTACTACCCCTTCCTCATTGACTACACCCTCTTGTCTTCCATCAAACTTTCTATGTAACTTCTCCTCAACTCGTAAGGTAAACTAGTATGCCTCTTTAATGCTAGTCATTCTAACCAAACTTAACTCCTCCTGAATGGTAGGTCTTAACCCATTAAGATAATAGACAACCTTCTCCTTGTTTTCTTCGACATTCTCCACCTTAATAAGGACTCAAAAAAAATGCTCTATTTATTCCTATATAAATTTTTGTGCTTTCTTTAACCCTTGCATCTTCTTGAACAAATCAAGCTCGCAATCAACATGAATGAACTACTTCTTTAGTTTGTCCACCATGAGATCCCATCTTGTGATTTTCTCCTTTCCTTTTCTATTCCTTTCTAACTGAACCTCTTGCCAAAATTTTTTGGCATGGCCTTTCATTTTGGCCTTTGGAAACTTAATCCTATTAGGGTCCTCGATATCCTCATGCTCAAAATATTCCTCTAGCTCATTGATCCAGTCGATCAACTCATCCAAGTTCAGATTTCTCGAAAACATGCCGATGTCAATTTTAGGTGTTTTTCCTAGCTTGGTAATGGCCCTAAAATCTTCTCCTCTACCTGGTTTAGGGCTTCTTTGTATCCTTCCCCTTCCTGCACAATATTTCCTTCTTCTTCATTTTCATCCTCACTTTCATCACCTACGACAATATTCATCCCTCTATAGATCTCCTCTTGCAATGCCTGAACTTCTCTTTGGAGGGCTCTAACCTCAAGCAGAACAACTCTGGCCCTTCCACCATGCTCCCTTTGTGGAGGCATCTTCTTGCTATATCAAAACCCATAACCACATAGTCCTAGTGCAAACTACCTCACTATCAGTGCTCTGTCTACACACTCAGGAAAACTCACTCTGATACCACTCAATGAGGGCACAATCCAAGACAAAATGAACACAAAAGGAAAAGTGAAATTTTATTATTAGAAGTGATATGCTATTATATTTAGTACAACACAAATAGACTCCACAAAATGCCCCGATGGGCTTGTAATGTTATTAGATTCTGGAGAAAAACCCTTCTCATAGTACTGTTAGCTCTTGATTTAGCAGTTTTGAAAATAACCAAGAAACCAGACCAATGCATCTAAGGCTAGCAAATTTCTATGATAGATACATCTGACTGTAGTCTTGGGCCAACTATAAGGCATAACTCCTTCTTCACTTCAGGCTCTGCAATACCTGGGCGGGTTAACCTTGAGGTTCTGAGATATGGTACCAGTGCATTTAAAACATAAATCTAAACCTAATTATGCAGATAGAACCCTTATTTCTCCTAATATCCTATGAAATAACAAAGAAGTGTAGTAGAAAATTACAACTCTATGGAATGCACAAGCTAAGTGAGGGCATCACATTTTCATTCTTCAACATAAAAGGGAAAGAATGTTTGATTAATAATGTTGAATTCAACAAACCCTCAGATATGCAGCAGCAAGACTTTAATGATCCTATAGCTGACCAGTGCCTAATCCATTGAGAAAATCCATGAATCAAATGCATACATATCTGATACTTATGTATATATTTAGATATACGATCTATCTATTTACCTTGTAAATAAACATTTGCGCTCAATCCAAACCTCATTCTTACATGATATCCTTCTCAATAAACCTGCAACCCTGCTGATTCACTGAAGCATTTACATAACCCCTTGAGTTACAAGAAACAATAAGACAACATACAACCTTAAGGGAATGCAACTATGATCTAGGCTCTTTGTTCAAAGATCGTAAAACATTGAAGCTCACTAAGATAGGAGACAAGATTCGAGATGAAACTTAACCTACTGTTCTTTGTATTAATTTCTTTGAAACAATATAACCATATGCATGAAATGAAAACATGCAAACACCTAACAAATCTAAACTATCTATATTATCCTTCCTAATTCTTTTCATACAAGAGAATTATGCTAAAAGTGTGGTGTCACAATTATGGGAACACATCAAAAACTGGAACCAAAGTTTGGTATCACAGCAGTGAGTGGTTTTTTCTCCAAAAACTAGAACCTGTACAATGAGAAAGAATGAGATTGATATAGAGGAAGGAATTCTTGGATTGAATCTGTAATTGACATTTGTCCACATGAAATTCCCTGTCTTTGCCATGAAAAGACTCTCTCTAATCTCTCTCCTCAACTGCCAGAATCAAATCCTAATCATTTGGTCTCTTCCAGGCAGAAATATCTCAGAAATTTGGTCATGAAAGAATGTAACTGATTTTTAATACCAAAGTGAATTCATGGTAAAAAGTGAAAATCAGTTCAATATGACCTCCAAAATGCAAGAAAACAATTTAAAGTTGATTTTCTTCACTTTCAGACTACAACAAGCCTTTACATCTACCTCATAACCAAATTTGATGACCAATGTTGAAATTTTCTCATTCCACTGAGAACACCCCAAAATTCACAAATTGGCTTATAGCTTGAACTAGTGAGCACCTGTGAAAAAATTGACCTCAAAAATGGAAAATTCAGCTTGTTCTTGTTCTAGTGGTATATTGGAGCAGCCATTTTCAATAAAAATGGCTGCAGTTATGGCCATTTGAATTTCAGGCCTCTATTCATAGGTTTGCACATTAAAAACCAACATTTGAAAAATTTAAAATAATTCTATAGTCAAAACTATAGAATATTCACTTTTTAAAATTACATTTTCAAATCTCTTTGGATGAATGCACAACATTATTTTTATATTTAAAAGCTTCCTTTCCTCTTCAAACCATTTAAATGGCACCACATGTCATTTTTTACTAGCTCTGATCGCCACTTGGCACCATGTTATTGGCCACCCTGTACCTGAGCGGGACCCACATTTCTACCTCACAAACTTTTCTAGATTTCTAAGTTTTTTTGGTGACTCGCTATGTCGCTAGTTGAAAAAACTTGGATTTTCTAGCTAGCAAGATAGCAACTAGCTGAATTTTCAACCTTTCCGATGCATTTGAATTTTCAAACTTTTTGCATTTCATGTCAAAATTTATTATTCGTTGCCACCTAGCCGACCATGGGTTGGGGCCCATCACATGCAACTTGGCTTTCAAAAAGCCCATCTCTTTCAAACATTAAGCTTATGTTGTGCAATTGTATTTAAATACCAAAAAATGCCCTCACATAGGCGATGTGGGATATATTTCCTTCATTGTTTTACCTCTGTGCATATGACTTTTTGAAAGAAAATGCCTTCCTTCCTTTCCTTGCATACGGGTTTTCCTGAGAAATCAATTCCTATTGATCATGAGAAAATTTTTCCTTTAGCATAACATTTGAACTGTGAAGCTTCCGTATGCATCTGAGCTTTTTCCTTCCGAAGTTATGGAATAAAATTCATGGCTTCCTGTGTTGCAAATGTTGCAAAATTTTTCTCTTCAAATGGCATCTACTTCATTTTCATCATGGTGGGTCTCTCTTTTTCAACACTGGCTAGCTTCTCCTTCTTATATACAAGGTTCTTGATATTCATAGGTACTTACTATTCTGAACCATTTGGCATTAATAGAGTTGATCTTTAATAACCATAATAAGCCACATCTTGCTGACACAGTTCCTTTCTCAACTTCCTTGAGAATAGCTCGCATGCATGCATGCTAAGATCAACTACTACTACCAAAACCACAAAGAGTGCAACGTCTTTAACAATAGGCCTGTTGTAATGGTGTTCTCCTTGTACAGTAGAACTCATCACAAAGCCTCTATAGGAACTTGGCCAAGAACTCAAAGCGGTAGCCCAAACCTTCGTTGTTAATTAACTCTTTTTTCAATTTAATGTGCTCCCCCTGCTACATTGCCAACTCCTTCTTTATAATTATATGGATGCCCCATTTCCTTTAATGTGGGCTACCTTCTAAAACAATTAAAAATCTCCCTTGCTGTTCGCATGGCAGCCCTCTAAAAATAATTAAAATTAAAAATCTCCCTTTCTTTGACAACCTGTGGCTTCCATCTTCATTTGGCATGAGCCTTTATTTACATGATGACTATCATTATTGTGTCTTTCAATATTTTTCTAAAACCTTTCAATATGTTTTCTTCCATTTTATCTGACTTCTTTTAATCAATTCTAAAAATTGTGGATTTGTGTCTGGAGGCTCACTAGCTAGCCTTAAAAACTGATCCAATCAAGTAACCAGACCACAAAAATTGGCATGAAAATTCAATCCTACACACTCTATCATACTAAAAATTCTCACCCCATGATGAATTCCCAATAAAAATATTTTAACTGCGGAACATCCATACTTCAATTATCTTGTAGGCAAATAGTGTTGAAAAACATAAACTGGGCTCGGGTTTGGCATTATAAACTGGGTTATTGATCACTTGGGGTTCTAAAAACTAGGATATAGGTTCTTTTCCATGAGGAGAAAATAATTCTATGTTTTGGGCTCATGAAAAATCACAAGACGCATTTGGAATTTCTGAAAATAGGCACTTGGTAATTTTAAATTGGCAAATATGTCAAAAAGTAGTTTTTGGCAAACAGATAGACATAAGAAAGTATGCAAATGGATTTGTCATGACTTGGGACCTGGCATAATTCAAGGATTTCTAGGAGACAACATGATGGTATAATGTGTTTAGGCCAACCAATCATAGGGTCAAAGTTATAATGTTTCGAACAAGGGTACGAATCAATCTAGATACCTTAGCGATAACAAAACAATGCAAACTGGGTTTTTAATCATGTTAGCAAATTGATCAAATGGATTCGTCATGATCTCAAAATTGAAACATATGAACTATTTTAGAGGAAAACACAGTGGTACAATCCATTCGATCTCACCTATCATAGATTTCAAATTGTAACATCCCAAACAGGGGTATCAAATAACCTGCACTTTATGACACAAGTAAAAAGACAGAAATTCTATTTGGAATCACATTCGAAAAAATATCAAATGGATTTTTCATAAGATAAAACTTGAAACATAACAAGTCTTTGATGTCTACAATGCAACACAAAAAGAAATTTAGCATTTTGGTCAACTGGTCAAAAGTTATAACACATCAAACAGGGCCTAGAAATATGTGCAATGTGCATCAGCATGAAAACATTAAATGACCAACTTTGAGGGATTCAAAACCTAGTCAAATGGATTCAAAATGACTCAAAATCTGAAACATTGGCTCTTTGGTATGGAAAATAAACTCTTCCAAAGTAGCAAGTCATGAAACATTACTGGGTGCGAGATATTCAGTGGCAAACACAACCTCTTGTCGCTGTTTGACACTTGGGTAAAAGTGCAGAATTGATATTTTCTCAAAACAAGACCTCACTAAATGATTCAGAACAATAGTTTATTAACATGGAACATGTGGATGGGCTAAATGGAAGGTTTTAGAAACATTAAACACCTCAAGGGCCTCAAAGGTATAGCTGGGTACACATGCATTTATGGGGCTTGATTTGACTCAAAATTCCAAATAGACGCTCAAAATGAGAACTCAATTTTGAGCGCCAACAAGTACCTTCTCCCAAACTCCACCAAAAACTACATTTACAATGCTAGAAATGACCTTAAGTAACCATAATTAGGTTTAGGGTTAGGAATAAATTTTAGAATATGCCATTTGGCATCCACCTCCAAAACAAAAAGGTTCTAGAAAACAAGTCAGAAGTTGGTGCAAAATTAAAAGAATCCAGAAATGGTGGTCCAACTTCTGGGAGGCATAACTTTTGATCTAGGACTCCGATTGACAAACTGTTTTCATTTTTAGAAAGCTATCCAAGTGCTCTATAGCCCTATGGATTAGCTTAGCCTGTTCCCAATTTTTTGGGCCTGTACAAGGCCATTTAGTACCTCAAATCTAACTTTGAAGCACTCTTAGTGGGTCTCCAGGCAACTTAAAACTGTAATAACTTTCAAACCGTAAAGCCTTTTGACCTGATTCTTTTTTTGTAGTGTTTTAAATTATAAGTTTAATTATCCTTGTAAATTACACCCTCTAACTCATCATAGTTATGGCTCAATTACAAAATAACCTTTTTCTACATTGGCACATATCCCAAGGTGCTTAGAAACACTAACCCAAAAAACTAATAGTGGAACTATGAGAGTTGGAATCTCTATTTGACCCAAATGTGTATCCAAAAATAAAAACACATTAAATAGAAACTAACACTAAGCATATTTTTGGGTGATACAAGATTGCCCTTACAACACCGGATGCTCCTGCATCAATTATTGATCAATTTCTCCTTTCAGCTATCTCATTTTGAGGAGGGGTCCTTGGTGTTGACATGTGTCTTTTAATTCCTCTATCATTGCAAAATGTATTTATCTCATTGGAAATGAATTCAACACCTCTATCAGATCTTAAACACTTTAGACTCTTCCCTACTTCTTTTTTTAACTTTGGCCAAATACCACTTAAATAACTAAAAAGCATCAAATTTAGTGATGAAGGGTGCTCCCCTTAATGCCATAAACCATAACAGAAACAAAGAAACAACAAAATTTTTGTGAGAACAAAATATGGACTTCTTATTTGCGCTGCAAAAATGGAATTACAGAACTCACAAGTACAATATGCTAACCTACATGGGCACCTTCATTGTAGTAATCTACAAGACTAAGCTGCGAACTACCACCCATAGTTGTTCTAGACAATGTTCAGGCCTTTCTTGAATAGACAATTTTATGCCACCTAGGAAGGTTTTAGACATTCAAACTTAATACTTAGGGTTGATAGACCCTAACAATACATATAGAGTTGGCCAAATACATCTTTGACAATTATTTTAGATATTTCAGGTAGCCCAACTTTGGAAGGTCATAACTCTCAAACCATTGCTCTAATTGGCTATTATAACCACTTTTTAGAAATGCAAGCTCCTAATCTACAAGCTAAAAACCATGCAAGTGCCCTTCCATTGAGTTATCAGACCTCATCCGAGCACTCTAAGTTCTCTAATGGTGAGGCTAAAAATTTTTCTACAATTTTTTTCATAGAAAATCTACAATAACTTCTTCGATACTTAAGCTAGAGAAATGAGCTTTTTATGGTAGGCTTATAACTCTAAAATGAACCTTAATATAGAAAATGAGAACATTCTGAGCTCGTATGAAAAACTTACTAAAAATAGCAAGTTTCCATAAATAGTAACCACCTTGTCTACTAGTCCTTATTAAAATATAAAAGACCGAAATAAAAATATTTTTGGGTGATGCAAGCTTGATCTTACACCCAGGATGCTCTTGCATCATTTAGCTTTAAGAAACATCAAAATCATCATCCTAGAATGGTCATCAACAAATAGAATGAAATACTTATCTCTACAATAGCTTTGAACATCAATAGGTCCACATAGGTCAGTATAAACCAATTCCAAAATATCACTTGATGTATATGTTTGTCACTTGTAACTAGACTTGGACATTTTTCCTTGTTGACATTGTTTGCACATAGCATTTTTAGGCTTCTTTAGTTTTGTTAACCCTCATCCTTTCTTCATTTTACTAATGTTCACCAAATTGTCAAAATTCACATGACATAACTATTGGAAATATAAGGTAGGCCAGGTTACTAAGAAGGGAGGGGTGAATCAAGAACCAATAAAACTTTAACTCACTTCACCAATTAATCCTTCATATATTATTCTGATCTAATTGCAAGCATGAAAGAATGAAAGCAATAAAACATTCATAACACATTAGCACAAGATATACGACCGAGAAACCTTCCAATTAGAAAGTAAAACTAGGGTGGGGATGATACCCACAAGCTTTAGCCGTAGTATAAAGTTGACTTATTAAGGTTTATAATTCACCACTTCTAGTGATCTACCCTATTAGGAGCAATAAGGATTGTGAGGTCCACCTTGTTAAAAGATTTACAAACATACAATAAAGTATGCACTTAGTTAGGAGATTTAGTAAAAGACTATTAAGTCTACCCAATTAAAGGATTTAATTGATACACTTATTAGAATGAATCAGTGGTTGATATTTGATTGACAACTTTGATTTGCTAAATGAGATTCCTTGAATTGCAATGATCACCTTGTTGTGATAGATAAATCTATATTGTCCCTTATGTTGCTTGTAGCCTTCTTCAATTTGCACTCATACACTTCATATTCCTTCTCATAGAAACACTTGGATATGATACAATGAGTTACATATATATCAATCCAAATAATTACTTACTAGAGTCGGCTACAATACCAAATTCATCATAATTCACAAAGTCAGACCAACTACTATAACCTAGGTTCTAAAGACAAAATCGGTGATGTTCTAATGCTCAAGAAACAATATCAATGCTCAACAAACTCTAACACTTGGTTGAAGTTGAAGCTATGTCCATACTAATTAGTTTGAGTAGCTCAAATGCATTGTGTGACTTGGTGAACACTGAGAAACTTGGTAGATGCTAAATCACTTGGTTGACACTGCATGACTTAGTCAATGCTAAATTCACTTTGTTAATACTGAGAGCTCAATTGACACTATAGAACTTGGTTAACACTATAGAGCTCAATTAACACTAAGATCTTCATCACTTCTACTAGATAGCTCAGTAGACATTGCTACACTTAGGCTATATTGTAAACTATCTCAATTGCTCGATAAATACTGTGTAGCTCAACATGAACTATAATCTAACTGTTTAGCTTAGTAGCAACTAAAACACTTACTTGACACTACTAGATAAATGATAAGCTTGGTAGAAACTATAGAGTTTGGTAGCAATGTAACCAACTGACTAAGTGTTGAGTCACTAATAGACAAATTGACCTTAATGTCAACAATCTCCCCCTTTTTCATTAGTGACAATAACACTTTATCAAACCAAAAATCTGAATTCTCAAAATTACAAGTCATTATCAACATTATGTGTCTTCAACTTCCTACTACTGTAGCTTGGTAAATTACTCTAATTTTTTTTTCTGATTTTTCATAATTGCTTTTGTAAACATATTTACTGCTTATCTATATATATTGCTACTCCCCTATACATATATCTCTCCTATATACATATATATGGAGTATAATATTCTTCTCCCTCTTTATCAATAATATTCTCCTCTGTATAAGCATATTTACAATTACTTCTCCCATACTCTATACAAATAATCTTCTTCTCTACTTTTTGACATAAATACCAAAGGTGTGTAATATCTATAAGCTAACACCAAAATATGACAATAAATTAGAATGTACCTTTAATATTATTACCATAGTCTTTTTTGAATTCTCTTACAATACCTTACTTAAATGCAAGGCTATTTGTACCTCTATTGATAGTTCCATCATGTGGTTAGGCATGGAGAAGCTATTGTCATGGATGAGAGTCTTTGCATGTTCAATGTGCTTTTACAGTGCATCCATGTTTGGAAGAATCATGCCCTAAATTTCTACAAGTGTGGTCCTAATTTTGGCTTCTTCCCTCAACAATTTTGCCTTGAGATTTGTTAGATATTTGATCTTTGTAAAGTGCATAGAAGTATAACTTGGATCAAGTGATAGCTAGTGTGCACTTTCCTTCATATAGTCATCTATCTTGGATTATTTATTCTTGATCTCCTTTGTAAAGATAGATGTGTCACTCAATTTGACAAATAGAGAAACAACATTATTGACAAATGTATTCAATGAAGTGAGAATAGTAGATAACTCTACTTGATCTATAGCAATCTTCTATGCTACCTACTCCAAAACTTGATTTTCAAATTTTATCTCATCTCTCTGAAATAGTTTTTCCTGTCCATTTAGTTCTTCATTGTATTTGTGGACAATTTCAACTAATTGATCTAGAATAGGTTACTTTCCGTCAAATTCAATATTCAGAGCATCAACAAATATACTCTTTATGTCCTCAAGTACTTGATTAATCTTATTCCTCTCTTCTCTAATCTTCATTTTCTTAGCCATTTTCTTCCAAAGTTCACCAAATGTTTTTGGTTAGGTTTTAGAATACCATCCACACATAGTTTATTGTATGCCTCATTAATTTCTAGGGTTCTAAGCTCCTGAACAGAAAAATGATAAAATGAATGGATTTCATAAACAAATAGTACCTTAGGTGGGATTTGAGATTGGGCTCCAATAGGGTCAAGTGCCTCTACAATTGTTGGACTCAATTTGAATGTGGGAGCCTTGCAATCAACTCCATAAAAGATTTCAAAACCTTTCTTAATCTTGATGCTTGAAGATGCCATTGCTTGGTAGGGTTTCAAACATAGGAGTAATTATCAAAAACAACTTCTTAAATCACTCAAAGGCTTTTAATTTTCTCTTTGCCCCGTGCTCTAAAAATTCATGGTGAAACAATTTAATCAATTTCCTTCTTTTAACAAATTTCAGTCTTTACAATTTCCATTAATGCTTCATACACATATCCACTCGATTTGGTCTTTAATACTCAAAAGACGCCTTCAACTCGGTAATGTTTCCTTATTCGGTAGGAGCTACCAACTCAACATCTACATCTTGAAAATGATATGCAACCCGAACTTGCTCAGTAAGGTCTTGAATTTCCATCATCACTTGGTGATCCTTGTGCATCTTAGATGCTGATATTGATCTTTCTACTTAATGACTTTTTCTAAATCATAGTTCTAATGATCTCCATAAAGAACTAAGTTGAAATGGTTTGACCACCGAACTCATTGACTTGGATGTCAAATTTTTTAAGAATTTGGCTTACATTCTTTGGAGATTTATGCACCCATTACTGCCTCATTTATTTTCTAATATTGTCAGATTTGGCTTTCTTTTCATCTTCAATTCTACTTGTGTTCATATAGTTCTTGGCAAGGTGTCCAAGTTCTATACAAACAAAACATCTCTTTGTAGTTTCTCTTTTCCTCATGTGATGTTTCACACAGTTTGCTCCAATGTGCTCGAACTCACCAAAATAGTGGCATATACACCATGTGTTGTAATCCCATCCAAATATTGCTTTCACAAATTTCTTTGTTGGGTTCTACTTCTTGGTATTGCACTCTAAAGATTTGTGTCCTTGTTTGTTGCAATTATGACACTTTCCTTCAAACTTCGATTTCTCTGTGCCTTCAATTTCTCTATGACCATGCTTATTACAATTGTAACACTTTCCATTGAATTTTTCTTTATCATTGCTCCAACACTTATTTGATGTATGACCTATCTTACCACAATGATTTCAAGTAGGTATTCTATTCTTTTGAGCTCCTTGTTGAGATGATTTACCTTCTTCTATATATCCTAATCCAACTTTGTGTCTATACTGAATTTTCTCATTCAATTGATTCATGCTTTCTTGAGATTTCATCATTCTCTCATTGGTTTGCTTTTCAATACTGAGACATTCTGTAGTCTTTCATTCTCTATCCTTAGATTGATAAGCTCTTGATTTTCATCATTGAGTTAATCAATAAAGTCTATTTATTGAAGGGATAGTTGATGAATTTCATTGTCCTTTGCTTCTATCTCTTCTTTGGCTTTGTCTTTTTCTTCCATGACTTCACATAATCTAACTGATTAGATTTCTTGCTCTCTTTTTGGCTTTCTAACTTCTTCTTGAAGATTTGAATTCTTCTCAAGTAGGTCTTTGATTGCTTCATTAGCTTCATCTAAATTTCTTTCTAGACATAAGTCTTCAATTCTTTCTTCAATGTAGAAATTCTCATCCATTTGTGTTGCAAGATCTTTCTATGTTTTCAATGATTTAGAGAGTTTCTCTTTTGCTATCTTGAGTTGTCCAATAGCTAATTCAAGATCCATCTTTGCATTCTCAATAGCCTTATTTAGCCTATATACCTCCATTACCTCTGATCTTTTCTCAAGCTGTTAAACTTCTGATGTGAGAACCAGTAGCTTTGATACCAAATTTTGGAAATATAAGGTAGGCTAGGTTACTAAGAGGGGAGGGGTGAATTAGGAACCAATAAAATTTAACTCACTTTAGCAAATAATCCTTCATAGATTATTCTAATCTAATTGCATGCATAAAAGACTGAAAGCAATAAAACATTCATAACACTTTGACACAAGATATGGTGACCTAGAAACCTTCCAATTAGAAAGTAAAACTAGGGTGGGGATGATACCCAAAAGCTTTAGTACTACAATATAAATTTGACCTATTAAGATTTACAATTGACCACTTCTAGTGATTTTCCCTATTAGGAGCAATAAGGATTGTGAGGTCCACCTTGTTAAAGGATTTACAAACATATAGTGAAGTATGCACTCGGTTAAGAAATTTAGCAAAAGACTATCAAGTCCACATAGTTAAAAGATTTAATTGATACATCTTTTAGAATGAATTAGTGGTTGATATTTGATCTACAACTTTGATTTGCTGAATGAGATTCCTTGAATTGCAATGATCACCTTGATATAATAGATAAATCTTTGTTGTCCCTTATACTACTTGTAGCCTTCTTCAATTCACATTCATACACTTCATATTCCTTCTCATTGACACAATTGGATATGATACAATAAGTTACATATATATCTGTTGGAATAATTTTAGAATAAGTAAGGGGGAGGGGGTGAATCAGTTATTCAAGGTCCAGATGTATGACAAAAACTTTTCATAGCATAGTGAACCCATAAAACATTTATCTTAATGCATGCATCCATAAGATTATGCAATCCCTTTAAAACTTGTTGGTTACTATCAAATCAACTTATAGAAATGTAAACATGAAACATAACAAATTCATCAACACACTTGACACAATGATTTACGTGGAAACCCAATTTGAGAAAAACTACCAGTAACATGCTACTCTTTCTCACTCTTCTAAAGTGATGCCTTGTGAAAGGCCAACCTTGTCAAAGGTTACAATACACATTGTTAAATGTGACCCTGTTAAAGGATTTCAATCACCCTGTTAGGAGTGAGCCTTGTTTGTAATGACCCCTTTTTGGTCATTTCCCATTTTTCCTTTAATTTATATTCTAGCTTTCTAAAATTTCCTTTCTGCCCTTCTTCCTGAGTTTATTACTTCTCTTATATATGATATAATAAGAAGAGATACGTCTTTTCAATTAATTATTAACATCAATATAGGTTATTATTTGTTAATATAATAATATTAATTAATTTGTATATTTTTAATATCATTTCAACTATTTCATTTTAAATAGAATATAATAACTCCTAACTTAAATAATATATTATTAATATTAAGAAATGATATTATTAAATTTTAAGATTTAATATTATTATATTATAGTATTTAGTTTATTTAACAATATTAAGTTTATGAGGTAGATTAAATATTTGAATAACATCTATTAAATACAAAAATTATTTAATTATATTATTTCATTTATTTATAACTTTAATCATTATATATTGTACAATAGTATTTATTTATTTATTTATCTATCTTTACTTAAAATACAAGTATTATTAGTTATTTATAATAATTATATATATATATATATATATATATATAATTTTTTTTGCATCTTAATAATTATTAAATATTATTTTAGTGGGGTTATCATAGTTCTCCCCTCTCGAATTTGCTTGTCCTCAAGCAATTGATTTGATCCTCATTAATTCATAATCTTGATTTATTCTCTTTCCTGCATATGTGTTAGACACTTGTAAGGTAAACATGTTAGTATATAATAACATTTACAATAACATATGTAGAAAGACACAAAGTAGACACATTAATGCATGAAGACATGATGCAAACATGATGTAGACACATGAATACAGGAAGACATGAAGAAGACACAAAGCAAACACATTGATGCATGAAGACATGATGTAGACACATAGTATACATGTTAAAACCTTGCTTACAAATTGAAATAAGCAAAAGAAAGGAAATGTTTTACCACCTTGATCATGAATGTTGTGCTCCTTTCCCCTGTCAAAATCAAAAGTTAGATTGGAAATGCATATTTTCCATAACTAGTACTATAATAGGGTGTATCATTCCATAGTGGATGGAAGATTTATTGCAGCTCTAAGTTTGGACATGCTCAGCTTGGCACTCCCTCAGATTTTTAATCGATATTGGGATTCTTGTGCCCCAACGTGATCAATTTACTCCTCCCCATGTGCACACTCCCTACCCACTAGGAACATGCTTAATTTTTGACATGGATGGAAGATTTATTGCGGCTTTGAGTTTGGACATGCTCAGCTTGGGGCTCCCTCAAACCTTAGTCCATATTGGGATTCACATGCCCCAATGCGACCGATTTACTCCTCCCCCTGTGCACACTCCCTACCCATTAGGAACATGCTTAATTTTGATGTGGATGAAAGATTTATTGCAGCTCTGAGTTTGGACACGCTTAGCTTGGGGCTCCCTCAAACCTTACTCTGTATTGGGATTCATTTTTCCTCAATGCGATCGATTTACTCCTCACCCTGTGCACACTCCCTATCCATCACGAATTTTAACACTAATATTTTGAATAATGTCTCTCTTAGACCCAAGAGGGATTTCTCTCAACTTCTCTTATAGTTTTATTTTTTCAACTTAGGCAAAAAATTGGTTTACATATGTCACACAAAACATTATTACCCACATATATGTAATTATTTATAATCATAATGTACAATATATCAGATTTATTATTCCAATCATTAATAATTTTATCGATAATTTATCATACTAATTTATTTATTTCAAACAAATAACTAATAAATAACATGTCATATATAAGAAAAATCCATTTTATATATACTTACCTCATATCATGAGTAGACCTTTTCTTTCTTTCAATACTTTGGCCTTATTCATATGCAATACTTGACTTCCCAGATGATCAATCTCCAATGACAACAATGCTTGGAAGATTAATACCATCTCTCATTACTCCTAGACCATGTAGGATGTCAACGATGTCTAGTAGTGGGAGAATATGTTCATTGTAACTCTTAATAAGAGTTTAGGTTTCCCCTTGCTGAATATTTAGATTATCAAGCACGAGAGTCTTCATGTCTCACCCTTCAAACTGATGTATTAGCCATTCATTTAAAAATGTAGGGTATTTTGTTTGATCTGAAACACTTGATTCTATTCCTTCACTCTTTCATGCAAATCCATCCCTTAGATGAATATATATTTCTTATTATTTGATGTGGTTTCTCCTGTAGATTATCCAAGATGGATGGTAGTTTATTTTTTGACTTGTAGATTTAATATCCTTGTCTTAGCAAGCGTTGAACACTATTTTATGATCATTAGTGTAAATTTTCATGCTTGAGTTCAACCAAGGGCATCAGTTGCAACTAAAATTGCTCCAGATATGATCCGGTGGATAATTTTAGTGAAAATTGAAGTGTCTTCAAATCTCCAAGTTTTTGCACCATCAAAAAGATCTCAGCATCCTGATTCCAACACAACTTGAACAGAGAAAAAAGGAGTCCGTTTGTGCAAGTTATGCTTGGTCAAAGTTTTGGTCAATAGGTAGACTAGAGGGCTAGATAAAGGGCGAAATCAAACCATCTCAAAAGTGGTCAACAATGGATTTCAAAATGAAGAGCCTGATGAGAGCTTTCCAACGGCATTCGTTTCGTCAAAAAACGGACTTCATATGTGAAAGTTATGGCCGTTTGAATTTTGGAGGTAAAATGTAATAGTGATGACATCATTATGATATTAGCAGCTCAAGTGATGACACATGTCAAAAATATGAGCAAATAAAATAGTGCCACATGACACCTCAAGCTCAAATTTGGTGTCTTAAAAATTCGTTGAGGTTTGAACCTCGATCCTCCCATTTACCACTTTCCCTCTTTGCCACTAGACCACATGGAGCTTTTAACAACTTTGTAGCAAATTTTTTATTTAAACTATGAATGTCGCCAAAGCCATTTGAAAAGATGCATAGGTGGGAGTTGAACCCTCGACCTAGCCACCCCTAAAATAGCTATGTGCCAATACACCACTGATGTGGCTTTTTAAATGCATGGCAGATGTGTTATTTAACCTGTATCAAACATTGGAGCCCCCTTAAAATAGATTTGTTTGTTATTTTTAACAACATTAACCCCTAAAATTATATAAATGCCAAAATGTAAAAATGGAAAAGGGGGTTATTCGAAGGGGATGTTTTGTTTTATACCCTTAATTGGTTTTGAGCCAATTTAGGCAAATTATTTTGTATAAAAAGGGGGGTAGGATGTCATTTGGAAAAACAAGGGGAGACTTGAGAGAAATTGCTCTTGGTGAAGTTTTTTTTAAAGGAATAGGGAGATTTTTCTAGGAAATTTTTTGGAGCCATTTTCGTACTTCAGAGTATTGTTATGCTATCAAAGCGCTAGAAGAAATGGTCTTCTTTGGTGCATATTTGTAATTGATTTCTAGAGATTAATTGGATCGGTCGTACTCTATTGGAGCTGACCCGGAGACATAGTCATGTTTGTGGCGAACTCTGAAATCAAACTTTGTTTGCACTTTCTATCTTCTTCTCTCTCTCAATTTTATTTATTTCACCTCAAGCTTTTGAGTTTGTGATGCTTAATTTCATTTATGTTAAATGTATTAAGACTTCCACTAATTCAATTTTATTTAAACATTCAATACTACAATTAGTCTAGATTTGTCCATCAGATCAAGATACCTCTGGCTGCCAACACAAATTACTTACTATGAGATCACCTTAAAGACAATAAGGAATGATTGTATATGCTGCTTGTTGTGGTTCTCCAAAGTTATCATAACTATGGTATTTACAATGTCACAGACCTAAATGTACTAGCAACCCACACACATTTCTAAATCTTGCCTTGAAACTGGCATCACTTCCTTAATCGGTTATGCTTTTTTCTATGTAATATGTCTGCCTGACAATGGTTTTAGCTGCTTCTTTGTGATGCTTATTCTTAAATATCAATGTTCATTAATGGATTTTTTGACCCTACATTAGGCTCTATTTCCATCGCAACATAGACACTCTTATCCAGGGTTGCATAGGGAACTCAAAAACTTTAGTATTACTGATACTACCTTGATCTTGATAATCCTCTTTCCACACACTCTTCTTCATACTCCCATGTGCCTGACTTAACCTTCTTGCACTAAAATAATATAATTTTTAAGTAAAGAAAATATCTTAGAAAAGGTGTTGATCCTTTTGTAAAATAAAATAATCTGACTAGTGGCATGAATACTCCAAATTAGGGTTTTGCAAATCTTTGAAGGAAAGTTCCTTGAATTTCAGTGTTGATGCTACATCATAACTTTGAATGCCTGATTTTAACAATGAATATTACTACTATGGCTCTAAATCTATATCTCCCTCTATAAATGGGCCATTATTACCTAGCATCATATTCCATCTCAATCTTCATTTACTACCTGATTATTCAGTTGAACATAAAGATTTCCTTAGGCATTCCATTTATCTAAAGCTCTCAGCCTTCAATATGGGGAGCATGAAAATAAGCGCAGTGCTTCTTGTGCTCTTGTTTCTCTTTACAATCAATAAAACAGTGGCCAACTGATGGCACCCCAACCATTAAACAAATAAAAGCTTAATTCTAACGTGCTAGATGAAGCAATATATGTAAAATTTTGGTGCATACAATGTCTTTGCATCCAATTCTACCACTATACATTATATATCACTGAAGACAAGGTCGCTGCTACAAGGGAAGCTTTGATTGATCAAATCATTGCCACAATGTTATATGAATATGTTGATCAAAATGATGTATGAGACCGCCAATATATGAATATGCTTGATTGCAGTGATATTTGATATATGAGTTGATATGTAGATCACAGATGTTGCCATACATAAATTAGTTGTAGGTTCTTTGTAAATGATTCAAGATGTGTATATAAAAGGAAAATAGTGGGCTCAATTCATTGGCTGTAATAAATCAAAATTCATTGCAAATTTTTATGTTCATATTTTGCAGGATGGCAGGATCATGCTTTGATGCCAATTGTAATGACCTCTTTTTGGTCATTTCCCATTTTTCCTTTAATTTATATTCTAGCTTTCTAAAATTTCCTTTCTACCCTTCTTCCCAAGTTTATTACTTCTCATATATATGATATAATAAGAAGAGATACGTCTTTTCAATTAATTATTAATATCACTATAGGTTATTATTTGTTAATATAATAATATTAATTAATTTGTATATTTTTAATATCATTTCAACTATTTCATTTTAAATAGAATATAATAACTCCTAACTTAAATAATATATTATTAATATTAAGAAATGATATTATTAAATTTTAAGATTTAATATTATTAGATTATAGTATTTAGTTTATTTGACAATATTAAGTTTATGAGGTAGATTAAATATTTGAATAACATCTATTAAATACAAACATTATTTAATTATATTATTTCATTTATTTATAACTTTAATCATTATATATTATACAATAATATTTATTTATTTATTTATCTATCTTACTTAAAATAAAAGTATTATTAGTTATATATATATATATATATATATATATATATATATATATATTTTGTATCTTAATAATTATTAAATATTATTTTAGTGGGGCTATCACATTGTTAGAGGGCTTTAGACCATTCACTTGGAATCTCACCTGTTAAAGGATTTACAAATGATTGTTAGGTCAACCTTAATCCAAAGGATTTACCCTAAATTGATACAATTGTTAGAGAGCAATAGTAAGGCTTGATCTAATAAATTTGCAAATTACAAATCACTATTTCAGTCCTCCATTCTACTTGGCCTTCATACATTTCAACTTTGATAACTTGTTCACCCTTCAAGCATTCATACCCTTGAGCCTTCTTGCTTAATATGCCAATGTAGACTCTTCTCTTAGGTCACTTGATGAAGCAAAACCCTTGACTCCCTATCTTCCTTAAGTTCGTGCACATAACACTTTTGCTTATGACCAACCATTCCTATAAATAGGAAATTAAGATCTTTTCACACTCATTTTCCATCATCCAATTTAGGATTAGGATGGATTAGGTAGGATACAATGAATCTATCCCACATTTCATATCTCTTCTAGAAACTTCTCCTTGAATCCTCTTTGAATTTGCCTAAAAATGGTTTACCTTGAATTTTGTGCCACCAACTCATCAATCTTATCTTCCATTTGGTTCACAAATTCCAAAAAAATAAACTTATCAACTCAGATTCATTGAATTCACAATCTTCTAAATAATGTAGCCACTCAACATTATCTTACTTCTGATGCTCGACAAATACTGCATTACTTGACATCCTTTGCAAAATTACTTAGCATGAACTAAAGTTTACTGGTGCTCGACATCAACTAAACTTTACTTGGCATATAGTACAATAAACTTTTACCTAATTTCAACTAATTTTCTACTCGGCTTGCACTGACTTGCTCAATACCTACTATCCATTCGGTCAAGCTTTTCAGAAAAACTTTGTATAACTTGTTCTTCTAGCCTTTCTTAGTATAACTGACCTTTTGTAACCTTAAGTGGATTATCAATGCATCATGTTATCACTGTCTTAACTAATTCTTGTACTTCTTTTCATAATCATAACTAAACCTTCCCTCTAGGTGCTATTGTTACATCTTTTGATCAAATCCTCTTCATCAATCAAGTAAGTGATAGTACTTAAATCAAATAAGTAGTTGTCTTACCAACAAATAGCAGGTTTGACATTAGTGAAAAAAAAATGATTGAAACATACAATCTCCTTCTTCAACAATCTAGTCTCAACAATGATCTTTTTCAATATGATCTCAATAATCTCCCTCTTTGGCATTGATGGCAAACCAAACTGATCAACAAAATTGACTAGGTTAAAATAGTAAGACAACACCAACAACAAAATAATTCCTCGTAGTGAAATTTCTCCCTCTATCAACAACTTTTGTCTTTTGAATGGGTTACAAAATTCTTCTTTATAACTCCCTCTAAATTTCTTCTTACCATATCTCCCTCTTACTAGGTAGATGTTTTAGGATTTCTCCTTCTTTGTTCTTTTGATCAATAACTGTCTACCTTATCATTCTTGTATTGTCCTTGATCAACAATACTCCCTTTGTGATTATAAAATTTATAATAGCTTGATCAACTCCCTCAGTAATTTTACTGGCTTGATTAGTAATTATCTCCCTATTTGACAACAATTCCAAAGACTTGTCATCTTAATCATGTAGATATAAGCTTTTCCAATTTCTCCCTTTGTCACCTTGCTTATGACTGATTTGAACTGTCAGTTCTTTTTTTGATTACTTTAGGAAACTCCTAAAGTAAGATCCTCTACATCAATTTGAAATATATAAAAATTAGCTTGTTTGATGCATGGCACTTCTCTTTATTACTTAGATAGCCTTTGATAGGGGTATCACCCCTAGTTTACCTCTTAGATACTCATGAGTATCCTTAGGTAATGCTTTTGTGAAGATATCAACAATTTGATCCTTTGTGTTAACATATTCCATCTTCACCTCTTTGTCTTGGACTAATTCTCTCAAGTAATGATACTTGATTGCAATGTGCTTAGTTTTTGTGTGCATCACAAGATTATTTGATATATTGATAGCACTTGTATTATCACAATAAAGTGTTACTGGTTCTATGATCTCTTCCTTCATTCCTTTGAGTAGATATTTAATCCATACAATGTTTGTACAATTCACAACAACAACAACATATTCAGCTTCAGCTGTAGATTGTGAGTTGCAATTTTGTTTCTTGCTAGTCCATGTAACCATCCTCTTACCTAAGAAAAATGCTCCTCTATTGGTGCTCTTTCTATCATCAATGTTTCCAACCCAATTAGCATCATTATAGGCTCTTAATTCAAATTTCTTATTTTTCTTGTAGTATAGACCAAACTCCTCTATTCCTTTTAGATATCTCATTATTCTCTTTATAGCCATCAAATGATTCTCCCTAGGATTAGCAGAGAATCTTGCAACTATCCCTATAAATAATGCAATGTCAAGTCTGCTATGTACCACATATTTTAATTTGCCAATCATAGACCTATACAAAGTTTGATTCACTTCAGTTGAACCATCATGGTTTGACAACTTGTATCCTATCACCATAGGTGTACTTACTGGTTTTGAATCCTCCAATCCAAAAGTTTTTAGTATTTCTTTGACGTATTTTGATTGAGTGATATATATACCATATTTCATCTGATATACTTGCAAACCCACAAAGAATTTGATCTCTCCAAACATAGACATTTCAAATTCTTGCTTCATTTCATTTGCAAAAAGCCTTACATAAAGCATCTTGTCCTCCAAATATGATAACATCAATAAAAATTTTAGATAACAAAATACCTTTGCCTTTTTTTTTCTTTATATATAGATTTTTGTTATCATCAGTCCTTTCAAATCTAATCTTCGCAAGATACTTATGAAGTCTCTCATACCATGCTCTTGGTGCTTGTTTCAAGCCATATAGAGATTTGTGTAATTTACATACCATGTTCTTATTATTAACATCAACAAAGCCTTCTAGCTATTCTATGAAAACTTCTTCCTCTAATATGCCATTCAAAAATGTAGATTTAACATCCATTTGATAAAATTTGAAACCTTTGTATCCAAAATAAGAAAGTAAAGTTCTTACTTCTTCCAATCTAGCAATAGGAGAAAATGTCTCTCCATAGTCAATTTCTTCTTCTTGTGCATACCCTTTGCAAACTAATCTGGCTTTGTTCCTTGTTACTTCACTATTTTCATCTAGTTTGTTTCTAAATGCCCACTTGGTGCCAATCACATTCTTGTCTTTTGGTCTAGGAACTAGAGTCCATGTCTTATTTTTCTCAATTTGTTTAATCTTTTCTTCCACGACCTTACTCCAACATTCATCTTCTAATGTATCTTTTACTGATTTGGGTTCTGTTATGCTCAAAAATTTCTAAACATATTTCATGTCATTGGTTTAACATCTTTATCCCCAATAATTTGTGTAGCAGGATGATGTCTTTTGACATAATTGGATAATCTTGGTTAAGCTCTTGTTTCTTCAATTTGTCTCTCAGCTTCAGAGTCACTATGTACATCTTTATTTGGTAGCTCAACATTAATCTCAGAATCTAAATGTGCTTCATCTTCATTCTGTATCTTGGCATCTAAATGTAGCTCAGTTCCTAAATACAACTCGACATTCATAGTGTGTGACTTAACAATTACTAAAACTTGTTGTTGGTTTGTAGCTTGATTTGTTGCATCTTATTTAATAGGCATACCTTCATAAGAGTATGCAAATGATTTGTATTCTTCTATTCCTTTCATAGGTTCAGCCTCATATACTTCTGTATATTCATCAAAATTCACATTTGCACTTCCACAACTTTGTTAGTGTTAGTGTTCAAACACTTATAAGCTTTACTTCTTGTGGAATAGCCTAGGAATATACCTTCTTCACTTTTTGCATCAAATTTACCATTCTTTAAATCCTTAAGAATGCAACATTTTCTTCCAAATATCTTAAAGTATTTTACATTGGGTGAGTATGCGTACCATAATTCAAAAGGTGTTGAATGAGTACCTTTCTTGACTTGTACATGGTTCAATGTATAAACAATTGTACTTCCAGCTTCTCTCCAATATTTCAAAGCAATATTTTTCTCCATCATGAGTGTTCTAGAACAATCCATTACAGATATGTTTCTTCTTTTAGTAATTCCATTTTGTGGAGGGGTTCTAGGGGTAGATGTCTATTTTTTGATTCCTCTATCATTGCAGAACATTTCAAACTCATTTGATGTAAATTCTCCTCCTCTATAAGATCTTAGAAACTTTAGATTTTTACCTATTTTCTTCTCAACTCTTGCTAAGTACCACTTAAACATTTGGAAAGCATCAAATTTTTGTTTCAAAAACATAGCTGTCATCATTCTAGAATAATCATCAACAAGCAACATAATATACTTATCTTCTTTATAGCTTTGTATTTCAATTGGTCCACATAAGTCAATATGAACAATCTCTGATATTTCTTTAGAGGCATGAGTTTTACTCTTAAAACTTGATTTTGTCATTTTTTCTAATTGACATTTCTTGCACATTATATTATCAGACTTCTTCAAGTTAGGAAAACCTCTAACCTTTCTTATGTTATTGATACTGACTAGGTTATCAAAATTGACATGAAATAACCTTTTGTGACACAACCATACATCATCAAATTTTACAACTAGTCAAGTAGCATCCTTTATATCAAGATAAAATAGATTACTTCTAGTCTGATCACCTTTTCCAATGAGTCTTCCATTCATGTCATATATCTTAGCAACCTTGTTTTCAAATTCAACCTTACATCCCAAATTATTTAGTTGTGACACACTCAAGAGATTATAGTTAAGTCCTTCAACATAGTAAGCATTGTCACATAATATCTTATTTGTGAGCTTGATAGAACCTTTTCCTTTTATCAAACATGGTGCATCATTATCAAATCTTACACTATTTCCATCATAACAATTCAAAGTAACGAACTTACTTTTGTCTCCAGTCATGTGATGTGAACACCCATTGTCAACGATCCATCTATCATTCTTGTTTACACAAGTCACAAGTGCACTTTCCTCATATTCATCAAATTCATCCTTTATTACAACATACACCACTTCATCATTCTATTCATCAGATTCATCTTTTGTTTGCTCTTCAACAATGTAGCATGACCTTTTGCCTTTGTCTTTGTAGTCCTTGCTGTCTTCATCTCTCCTACATCTGTATTTGTCACCACTTCTATAGTTCTTCTTCTCTAGACATCTAGCAGCAATATGACTAACCTCATTGCAATTAAATAAATGATGGGCAATTTACCTTTGAACTTACCTTTACCTTTGTGGAATCTTCTTGCCAGTAGTGCTTCAAGTTGTTCTACATCCTCCTCATCTATATCACTATCACTTGACACATGCTTTATCTTTTTATTCTTCTTCTTCTCATCACGTTCTTTTAATGACAATTTAGCTTTCAAAGCAGATTCAATATTCTCATGTTTGTAATTGTCAAAGTTAGATAGCTCAAAAGAAGTGAGTCTACCTACTAGACCTTTAAGTGATAGATCATTCCCTGATATGCATCATAGTTCTTCAATTGCAGAAACTCTAATAGCATATACAAGTAGTATTGTTCTCAAGACTTTTCTTAGCACAATATCATCATCTATTTTGCCATTATATCCTCTTATTGCATTGACAACTTCTTTTATCCTTGCAATATATTGACCAATATTTTCACCTTCTTCCATTCTCATATCATCAAACTTACCTTTGAGACTCTCAACTTTGGCTCTAAGAACATGGGTTTCTCCTCCATAGATGGTTGCTAAGGCATCCCACATTTTATTTGCACTATCAAGACCTTTGATTTCATTAAATTCAGCATAACTTAGGGTAGAGGCAATCTCTAACATTACCTAGTTATGTTCTTTCTTCTTCTTCATATGCTCAGCTGTTGGTGCTCCAACAGGGTCAACATGATTGATAGTAATGGTAGATTGTGCATGATCTCCAAGTCCTCCAAGGTTTAGCTTCATCAAACTTCTCCATGCAAGAAAGTTATCTCTGTTGAGCTTGGGCACTTCTCTTTTTGACATCTTGATATTTGTGCTTCTAGTACCTTCAAACTAATCCTCTTAAGTAGATGGCTCTAATACCAATTATTGGAATACTTTTAGAATAATTGGGGGGGGGGGGGGGGGTGAATCAATTATTCAAGGTCTAGATGTCTAACCAAAACTTTTCACAGCTCAGTGAACCGATAAAACATTTCTTAATGCATGCATCCATAAGATTATACAATCCCTTTAAATTTGTAGGTTACTATCAAATCAACTTGCAAAAATGTAAACATGAAACATAATATTTTCATCAACACACTTGACACAATGATTTATGTGGAAACCCAATTTGGGAAAAACCACTAGTAACATGCTACTCTTTTTCACTCTTTTGAAGTGATGCCCTATGAAATGCCAACCCTATTAAAGGTTACAATACACATTGTTAAATGTGACCCTGTTAAAGGATTTCAATCACCCTATTAGGAGTGAGCCTTGTTAGAGGACTTTAGACCATTCACTTGGAATGCTACCTAGTTAAAGATGTACAAATGACTATTAGGTCAACTTTAATCTAAAGAATTTACCCTAGACTGATATAATTGTTAGAGAAAAATAGTAAGGCTTGATCTAATAACAACTTAAAACTTCATTTGTAGATTACAGATCATTGTTTCAGTCCTCCATTTTGCTTGGCCTTCATACATTTCAGCTCTGATAGCTTGTTCACCCTTCAAGCATTCATACTCTTGAGATTTCTTTCTTAATATGCCAATGCAAACTCTTCTCTTAGGTCACTTGATGAAGCAAATCCTTGACTCTCTGTCTTCCTTAAGTTTTCGCACATAACACTTTTGCTTCTAATCAACCATTCTTATAAATAGGAAATTAAGATCTTTTCCCACTCATTTTCCATCATCCAATTTAGGTTAGGATGAATTAGGTAGGATACAATGAATCTATCCCACATTTCATATCTCTTCTAAAAACTTCTCTTTGGATCCTCTTTGAAGTCACCTATAAATGGTTTACCTTGAATTCTATGCTACCAACTTATCAAACTTTTCTTCCTCCTAGTTCACAAATTCCAAGAAAATAAACTTGTCAACTCAGATTCATTGAATTCATGATCTTTTAAATAATGCAGCCACTCGACATTATCTTGCTTCTAATGCTTAGCACATACTATGTTACTTGGCATCCTCTGTGAAACTACTCAACATGAACTAAAGTTTACTGGTGCTCAGCATCAACTAAACTTTACTAGACATTTACTATTTTGCTCAGTATACACTAGAATAAACTTTTACTCAACTTCAACTAATTTTTTGCTCGGCTTGTACTAACTTTGCTTGACACCTACTATCCATTCAGTCAAGCTTTGCAGAAATTTTTTGTGTAACTTATTCTTCTAGCCTTTCTTAGTATAACTAGCCTTTTGTAACTTTAAGTGGATTATCAATGCATCATGTTATCACTATCTTAACTGATTCTTGTACTTCTTTTCATAATCATAACTGAACCTTCCCTCTAGGTGCTATTGTTACATCTTTTGATCAAATCTCTTCATCAATCAAGTAAGCGATACTATGTAAATCATATAAGTAGTCGTCTTACCAACAAATAGCAGGTTTGACATCAGTGACAAAAAAATGATTGAAACATACAATCTCTTTCTTCAACAATCTAGTCTCAACAATTATCTTTTTCAATTTGATCTCAACAACATCAATCGAAATAATTACTTACTGGAGTCAGATACAATACCAAATTCATCATAATTCACAAAGTCGGCTCAACTATTGTAACTTAGGTTTTTAAGACAAACTTGGTGATTTTATGACACTTGAAAAACATTATAAATACTCGAAAAACTTTGTCACTTGGTTGAAGTTGAAGCTTGGTCCATACTGATCACTTCGAGTAGCTCAAACTTGGTTAGCACTATTTGACTTGATGAACACTGAAAAACTTGGTAGATCTTGAATCACTTAGTTGACACTGCATGACAAAGTCAACACTATATTCACTTTGTTAACACTAAGAGCTTAACAGACACTATAGAACTTGGTTAACACTATAGAGCTTAGTTAACACTAAGAACTTCATCACTTCTACTGGATAGCTTGGTAAACAATGCTACACTTTAGCTATACTATAAATTATCTCAATTGCTTGGTAAACGCTGTGTAGCTCGACATGAACTATAATATGACTGTTTAGCTTAGTAGTAACTGAAACACTTAGTTAACACTGCTGGATGAATGATAAGCTTGGTAGCAACTGTAGAGATCAGTAGCAATGTAACCAACTAATTAAGTGTTGAGTCACTAATAGACAAATTGACCTTAATGTCAACAATAACTTCTTGTATCATAACTAATTAGCTTACCATAAATATCATAAATCTTGGCCATTTTGTGATCGAACTCAACTCTATATGCTAATTTTTTTAGTTGTGAAACACTCAACAAATTATAGTTAAGTCCTTCCACCTAGTAAACATTTTCACACTTGATTTTTGTTAGTTAATTAAATTGTACCTTTACCTTTCACAACACATGGAATATCATTACCAAATTTAATACATCCACCTTTTGTATGGTCAAATGTCCTCAAATTTGTTTCTATCACCAGTCCTATGATTAGAACATCCACTATCAATTATCCATCTATCACTTTTGTTCACATAAGAGATTAATGCAGTTTTCTCATCTTCATCAAAATTGTCTTTCATAGCAACATAGACAACTTCATCATCTTTACTTTCAAATTTAGTGTTAGTTTCTTCTTTAGAAATATAACAAGATTTCTTACCTTTTTCATCCTTGTTCTTCTTGTATTCTTGGTTATCTCTCCTTTATTTGTACTTGCTTTTCTTTCTCTCATCCCTGTCTTCTCTGTCAGGACATCTAGCAACAATATGACCAACCTTGTTGCATGAAAAATAAATAATAGGTAATTTACCTTTGTATTTACCTCTGCCTCTTCCAAATATTTTTGCAATAAGTGCTTCAAGTTCATCAAGCTCATCATTAGAACTATCAGTGTCACTCTTCACATGTTTATCTTTTCTTTTTCTAAGAATCAGTCGTGATTTGAAAATAGATTCAATAGTAGTAGGTGTGTAGTTATCAAAGTTAGACATCTCAAAAGTAGTAAGTCTACTAATTACACCTTCTAAAGTCAAAGTGTTACCTGGATTACATCTTGGTTCTTGTATTGTAGAAACTCTAAAGGTAGTAGAGTCCTCAATACCTTTCTTATCACTGTTTCATCTTCAATTGTTCCATTTTCTCCTCAAATAGCATTGACAACTTCCTTGATTCTTGTGAAATATTGTACTATGTTCTCACCTTCTATCATTTCCATTTCATCAAATTCTCCTCTAATGCTCTCTGATTTGGTTCTCAAGACATTGTCATCTCCTCCATATATGGTTTTCAGTTTGTCCCACATCTATTTTGCACTATCACATTCTTTTATATCATCAAACTCAACATATTTTATGGTTGAAGCAATCTCCAACATTGCATGATAATGTTTCTTTCTTTTCTTTCAATTGTTGAGTAGTCAGAGGAATAATAGTTATATTCACATAATCATTGTCCATAAAGCTTATAGCATAATCACTAATACTTGCTATATGCGACCTCATTAATGTTTTCCATGCAGGAAAGTTCTCCTTATTTATCTTTGGTACCTCTCTTTTGTGAGTCATGATCTTTAGCTTTAAGTACCTTCAAACTTCTCTTTATAAGCACTATGATGTGATACCAATCGTTAGAATGTTAAGAATAACTGGGTGGGGGGGGGGGAGGGGGTGAATTAGTTACTCAAGGTTCATAAGTACCACTTGAACAAAAAAACATTAAAAATTTATTATCCTTCTTATCTTGTTGTAGCTTAGTCTCTATTGTATACTTATAAACAAAATTAATAGTAGTTCATTGTCCTAAAATAAAAAATTTGTTGAATGTAAAACACCACAAAATATTCAACACATGTTTTAGACTAGGATTTAACTTGGAAACCTAATTTGGGAAAAACCACCAACAACATGTCACCACTTTTTCACTCTTTTGAAGTGATCTCTATTAGGAGCCAACCCTATTAAAGGTTAAAATACACACTATTAAATGTGACCTAGTTAGAGGATTTAATCACCCTGTTAGGAGTGGCCTTGTTAGAGGACTTTGATCATTCCATTTAAAATGTCACCTTTCTAAAGGATTTACATAGACTATGAAGTCTTTCAATGATAGTTAGGTCAACCTTTGATTAAAAGGATTTCAATAGAAATTGTTCACAATGATTAGAAAGAAAATAGTAGGGTTTGATCTATATAATTACATCTCACTTTGCAGTTTCAAATCACTATTCGATTCATTTGTTAATTTACTGATAATCCTTCATTTTCACCCATGTCTCTAATTTACTTGGAAATCCTTCAAGAAATAATCCTTCTCTTCATAAAAACTTAATCCTTCTACTTTGATTCTCTTATCACCTTTTGCACATTTGTTCCCTCTTACTAAAAACTTGCACAGGTTCACTGATTTGTCTCTTTACTTCTCACACTTCACACTCTTGTGCATTTACCCTTGGACACCTCTATTCCATCTCTCTCCATGTGTGTTCCTAAAATTTGGCTCTATACCTCCTTAAATAGGTAATTCTGATATTTTTCCATTTTCATAATCATTGTAGATCTTAGGGTTTATGAGTCAATCCAACATATTCATTGTATCTATTTATCTCCCTTCTTTTCTAGAAACTTCTCATTGAATTCATTCATTAGATACGATACCTAATCCTCTCCTTGAATTAAATGATCCAACTCATCACTCTTATCTTCAACATGGTTTTTATATCCCATGAAATCAACTAAATTAGCTGGAAATCATGATTTCTCATACGCATTCAAAATATTATCACTCAACCATTCCTAAGTTTAGATACTCGATCATCACTGAGTTGATCAATTACTATAGAACTCTCAACTCAACATTAAATAACTTGCTTGGTCAATACTAATGCTTAGTCAACATAGATTTTCTCAACTTGTAGTGTGCTTCAGTTTACACTAGCATCACTCAACATTCCTTTATCTTTTACTCTATTGCTTGGTCAAGATTTACATCAATGATATATCTTGACTTACTGTAAAGAATTGAGAATCAACATGATATAAACAATCAATTGTCTTATAAAGTCTAACTAATCAAATGTCCATTGTAGCTTTCATTTCATAACTCAACCTTTCCTCTAGGTGCTTGTTGAGCTGTCATTTTGCATGATGCTTAACGATAAGAATCCTTTCAAACTCCTCTCTTAAAGAGCTAATCTAGGATCAACTCCAAAGTTCCAAGTGATCTTGTGACCTACTAGAATCTATTCAATTAAAGATAAATGTATTTGTTGATAGGGATGCCCTTTTTGGTTTGAACCAATTTGGATAAGATGTTTGATCTGCTATTTTCAAAAGTAACCACAAAAGAGATATATTTTTGGTATTTTCTATTTTATGATGAAATGCAATCTATCAATGCAACTGTATGAATTCCTAATTTAACCAAGTATTAGAAAAGAAAATAACAAAGATAACGTAACAAGAGATTAAAAAAAATAACTTGAAAGGGAAATTCCTAACGGACATAAACCATGGTAACAATATGTCTGTGAGTTAAATCATTGAAAAGATTAAGTAGGAAACCAATGAAAATAGGAGAAACACTTCCTCAAATCCACTGATGCAATCATTGATGGGAAACTTAGTAATAACTAAAAGATGGTTCACTTCTCATTGAATCACTAGGCCACAAAAAGCACATTCATGTGAGACAAGAAGCTATGTAGAACAATAGGGTGATCTCTTCTCCAACTTAGTACGTTAGTGGAATTGATCAACACATAACAAACACCAGAACTAAAAGGTCACACAATCAAATCAACATAACAAAACCACTGGCTCCATTATTATTCATGAACAAGAATTCACAAAAATAACACACTCCAGAAAGAATAACTACACTTAGAATGAAAGCACCAATAACATATATTATTGCATCAAATAATGGCCTGAAATACATATTACATTCCTGAATTTATAAGAAATCATCTCCTTAATTTGTGTTTAGAGTGAGAGATCTCTTCATGCAAATATATGCTTAAAATTAATTAAACAAATCTGATTATATACAAACTGACTCTCTAAATGGTGCTAAGTAGGTCTTCACCCTTGTTTATATCAATTAATGGGTGCATGCGCCTTCACATGACTTAAAACAAAGAAATAAGAAGTAGATAAGAAGAAGGACACTGCAAGAGGATCTAAGAGTCATTAGAAGCTCTAAAAATGGAAGCTTGACCTTCTTTGGGCATTTCTAGGAGTTAAAATACTGTCATAATGCATTTTTGGTGCATGGAAAAACTCTAAATTAGAAATTGGTAATTAATTGTTGGTGCACTATTACTTCTTCAAAATTGCCAGTGCACCTCTGTAAATAGCACTCCTGTGCACCTTGATGATAGGTTCCAAAAATCCAAAATTTTCCCAAGTGCCAAAACTGAATTCCTAGCTTCTGCATTTTGTACCCCTTTATACTAGAGTGATGTTTGGATTTTTTCTCTTAAATTTCTCTATAATCTCCAATACTTGGGAAGCTTCTAGAAAATCCAACTCTTTATACTTATCTTTAACTATTTGTCGGTAGTTACTAACCTCCATATAGTGTATCCACAAAATCCTCTAGTTTAGTGTCCAATTCCAATAAATCCTCTAGCTTGAGCTTTAATTTTGACTCATCTTCAAAAATCTCAAGGGTAGCAATATCATAGTATTTCTTCACTTCCAAAATTTGCTCTTGAGTCTCATCCCTTAACATTTGAATATCTTCATGAAGTCCTTCCATGACCTTATTGCCAAGATCTATCTTTTCAATCCAATATTCAAGCTTATCAAGATCTTCCACTGTATACACCTCCATGAGTGTACAATACCTTTGACCTTTTATTAATGTCAAAATATGTAGGTCTTTCACCTAGGTATGTATCTCATCCATTAGCCCAAAATCCTAGTTCAATATGGACACTATTTTATCCATACTTGACTAAATATAATGCAACAGGTTCAAATTACCCTATATTATCTGTATGCCCTTCTGTTTAAAATTGTCATGCCATTTCTGACATGCTCCCAAAAATGGATCCATCTGAATTGTCCCCTTTTCCTTCCTCTCTTATGCCGCAACAAAAGTGATTTTCAAATGATCCAGGTCTATTGGGCCCACTATTCTGTGTAGATGGCCTCTTATAATCTCATTTTGTTTCCACAACATCACCAATTTTGACTCATTTCTATCCATATGCTTGAACACCTCTTTAAATCCTATAGTAATAAATACTTTGGTAGTCTATCGTGGGCTTTCCTAACAAGACCTTCTTGATTTGATAATCACTAGGAGTCAAATCCTCAGTGTCAACATGTGGAGAAGGGATGACTATATGTGCAAGAAAGTCTTGATCTTGGTTCTTCATAATAAAAGCCAATGGTCATCAATCACCCATAGGTAGCTTAGGCTTCTTGATGGATTTTACTAGCTCATTTATTCCTTCCTCAATAGTTACATAACTACCTCTTTTGTCGAACCATGACCTCCCTCTTCAGCCAAGTAGGTGTAGTGCCCATTGGAGACATATGTTTGACTGAAGAGGGGGTTTTCACTGCAGGTCCCTTTCCCTTATCAATCCTCTCTAGAGTCTTTTCCCATTGAGAAAGATCAACATTTTGAGTTTGTGTATCTACTTGGGCTAAGGTCCCAGCTTTGGTATCACAAGTAGTTTGTTGAGGTTCCTCATGTACTTGCCCCTCTTCTGATACTTCATTTACTTGTATTTGTTGGGGCTCTTCATCTTCCTCTGGTGCTTGTTCTTCTACTTTAGTAGATAGAGGAATTGGTGTCATAGATCCTTTGTCCATAAATGACAGATCCTAAGATGTTGGTGAAGGTAGGTTGAAAGGTCCTTGAGGCAGAGGTGGTATTTGATTCCAGTCCTTTCTTAGGGGTTGATTCCTAGGAGTATCCCTTATCTTCTCCCCCAGCATCTCGGTGCCTACTGGCATGAAATCAAAATTTGATAGACTTAAGAAATTAGTCCCTTAACCCTCCATATATGTGATCCACTTTTGCTACTCATCCTCTTGTTCCTATTTTGGGGGAGGTATTTTTTCAACCTCTTGGACTTGAGCCACCAACTCATCTTGAGGCTATGATTGTTTAGGATTCTACTATATTTTTTGGAGTACTTACACCCGAGTCATTTTTTTATAGGATTTCACCTGAGTTCTCCTCCTTTTAACTCCTCTATTTACCTCAAAATACTCAAATTCTTGCTCATGTTGATAAATTATTTTTGGCCTTAGTCGGGATTGAGTCAAGAAAGTTGGCACCATAACTTTTACACCTTTGCCTTTCATAGGCCATGTTGTGGCTTGTAGAGGAAAAACCTATGGAAATAGATCAAATTTGAATAGTTTCTTGATCCATTCCCTTGTCAACTAGACAATGTGTTGGGCTTTGTTGTTGATATCTTCATTCTCATCACTACTAATTTTTGCATTCATTATGGGCCTATTATATATCTTTTCCGTATTGTACAGTAGATCTAAGACATCTTCTACATCTTTCTCAATAGCCTTGAGAGGGATCTTCATCTTAAGTTCCTTTTCTACTAAGTATGGAGCCATCCTACAATAGTCCCTAATTTAGACATAACAGTCATCTATGACATTCATCTAGTGATCCTCTAGTGCATGTTTATGCATGAAGTACTTCCATGCCAAATGTTGTACCATCTCAATATTATCAAAATATGGGTGAGGGGAGTTGTACTCTTCCAAGGGATACTAATCCCATTCTAAATCAAAGGTTATTATATCCTATTTTTTCTTGACCTCAAATGCACCTATGGTTATTAGCCACACCTATGTCTTCTTGTGCTATTTCCTCACTTTGTCATATGCAGATGTGAGTTGCCTAGCAATATCCAACAAAATGAGTCTATCCAATGAATATCTTGAGAGATTATTTGGGTTCACCTATGTGCCTACTACCCTTAGGTATGTGAATATTTTAAAATGAATGTAGCAGGCTCCAATTTCTTTGATCCTTGCTGTTACCTCTACTAACTTCCTTTTACCATAATCTCCCTCTATAAATCAAATGATCAAAAACATGAAACCATCATTCAATATCTTATATTCTTTTCTTTGATATGAGAGATTCTTCTTTACTACCCAAGGATATACCACATAGGGCCAAGCATTCACATCTTTCATGTTTCCCCTTTTGTACAGTCTTGGGTAGTCAATTGTCCTTGCCACCAATAAGTACACCAACTATGATGTCATATAGAACTTGGGGTCAGTCTTGACTCCAACCAACTACTCATTTAGGTTATCACTAAGTATTGTGGCCCAATCAATAGGTATCTTGGTCATCCTAATGGTTTCAATGAAATAAACCATCCAAATAATAAGATGTACAACTGCCGGTAAGGCCATGACTCTGCTCAAAAGTACTATAACATATCTAGTGTCATCCTTCATATAACCCCTAGTCATGTCTACCTTTTTGACTCTATAGCCCACCTATGTTCTATCAATAAAAAATGACGATTGGATTATCTCTCTAACCTCCTCATTCTCTCACTACCATCTTTCTAATCCCTCATAGGATATATATATATATACTAATTAGCTCTAGGGAGATGAAACATGTTCTCTATATTTTGAGGTTGGAGGTCTAGGACTATTTCGTCTATGACACTCTTGACAACCATTTCATTAGTAACATAGTTGTCTACCAATGCCATGATGAGTTTAGAAGATTGCACAAATGTAGGATGTGATGCCACATTAACTAAACCTGATCTAATAAGTGCTGACACCATTGAAGATCTCTCTTTGAGCTTGTTGCAAATAGTAAGGAAAGTGTTCCAATTGGTATGTCCTAACTCAGTGTCTCTGATCTTAGAGTGTCCATCATGAAAGCATGATTTCTTAGGTGTACCTTGATATTTGAACACTACAAGTTTGGGAGCCATCTTTTCTGCAAGCAAGGGTGATGAAGATGCCATTTTTATCTACAAACAAGAAAAAAATTAGTCTAGAGAACTAAAAATATCACCCCAAAACAAACCACCTAGCCCAAAACACAAAAATAATGAAAAAATGGCTCAATCCCCCCCATAGTCATGTTATGCAAAATAACACACCTAGCGCATCTTCACAGGTGCACTAGGTGTACTTAATGACCCCTAGTTAATCAATTTATGCATAGTTGCACACGTGTGCACCTTGATGGGGTGTGCACATGTGCTTGGCAAGTGCATAAAGGGAGGGACTTAGTTTAGCTTTTCCAATAAGAGTGCACACATGTACACCTTTATGAGGTGCTAATGTAGGAGCAACTAGGTGTAAGAGCAATCTTGCATTGCCCGATTTTTCATTTTTTATTTTTAGTCTTTTCTATTTTAATAAGAACTAGTAGACAAGGGGGTTACTATTTTTGGGAACTTGCTATTTTTAGTAAGTTTGTCATACAAGCTCATAATGTTCTAATTTTCTACATGAAGGTTCATTTTAGAATTATAAGCCTACCATAAAAATCTCATTGCTCCAACTTACATATCAGAGAAGTTATTGCAGATTTTCGGTGGAAAATTTTGGAGAAAAATATTTGAACTCAGTTTTGAAGGCCTTGGAGGCCCAGATGAGGTCAAAAAATTTGATGGAAGGGTGCTTGAACGGTTCCAAGCCTATAGATCAAGAGCTGGTATTTCTAAAAAGTAGTTATAATAGCCAATCAAAGCAACGGTTCGAGAGTTATGGCCTTCCAAAGTTGGGCTACTTGAAATTCCTAAAATAAATGTCAAAGATGTATTTGGCCAACTCTATATGTATTATTAGGGTTTTTTAGTCCTAGGTATTATGTTTGAATATCTAGAACCTTCCTGGGCGATATAAAATTTCATATTTAAGAAAGGCCTAAACATTGTCTTGTAGATTACTATAATGAAGGCACCCATGTGGGTTAGCATATTGTATTTGTGAATTTTGTAATTCTGCATTTGTGGCGATAATAAGAAGTCCATAATTTATTCTGGCATTTCTTGTTGTTTCTTTGTTTCTATTATGTGTTTATGGTATTAAGGGAAGCACCCTTCATTAGGTGCACATGTGCACACCCTTATGTAGTTACTTAAGTTAAGTTTGAAAGTTCAAAATGGTGCATAGATGCACAAATTGACAAGGTGCACATTTGCACACCATTAGCTTAGCTGTTTTTTCTTTACTTTATTATAAAAAGGTGCACATGTGCACACCTTGGGGAGGTGCACACATTGTTAGAAATGCTTTTAGAATAACTATGATGCAGGAGCATCTAGAGGTATAAGGCCAATCCTGTGTCACCCAAAAAAATGTACCTAGACATAGTTTTTGTTTCATGTGTTTTCATTTCTAGATACCCATTTGGGTCAAATAAAGGTTCCAATTCTCACAGTTCCACTATCAGTGTTCTAGGTTAGAGTATTTAAGCACCTTGGGATACATGTAAATGCCAAAAAAATATGACTATGTAATTGAGCCATAATAATGGTGAATCATAAGGTGCAAAATGGAGGGAGGATTAAAATTGCAATTTAGAACATTCCAAAAAAAGAATCATGTCAAAAGGCCACACGGTTTGAAAGTTATCATAGTTTTTTGATTTTTGGAGACCTCCTAAGAATGCTTCAAAGTTAGGTTTGAGGAATTAAATGACCTTGTACAGGGCCAAAAAATGGGGGACAAGTGAAGCTAGTCTATTGGGCTTTAGAGAACTTCAAGATCTTTCTGGAAATGTAAATGGTTCATCAATCGGAGCTACGGTTCAAAAGTTATGCCTCTCGAAAGTTCGACTACCATATTTGGATTCTTCTAATTTTGTACCAACTTCTAAAGTGACTTCTGGAGCCTTCCATTTTGGTAGTGGATGCCAACTAGCACTTTCTAGAATGTATTCCTAATCCTTAACCCTTTGGGGTCTATTTAAGGACATTTTTGGCATTGTAAAAGGCAGTTCGGAGTGGAGTTTGAGAGAAGGTACTGGGAGGAGAAATTATCTCCAGATTTATGCTATTGTAAGCCCTTAGGGCATGTTTTAGAGTCTATTTTCTCTGCACTAAGTGTACTAGCATATTTTCATAGTTAATAAAATTTTCCCTTTCCTATTGTGTCCATTTTGTGCTTGGGTTGTGTCTCCATGAAGTGGTATCAGAGTGAGTTTTCTTGAGTGTGTAGACAGAGCGCCGACTGTGAGGCAGTTTGCACCAGGACTATGTGGTTGTGGGTTTGAGTTAAGAAGATGCCTCCATGAAGAGAGCATGGTGGAAGGGCTAGAGCTATTAATCCTGAGGAGGTTAGAGCCCTCCAAAGGTAGGTTCAAGCATTGCAGGAGGCACTCCGTAGAGGAACAAATGTTGTTGTAGGTGACAAAAGTGAGGATGACAATGAAGAAGAAGAAATTGGACCAAAAGGCAAAGTTCTAAATCAGGTAGAGGAGAGGCTTTTAAGGGCCATTACGAAGTTTGGGAAAAGACCTACAATTGATGTGGGTGTATTTTTCAAGAAATTTGAAACCAGATGAGTTGATCGACTAGATCAATGAATTGGAAGAGTACTTTGAGTATGAGGATATCAGAGATCTAGATAGGGTTAAGTTTGCAAAGGCCAAACTAAAAGGCCATGCCAAAATTTGGTGGCAAGAGGTTCAATTGGAAAGAAATAGAAGAGGAAAGGAGAAGATCACAAGGTGGGATCACATGGTGGACAAACTAAAGACGCAGTTCATTCTTGTTGACTACGAGCTTGATTTATTTAAGAAGATGCATGGGTTAAAACAAGCAAGAAAATCAGTCCAGGAATATATGAAGGAGTTTTACCAACTTCTAATTAGAGAAGGGCATGCAAAAGCAAATAAGGATAAGGTTTCTGATTATATCAGTGGGTTACAACCTAGCATCCAGGAGGAATTAAGTCTGGTAAGAATGACCAGTGTTAAAGAGGCATACCAGTTTGCCATACGAGTTGAAGAGAAGCTAAATAAAAAGTTTGAAGGGAGACAAAGAGGGCATGGTCAAGGAGGAAGGGGTAGTGGTAGGTCACCTAGAGGTCGAAATGAGACCCAAAAGAAAAATGAAGATGTGGGTACTAGCAGGAACCAGATGAATGAGGATTTTAACCACTTATGTGATCAAAAGTTTGGAAATTAGAGAGGAAGAGGTAGAGGACATGGAAAAGGTTCAAGAAGAGGAGGTTTCCATCATACCTATTTCTATTGCAATGAACAAGGCCATCATGCCTTTGAGTGCCCTCAACGACAAGGAAGGACAGATAGGAGAGCTAAGGGCCAATCTATGGTTGCTCATGTGGATGAGGATGCATAGTCATCACATTCAAAGGATGAAAAAAGAGAGACTTTAGTAAATGAAAGGGTCCTACTAAGTGGTGAGATTAAACTGGGACAAAGGAGGAGTCTATTTCATACCAGGTGCAAGTGTGAGAATAAATGTTGTGATGTGATCCTTGATGGTGGTAGCACTGACAACTTGGTGTCAAAAGAGATGGTCTCTAAGCTCAAGCTCAAGAGGGAGAAACACCCCCAGCCCTATCGGATCACTTGGGTGAAGGATGATCATAAGGTCCTGGTAAGTGAACAATGTTTACTGAAGTTAAAAATTGGGAGTTACCATGATGAAGTTCTCTGTGATATTATTTCAATGGATGTATGCCATATATTGTTGGAAAGACCATGGCAATTTGATAGGCATGAAATACATGATGGTCATGCAAACACATACTCTCTGACAGAGGATGGAGTTTGCCACAAACTGAAGCCCATGGTTAAGGAAGGTGAAAAGATATGTAGCAGTCCTAGGATCTGTCTTGTTGATGAAAGAAAGTTTTTAGATGGCATGAAACATCAGCATATGTGCTATGCTTTGATTCCTAGAAAAGATAAGGAAGGTAGTAGTGAAATACCACTTGAAGTTTCAGATTTATTAAGTGAGTTTGGAGAAATCATTTCTAATAATGTTCCAGAAGGATTGCCACTAGTAAGAAAAATTAGTCATCAGATAGATTTAATCCCTGGAGCTAGTTTTCCTAACAAGGCTACTCATAGGATGACTCCTACTGAAACTAAGTAGCTAAATAGATAGGTTCAGGAGCTATTAAAGAAGGGTTTGATTCGAAAGAGCCTGAGTCCATGTGCAGTACCTACAGTACTGGCACCAAAGAAGGATGGAGAGTGGAGAATGTGTATAGACTCTCGAGCTATAAATAGGATAACCATCAAGTATCAGTTCCCTTTGCCAAGAATGGATGATCTTATAGATTGCTTGAGTGGAGCTCAGTACTTCACAAAGATAGATCTCAAGAGTGGCTATCACCAGATACAGATAGGAGAAGGAGATGAGTGGAAAACTTCCTTCAAGACCAAGGAGGGTCTTTATGAGTGGCTAGTCATGCCCTTTGGATTGATGAACACCCCAAGCACCTTCATGCGGCTTATGAATGAGGTACGTAAGAAGTTCTTGGGAAAATTTGTTATTGTCTATTTGGATGATATTTTAATTTTTAGAAAGACTTTGGAAGAAAATTTATTGCATATTCATAGTGTCCTTGAAAGGTTGAGTGAAGAGAAATTGTTAATTAATCTGAAGAAGTGTAGCTTTGCTAAAAAAGAGTTAGTCTACCTGGGGTTTGTTGTATCACTTGAAGGTCTCAAAATGGATCCAGAGAAGGTAAAACCCATCTTGGAATGGCCTACTCCAAGGTCTTCTACTGAGGTGAGATCATTTCATGGTCTGGTTAGTTTCTACAAGAAGTTCATTAAGAATTTCAGTGGCATATGTGCACCCCTAACTGACACAATAAGAGGGGATAGAAAAGAGTTCAAATGGACTGCGACAGCTACGAGAAGTTTTGAAATGCTAAAGAAGAAGGTGATAGAACAACCTGTGTTGGCACTTCCTAATTTTAGCAAGGTGTTCTGGGTGGATTGTGATGCTAGTGGCATTGCTATTGGGGCTGTATTAAGCCAAGAAGGTAAGCCTATTGCATATTTTAGTGAAAAATTGAATAATGCAAAAAAGAAGTATTCTATTTATGATCAAGAGTTCTATGCAATAGTTCAGGCCTTAAAGAAATGAAGGCATTATTTATTGCCAAAGGAATTTGTTTTATATACAAATCACCAGGCATTAAAATATCTAAATAGCCAAGTTAAATTGAATCAGAGGCATATGAAGTGGGTAGAGTTCTTGCAGAGTTATACATTTGTGTTGAAGCATAAAAGTGAAAAATCTAACAGGGTTGCAGATGCATTAAGTAGGAGGTAGTTGTTGCTTACAGTAATGCAGGTTGACGTAGTTGGGTTTGATGAACTCAAGAATCTATACCTTGACGATCTTGATTTTGCTGAAGCATGGAAAGCTTATAAAGAACCTGTTGCTCTAGACAAAACTAAGTGGTTAGACTATCTGATTCAGGATGGTATATTATTCAAGGGCAGTCAATTATGCATTCCAAGGAGTTCCATGAGGGAAAATCTGATTAAGGAGAAACACAATGGAGGGATGGTAGGACATTTTGGTCGAGATAAGACCATTTCCATTCTTAGAGAACATTATTTTTGGCCTCAGATTTCATAGGATGTGAAGAAGTTTGTACAGAGTTGTCAAGTTTGTCAAGTGGCCAAGGGATTTAGTCACAATATTGGACTTTATCAGCCATTGTTTGTTCCATCAAAGCCATGGGAGGACATAAGTATGGATTTTGTTCTTGGATTGCCAAGGACACAAAGGGGTAATGACTCAGTATTTGTGGTGGTTGATAGGTTCTCCAAATGACACATTTCATTCCATGCCATAAAACTCATGATGTTGTCTATATTATAGACTTGTTTTTTAGAGAGGTGGTAAGACTACATGGCCTCCCAAAGAGTATAGTTTCTGACAGAGACAATAAATTTGTGGGGTATTTTAGGAGAACATTGTGGAAGAAGTTGAGAATGGACTTGAAATTCAGTTCCACACATCATTCGCAAACTGACGGCCAGACAAAAGTGGTAAACAGAAGTTTGGGCAATTTGCTGAGATGTTTAGTTGGGGATAAGCCCAAGGGATGGGATTTGATTCTACCACAAGTGGAATTTGCTTATAATAACTCTATAAATAGGAGTACTAGTAAATCACCATTCCAAATTGTATATGGAAGTAGCCCAAGGACTGCATGAGAATTGAGGAAGATGGAGCAAGGGGAGAGGGCAAGTATTGAAGCAAAAGAGTTTGCTGAACATATCAAGTGCCAACATGAGTAGGTCCACGCACACATTATCAAGATGAATCAACAGTATAAAGCTAGGGCTGATCAAAGGAGAACACATAAGGAGTTCCAAGTAGGGGATCTAGTCATGGTACACTTAAGAAAGGAAAAATTTTCAGTAGGTACTTACAACAAGTTGAAGATGAAGAAATTTGGCCCCTGCAAAATCTTGAAGAAACATGACCCAGGAAATGCATATGAGGTGGAGTTGCCAGATGGAATTCACATTTCTCCTATCTTGAACATTGCAAACTTAATAGAGTATCATGATGATGGTGCAGATGAGGAGCTGATGTTAGAGCCATGTCCAATTCCTGTTTCTAAGAAACAGGAGATAGAAGAGATCCTGGATAGTCATGTGGGTAGGAGTAGTAGAAATAGGCAATATGAAGAGTATCTGGTTAAGTGGAAAGGATGACCGATTGAGGACTCAACTTGGATATTAGCAGCTGAGGTTTCCCATTTGGGATTTCCTCTACCATCCATAAAGTGACAGGGTCACTTTTCAATCTACCTTGGGTGTCTGATCCAGGAGCATCCAGAGGTATAAGGGCAATCCTGTGTCACTCAAAAAAAGTACCTAGACATAGTTTCTATTTCATGTGTTTTCATTTCTAGATACCCATTTGAGTCAAATAAAGGTTCCAACTCTCATAGTTCCACTATCAGTATTCTAGGTTAGAGTATTTAAGCACCTTGGGATACATGTAAATGCCAAAAAAAATGACTATGTAATTGAGCCATAATTATTGTGAATCAAAAGGTGTAAATTGGAGGGAGGATTAAAATTGTAATTTAGAACATTCTAGAAAAAGAATTAGGTCAAAAGGCTGCATGGTTTGAAAGTTATCATAGTTTTTTAGTTTCTGGAGACCTCCTAAGAATGCTTCAAAGTCAGGTTTGAGGCATTAAATGACCTCATATAGGGCCAAAAATGGGGGATGAGCAAAGCTGGTCTATTGGGCTATAGAGCACTCCGAGAGCTTTTCAGAAATGTAAACAGTTTGTCGATCGCAGTTATGGTTCAAAAGTTATGCCTCCCGAAAGTTTGGCTACCATTTTTGGATTCTTCTAATTTTGTACTGACTTCTAAAATGAGATCTGGAGCCTTCCATTTTGGCGGTGGATGCCAACTAGTACTTTCTGGAGTGTATTCCTAATCCTTAACCCTTTGGGGTCTATTGAAGAATATTTTTGGCATTGTAAAAGGCAGTTTGGAGTGGAGTTTGAGAGAAGGTACTGGGAAAGAGAAATTCTCTCTAGATTTACGCTATTGTAAGCCCATAGGGCATGTTTTGGAGTCTATTTTCTGTGCACTAAGTGTACTAGCATATTTTCATAGTTAATAAAATTTTCCCTTTCCTGTTGTGTCCATTTTGTGCTTGGGTTGTGTCTGCATCAAATTGAGAGCCAGGGGGGGGGGGGGTGGTGAATTGGTTATTCAAGGTCTAAATTTCCTATTCAAACTTTTCATCAAGTAAAGTGTGCCCATCAAACTATTTATTCATCCAAGCTTAGACATTCCTATTCGACAAGTTAGTGTAAATCAACATGCAAGCATAACACATAAAAACATCAACACATAACACAGTGATTTATGTGGAAACCCAATTTGGGAAAAACCACTAGTAACATGCTACTCAATTCTCACTCTTCTGAAGTGATGCCCTGTGAAAGGCTTGCCCTATTAAAGGCTACAACACACTATTAAATGTGACCTAGTTAAAGGATTTAACCATCCTATTAGAAGTGGGCCTAGTTAGAGGACTTTATAACATTCACTTGGTATGTCACCCTGTTAAAGGATTTACAAATGGCTATTAAACCAACCCAAGTCCATTGGATTTCCTTCTACCCTAACTGATACAATTGCTAGAGAGTAACAATAAGGGGTTTTGACCTAATTACAACATACAACTTAACTCGTAGATATCAGATCACTCTTTAGCTCTTCTTCATTTGCCTAGCTTTTAGTTTCTACAACTCATGATAGCTTTCCCTCCTTTCAAGCTTTGTCTCCTCGAGTCTCCATGCTCAATGTACCAGTGCAATCCTCTCTTTCTGACCACTTGTCAAAGCAGAGTCTTTGTACTCTGTTCTTCCTTCTCCTTGACACCCTTCAACCACTTTGCAATTTGGCACTCTAGTAGCTCTGACTTCTTAGTCTGTGAATCCTTAAATAGAAATCTAGAATTTTTTTTCCTGCTCGATTCTTCTCTCCTTTAATTTCAATTCTTATGGATTAGGTAGGACTCATTGAATCTAACCCATATTTTGTTTCTTCTAGAAACATCATGAAAAATCCTCTTGAATCTGCTCAAAAATAGTTTACATAGAATTCTATGCCACTAGCTCATCATCTTTATCCTTCAACTAGTTCACAAAATTGAAGGTAACAACTTTGCCAGCTTAGATCTAGCAAATCTTCAACTTTTCAAATAATGCAGTAGATCAACACTATTGAAATTCTGGTGCTCGACACCTACTATGTTACTCGACATCAATTGTGTTTTACAGATGCTCAACACCTGAAATTCACTCGACACCTACTGAGATTTTTTGAAACTTGGCTCCTTCTATATCACTTAGCACTTGAACTTCACTCGGCACTTGAAGTTCACTCAACACACACTAGATTTTTTATTTGCTCGGCTCCAACTAAAAATGTTCTCGGCTTAAACTAGCTTGCTCGGCACCGACTAATGAACTTAGTTTAAGCTTTGTGGTCAAACTTGTTACAACTTATACTTCTAATGTTTCTAAGTGTGACCAACCTCTGTATCTTCAAGTATGTTACCAATACATCATTTAACCATTGTCTTAACTGATCCTTGCACTTCATTACAAAATCATAACTCAACCTTTCCCTTAGGTGCTCTTGTTACATCTTGTCGATTAAATCCTCTTCATCAATCAACGAAGTGATAGTACCTGGATCTTATGAGCGATTGTCATTCCTACAAATAGAAAGTTTGACATCAATGACAAAACAATGATTGAAAATATTCTTTATCAATTGACTTCCTTCTTTGCAATAATCTCCCTCTTTGATCAATCTTTTTCTCATAATGATCTTTTCAATTAGATTTTCAACACACATGCACACCTTTCTTTGGTGTTTTTTCTTGTCTTAGTTTAAAAAAAAGAGGTTTTCTAGGGTGAACAAAGGCACATACATGTGCACCTTGAAGAGGTGCACATGTGCGCATCTTTGGTGTCTTAACATTGTATTTTTTTTTGTTGTTGTGCAGGTTTAGAGCACACCTTGAAGGCTTTAGAGGTGCATGATTGATCAAGTATGAAGAGAAAGTGAGAGGGGAGGGGTACCCAGGCTTATATAGGCTTGGGTAAGTGTGCACCCTTTGGAGGTGCACACTTGCATTTGTGTGCATCTCTATAGGGAGATAAGTGCACACTTGTGCATTTAGTGCACCAGAATGGGTGCGCATGTGTGCCCTTTTGCACAAAAGACCTTTAATATCTCAAAATTTTTAGCTTTGAGTCTCCAAAATTCTTAGCTCGAGACAAAGACAAGACCTAGACTCCTGAGGGAGTCCTAAACTAACCTAGGCCCCATAGTAGGGGTCTAGGAGACAAAATTTACTAGGGGGTCCCCATTTCTAGGAGAAATGGGGTGTGCATTGTGAAACCACAATAGTGCTATTGTTATGAGAAACTTCTCAAATCCTCTCCATCAATAAAATAAATATAACATTTAGATCAGATAACAACATGTCTCATAAGTAGCTTTGACGTCAATGAAAAACAACAATTATTCCAATTGTAGTTTCCAACAATTACATCAATAAAATGATCTATGATTCTATCACATGTGCATGTTGTTAGAAATTTTTTTAGTGCTCCCCTTAGGATTCATGACAAGGGCTTAACCACCTCCCATGTATTATAAGTTGAGTGGTTGTATTGGGATTGAAAGATCAATATTTTGGTGCAATGGCAACCCCACTCTAACAAGTGGTATCAAAGCTTGGTCATAGGTTCAAGACCCTCGGGTAATGATGAGGGGGAGATTGTTGGGAATTTCTTTAGCACTCCTCTTGAGATTCATGACAAGGGCGTAACCACCTCCTGTGTATTATAAGTTGTGTGGTTGTATCGAGCATTGACATATTGGTCTTTTGGTGCAACGAAAACCCCACTATAACACATGTAGGTATACCAATATTCATTAAGTATATTGATATACATACATACACATAAATATTAAATCATAAATTATTATATTGATTGTATGAGAATTAAATTATCATTCAAATTAATTGACTTGATGAATGATTATCATTGTTGTTATTCTTCCAAGTATAAATATGTATTTATCAAATTGCATTAAGTTGATATTAATATTGAACATTACCATTGAGTATTGCTTTAACATAATCAATATTTCAAGCATCACTTTCTTTTCCTCAATAATGTGTATCAATTATGAACTGGTTTATATTTGATGATTGTATCAATTATGAATAAGTTTATATTTGATTGCATTGGTTATATTATCGATCACTATCAGTTTGTTAGAATGTCAATTAGGAAATTATGTATATGGATTAACATTAATTGCAATAGATTTCCACAATCCATGATTTTCTTAGCTCTCTCACTATCATCTTGATGATGGATCATGGAGCATGATCCAAAATGTTGATGCTAAAAAATCTTACACAATCTCACCTAGAAGCTCGAATATAGAATGGATTAACATGTCAGTGGAGAGACATGCCTATCAATTGACATGTCTCTTAAGCCTTATATATATATATATATAAGACAAGTAAATAAATACATTAGTGCAAGTCATTTGGAGATTGATCTCTCTCATACTAAGAAATATTTGTGATTTTCAGTAATACTTGAAGCATTATCAATATATGATTTATCAACACTTCTTGTGAAATACCATTGTCTCATTATTCTAGTAGTAACCTAAAAATAATTATAAGTTAGTACATAAATAAGACAAGTACATAAATACATTAGTGCAAGTCATTTGGAGATTGATCTCTCTCATACTAAGAAATATTTGTAATTTTCCGTAATACTTGAAGTATTATCAATATATGATTGATCAACACTTCTTGTGAAATACCATTGTCTCATTATTCTAGTAGTAACCTGAAAATAATTATAAGTTAGTAAGAACATTGTTAAAGAGAACAAAATTAAAAGATATCTATATTCCTATTTAACAATTAATCTAATCTACTTTAACATGATGTTAGAGCCAAGTTGAGGAAGATCCAGTTAGATTTGAGATAGTAGATTATCTAGACTACCATTCATTTCTCTTAAAGGAGAAATCACATCTCATTCTTCATAATGTCAAGTGGAGTTAGATTCAAAGATCATCTTGAAGAAGCATCAAACTTTATATCATGGAAGTTCAGGGTCATGCTTATCTTGAAGGAAAATGAACTAGATTTATTTGTAAAATTAAATATACCTAAACTAGAAAATGATGCTAAAAAAATTTAATAGAACAATAAAAATGAAAAGGAAATGAAAATTATTGTAGATATGATTAGGACCATATTGTCCCACTTATATCAAAATGTGACACAACACATTGCATGCTCAGATCACTTGAAGATATGTATGAAATAAACAATACAACCAAAGCTCTCACATTGAAAAGATAAATCCATCATGTGAAGATGAATACGGGAGAAAATGTCACATCATACTTTATGAGGATCACTGAATTGAGAAACCAAACTTTCTAGATTAGTCACCAAAATGATGATAAGGAGTTAACATTGATGACTCTAGGTGGAATTTCATCATTGTGGGAATCATTTATTCAAGGAATGAGTGTGATGGAAGCCAATTATGACCCATTTTATGCCATCTTTTAATCTATTTTATACACCTTCATATTAAATCCTGTACTTCATTTCTATTCTATTTTATCATATTTTACCACCTAATGTTGCATATGGTTAAATATAAATAAGTAATATTTAATATAGTTTATGGATAAATTAATGGAATTTATTATTGATTGTTTTTAGTAATAAATATAATTATTTTATGCCTTAGATTATTATTTTAATTTATGATCAAATGTTTCCAATAAAACTTGCCATATAAATAAATAGTTTTGCGTTGTCATTTCCAAGCAAATGAGGGAAAATTTGGAAAATTTGAGACATGGGTATCATCCAAAATAGGCCTAAATAGATGTGTACACAATAGAATCTCCATAATGTGCATCATTTAAAATTTAATGATGATTTTATAAACTTAATAATTCCTAATCTATTGATACAACCAACCGGAGCTCCACATTTTTCTGCACTAATTAAGGGCTCTAATCACATGGAAATTGATTGGCGGAACATCCAATTTTTTAGAAAACTTGTGGTACATATGGTTACATAGATGGATCAGAATAAACCATTCCCATCTCTATTTTCTTCTTATTGTTATAATAAATTTGTGATGTGGCCAACAAATGGAATTGTACAGGAGACATTCTATTGAAATCTTTGTTGATTTCTAGAAAACAAACTATTGTATTCTCCTTCAATTAGTTTAGTTTGTTATAAGAATGATCTAATATATATGATTTGCAAAAAACAAAGAGAAAAAAGAAAGAGATAAGGAAATATCAAATATATAGGTTGTTGTATTGATCTTCTTGTAGTAGAATTGTTTGTGAATTCTATATTATTATGAATGAATATAATATTTTTATTTTGATCGCAAAAGAGTAGAACGTTGTTTGTGTTTCATCACCAGACATACTAGGAAGGTATGATCCACTTCTTGGGATGATTGGTGATTTAGTTTAGATTGTTTGTGTGTTATTATTTTTATTTGATTTCATACATTGAATCATTGTATTAGTTTATGTACTCTAATTTATATTATTATATTGGTGATATATTTTATATTAAATGTGTTTTATTTTCTGTGCTGTTATTATTTGATTTTGTACATAGACATATTATATTACTTTAAACATTTTTTATTTATGCAATTATAAATAGTTATCTTTAATTTGTCTTTTCTTTAAATTTAATTGTAAATTCAAATTTGTGTAGTTTGTTCTTGCGATATTAAATTGTAGATTAAATTTCCATGCTTTACAATGCTTTCATATTCTTAAAATAGTTTTTATTTAAAAATAACAGTTCCTGTCACCAGTTTTGTTTTGGTTTGTTGTAGGTTTACTTCCGGGTGTTCTAGTTACATCCATCCACACTTGGCATGGTATCTTCATCCCTTGAGAAAACAACCACTATACCTTTCACTAGTTTACAACCCCAAATTGTCATTTATATGCGAGATGAACTGGCTCTTAATCTTATCAATTATCCTTAATATTTGAACCACAGTTTGCCCATAAATTTTTGGTGTCATTACTGGGGAAAGGTATTAAAGGCATGTAATCATAGTAAAAAAAGTTAGATATAATGTGCCTTTGGGATCATCTGATTAAGTGTCAACCTTTCCAAGTCTAGTAATTTAGGTTTGTGCTATAGTAAATTATTTAGATGCACTGTTTTAGAGTTTGTGAGTAGGTCTTAGAAATTAGATTCACTTTTAAGTTATCAATATTTATTGTGAGTAATTAGAAACAAAAAGGGAAATTGGAAAAAATAATGTTAAAAATTATTCATTTTCAAGGTAGTCCAAAAACCTCAAAATTGAAAACAAAAATTGGTGAAGGAATCGCATCAACCAAAGGTGATGTTTTTACACTCTCTCTACCTGATGAATGTAACTTATATGATCTTGATCTTCCATTGTCAAATGCATTTCCAAATTTATTTCTTTGTCTAAACATGAACATATAATTGATGAATTTTTAGAACAATTTGATTTGGAGAATTGTAACAAGAAAAATGATAAATGCACATGCCTAATTAGTCAAGAGTGCATGTTGAATGAAGAATAATGTCTTTGTGAACCTCGACATTCTAATGATGCAAGTGAAAAAGTCCTATTTATAACTAGTGAAAAAATTCAAATAACAAATCAAGAAGATCTAGGTATGAATCATCACTCTTTTGCATTACAAAGACACCACATTTCTTCAAAACATACTTTTCCATTTAGTATGCACAATGAGTGTAATCATGCATGCTCTCAATAACCCATATATCAATCTTATATTCTACCATCTCCATTATTCCCATCCAACTCATATTCACCTACTCTATATCCAATACAACTCTTTCCACTATCTTTATTCCATTCATTTCATCCACAATCCAGTCCAACATATCCACCAATGTAATCCACAATTCCTAATAAAACATCACATCATAAGGTGGTTTCAATTGCATGTAATGATGATATTTTGATGATCCTTTTACATTCTATTAATGTGCACAAAATTGGTAATATGGATAAAGAATGTGATTTTTCTTTAAAAGAACTAGAGGAACATATTGATCAAATTATCACCCATCAATTTAGTTCTTCTTATCTACTTCTTAGATCACATTTTTTTGAGATATTTCACACACATATGGAAATAATCCATTATAGTTTTATCATTGAAAAAAATGTGTAATAGAATTAATTATGCACTAAAGTTGATTTATTATATACCTTAATCATTCCATAGTTGTGTGTGATGAAAAATGATGTCTTACAATATCTATTCTTTAATAATGTTTTAACATTCAAACATCAAGATCTTGGAAGGCATATGAAAAAAATGTGTATTCCTCACACACTTATTTATTTGGGTCCAGCTTATTAAAGGGAACTAGAAGGATTTGAATGCATTAATGAAAAAATAAAATATGTTACATCTGGATGATTCATTCATTTAACAAGAATCAAGGTATTAATATCTACACTTTTAAGTATTGGTTCTTCTATCTTAAGATGATAATTCATTGCTAATAGTTGCTAGATTAATTTCTTGATTCCTTGGATGATTCGAGTGTCTATGCTTTTGTAACATGGCATTAAGGAGAAGTCCATTGAGTTCTTGAAATTGAGTAAAACTCAAGAAATTATTAAATGTGCTACTCATTTTTTTTCATTCTTCAGATTATCTTAATGATCTTGTGATCTTGTAGCATGAAGTTAAGTTGGGGGAAATCCATCCTATTTTGTGGTTCTTGATTTATTTATAGTAAACCATAATTAATTGTTTCATTGGTAATTCTAGTAAAATTCCACAAGTGATAGCTCAACTAATTCAAGGTTCGTATTCTTGTGTTGGTTTTCCTTGATAATATATGTACACAAGCATTTATTTATATTCACCCATTTTATTATTATCAAGTATCTATTGATACCTATCATTTACAAAAATAAATTGACTACTTAATGACAGAGTTATTGAATGGATGCTATTTATTTATTATACATGATATGCTTAGTCTTGAGAATGTGGTTACAGGTCTCTTACTATGGCAGGCTGATATCTTTTTATTGATACCAATAAGAAATGCTTCCTACATTAGAATATAAAAATATTAGCTTTGATAACATTTTTTTGGCCTTGTTAGTTATTTGGAATATATCAGTTTCTATTATGATTCACTATTCAATATTACATGAATAATTATCACTTGGCATATTCAAGATGTTCACTAATCATAGATGATAGTTTTCTTCTTTGGTGTGAGAGGGTATTCTATAACTTGGTCTATGAGATTCAAAAATCTTGTAGTGCTATTTAATAGAGATATACATTTAGAGACAACTTGAAGACACACATAAGGATCTTGGGCATATTACAAGTCATCACATTCCTTCCTAGAGGTGTGTCTCTATCTGCCTCTAGTTTTATCGATACTTTGGAAATTATAATTAGCCTTTCACTCTGCCACTCAATCTTTGGTAATGAAGGTGTGTTATTTCATGCAATGGGTACCTCTTATTCTTACCAAGATAAGATAACATAAATTTATGGGGTGTCATCATAGAGCAATATGTCTTTTGAGGATTGTCATCAATATGAGTAATTATTTTACCCAAGCATGCCAATTTGTGTTCCAAAGTTCTACAAGAAGATTCTACAATTAGTGACATGAGATACATGGATCACTATTGTTTGTGTGGAAAGTGGTCAGTATGCCTAGGTTATTATTGGTCATCATTTCTAGTTCATGATGATATCCATGTTCAATGGTGCCTTTTGTCAGGACATGAAAAGAACTCAAGTTTTTGATGATATCACTCTTCATCATCCATATAAGGATTTATTTTTCCTACAGTCATTCTATGTAGTTATTAAAAAATGAAAAAAAAAGATCCAACAATGAATTTTTTTGGGCATTGTTGGCCAGTTAGTATTAAATAATCATTCTGACATTTATTAACTGCAAAATAAATTCTTAGTGGTGAAAAATGTTCTTACAATGCCATTAAACGATACATTGAAAACTGGCTTTCCAACAGTCACTTGTAGTTATAAAAAGTAATGAAAAATGCAAAAAAAATGAAATATTGAAACAAAAAACAATGCAATAATTGGCTCAATCTAACCATTTTAGGGACAATCAGTTGCTTGTTTGGCTCTATTTCTCTTTATATTTATTGCATCTCATGTTACTTCATTCTAAGGTTGTACTTCAATTTTTGGTGATCACCTATAACTACACATTCGGTCGAGCTGCTATAGAAAATGGATCCAACTCCCTTCAATGTGTTCTATGTTATGTCCTTTTGATGGTGATCTTTTATGAAGTGGTAGTTCTAGTCAACATTTTATGTTCCTTCTTTGTTTGAGCTTTACAGTTGCAACAATCTTTTGGCCTCTAGACCTTGACATCCATGGATATGCAAGTTGGTAACACAATTAGTTTTATTTTTCATTATTTTATCATTTAACTTTATTAATATTTCTTATTATATTGATCATATGTGCAACATCCCTACCTTTCCTCTTCCTGTTTCCTGAGGACAATCAACCATTTCAGTCAGGGAGAGGTATAACATGTTTATTACATATATATTCATCCATTATCCTTTATGCTTGTTCATCCCATCTTGAAACCCATCATTTCCTACTTTTTATTTTTCATTTCATCCTGAATGAACTCTATTATTTTACCCTTGCTAATCATTTGTGTCGCCTAACCATTTCACCCTTTCCAAGTCATCTTGTGCATAGTGATATAACATATTGTGCACAATGATATATTTTTCTCATGACACCCCCTATATATAAGTGTTTGAAACATGAAGCTATAAGAAATAAAAAATAAAAAATAAAAAGAATAAAAGATAAAAAATATGAAAAATTGCAGGAGGTAGCTGTATTGGAAAAATTAATTTCGAAAAGGTGAAGCAATAAAGCTTTTCATAAGAAGGTTAAAAAAGTAAATTATGGTCATGCATGAGCAATAATAGTTAAGCATAATAAAGCAAGCCTAGGATGTACATTCCAAAGTGCTTCTAGTTCAAACCAAAGACCTCTTGATCATTACTAATTGCATGATGGCATGCAATTTGCTAAGTTGTGGAGAATGATTAAAGCCAATTATGACCCATTTTATACCATCTTTTAATCCATTTTATATACCTTCATACTCATTCCCATACTTCATTTCTATTCTTTTTAATCATATTTTACCACCTTATGTTGCATATGATTAAATATAAATAAGTAATATTTAATATAGTTTATGGATAAGTTAATGGAATTTATTATTGATTTTTTTTACTAATCAATATTATTATTTTATGCCTTAGATTATTATTTTAGTTTATGATCAAATATTTTCAGTAAAAAAATTGCTAGACAAAAAATATAAACAATTAGTTTTGCATTGTTATTTCCAAGAAATGAGGGCAAATTTGGAAAATCGGAGACATGGGTATCATTGAGAATAGGCCCATTTGGATGTTATATTGACAAAATCTCCATAATGAGCATCATTTAGAAGTTACCAGTGATTTTCTAAACATAATAGTTCTTAATCTATTGTTACTACCAACCAAAGCTCCACATTTTTCTACACTAAGTAAGGGCTCTAATAACATAAAAATTGGCTGGTGGAAGATCCAATTTGTTAGAAAACCTATGGTACATATGGTTACATAGATGGATAAGAATAAATAACTCCCATCTCTATTTTCTTCTTATTGTTACAAAAAATTTGTAATGTGACCAACAAATAGAATTGTACGCAAGCCATTCTATTGGGATCTTTGTTGATTGTTGGAAAATAAATTAATTATCATCCTTCAGTTAGTTTTATTTTGTTATAAGAATGATCTTATATATATGACCTGCTTAAAACAAAGAGAAAAAAAGAAAGAAAGAAGGAAACATCAAATATATAGGTTGTTGTATTGATCTTCCTATAGTAGGATTATGTGTTAATCCTATATTATTTATGGATGGATTTAATATTGTTAATTTCAATTGCAAAAGAGTAGAAATTTGTTTGTGTTTCATCACTAGGTGTACTAGGGAGGCAAGATCCACTTCTTGGGAGGATTAGTGATTTAGTTGAGATTATTTATGTGTTTCTATTTTTTCTATTTTTATTTTTATTTGATTTCATACATAGAATTATTGTATTAATTTATATACTCATATTTATGTAAATTATATTAGTGATTTGTTTTGTATTAAATCTAATTTATTTTCTAGGTGTTATTATTTTGATTTTGTACATAGATATATGTTTAAACATTTTTATTTATATAATTATAAATAGTTATCTTTAATTCATGTTTTCTTTAAATTTAATTGTATATTCTAATTTGTGTGGGTTTTTCTTGCAATATTAAACTGTAGATTAAATTTCCATGCGTTACAATGCTTTTAGATTCTTAGAATAGTTTTTCTCTAACAGTTTCATCTTAGCTCCTATCATTAGGAAGTGACAATTCCTGTCACTAGTTTTGTTTTGGTTTGTTGTAGGTTTGCTTCCACATGTTCTAGTTGCATCCATCCCTACTTGGCATGCTATCTTCATCCCTTGAGAAAATAAGTAGTATACCTTTCACTAGTTGAAAACCCCAGAAATAAACTCTCTTAATCTTATCAATTATCCTTTATATTTGAACATAGTTTGTCCATACATTTTTGGCATTGTTTCCGGGGAATTGTATTAAAGGCATAAAATCATAGTAAGCCAAGTCAAGAATAGTGTGCCTTTGGGAGCGTTTGATTACATGTCAAATTTCCCAATCTAGTACCTTAGGCTTTCATTGTATTAAATCATTTAGGTGCATGGTTTTAGAGTTTGCAAGTAGGTCTTAGAAGTTAGATTCACTTTTATGTTATCACTATTTGTTGTGAGTAATTAGAAACAAAAAGGGAAATTTAAATAAAAAAAGTTAAAAATGATTCATATTCAACGTAGTTCAAACACATCAAAATTGAAAACAAAAATTGGTGGAGGAATCACATCGACCAAAGGTGGTATTTTTACACACTCTCTACCTGATGAATGTAACTTATAATGTTATTTATATTTTTGAACAAGAACATATAATTGATGAATTTTTAGACCAACGTGATTTTTGGAATTAAAATTTAACCATTTATTGTTCTATTTGTAATAGGAAAAATGATAAATGCATATGCCTAATAAGTCAAGAATGCATGTTGAATGAAGAACACAATCTTTGTGAACCTTGCCATTCTAATGATGCAAGTGAAAAAATTGTTGTTTATAACTAGTGAAAAATTTCAAAGAACAAATCAAGAAGATCTAGGTATGAATCATCACTCTTTTGCATTGGAAAGGCAACATATTTCAGTAAAACATAATTTCCACTCATCTAATATTCTTCTATCTCCATTATTCCCATCTAACTCATATTCACCTACTCTATATCCAATACAAACCTTTCTACTATCTTTATTCTATTCATTTCATCCACAATCCACTCCAACATATCCAATAGTGTAATTCACTATTCCTAATAAAAAATCACATAAATGGGGTTCCAACTACATGTAATGATGGTATTTTGATGATCATTTCACATTCTATTAATGAGCAAAAAATTGGTGATATGGATAAATAATTATTAGGATTAAACCACAAACATAAATAACAATTATATGCAAATATAAACAATATCAAAAAATAATAGATCACATAAAAAAGAACACAAGACACCAAGATTTAACCTGGTTCACCCAATCCCTGGGCTATGTCAATCAAATAGCAAGTTTGATATTATTAGGATCCAGTGATTACAACCTGATTACAATCCGTAATCCCTTATAGCTTAATACCACCACAAGAACCAATTTTCACATCAAAAAAATAAAACAATCCCTAACCCTAAGCCCTTTTATACAAGTATTTTGACCACTTTAGGATTATAATTAATAATTCCATGTCGGCCCAAAATCTTGATAAAATTATGGAATATGTACAATACTTCCCTGATCAGTCACCACAGTCTAACAATCTCCCACTTGGGGACTGATCAGGCTCTACACTAAACAAAAATCTCCCACTTGGAGACTGATCCTGTAGCTATGCCACTACTCCATGAGGCTCCCACTAGATCAAACCACCCTGGACTCTGCAGTTCTTTTATTCATGTTCAGTCTAGAAGACCAATCAAAGCTGAAGAGGAGTTCAACTTTTCCCTAGTTACTACTTTTGTAAACATATCTACTTGATTGCCATTTGTATGTATCTTGTCCAACTTTAATTGTCCATCATCCGAAACTGACCGAATGAAATGGTACCACAACTATATGTATCTAGTCTTTGAATGTAGAATTTAGTTCTTTGCAAGATGAATGACACTCTATCTGATTCAGGAGCATCTAGAGGTATAAGGGCAATCCTGTGTCACCATAAAAAAAGTACTTAGACTTAGTTTATGTTTCATGTGTTTTCATTTTTTGATACCCATTTGGGTCAAATAAAGATTCCAACTCTCACAGTTCCACTATCAGTGTTCTAGGATAGAGTATTTGAACACCTTGGGATACGTGTAAATGTAAAAAAGAGAGGAGTAAGTAATTGAGCCATCATTTTGGTGAACTAGAAGGTGTAAATTGGTTAGATGATTGTAATTGTAATTTAAAGCATTCCAAAAAAAGAATCAGGTCGAAAGGCCCCACAGTTTGAAAGTTATCACAATTTTTCAATTTTTGGAGACCTCCTAAGAATGCTTCAAAGTTAGGTTAGGGGCATTAAATGACCTCAAATAGGGCCAAAAAATGGGGGATGAGCAAAGCTTGTCCATAGAGCTATAGAGCACTTCGAGAGCTTTTCAAAAATGTAAACAATTCGTCAATCGGAGCTACAGTTCAAAAGTTATGCCTCCCAGAAGTTCGGTTACCATTTCTAGATTCTTCTAAATTTGTGCCAACTTCTAATGTGACTTCTAGAGCCTTCTATTTGGTCGATGGATGCCAACTAGCACTTTCTAGAATTTATTCCTAATCCTTAATCCTTCGGGGTCTATTTAAGAACATTTCTAGCATTGTAAAAGGCAGTTAGGAGTGGAGTTTGAGAGAAGGTACTGGGAGAAGAATTTATCTCTAGATTTATGCTATTGTAAGCCCTTAGGGCATGTTTTGGAGTCTGTTTCTCTGCACTAAGTGTACTAGCATATTTTCACAGTTAATAACATTTTCCCTTTCCTGTTGTGTCCATTCTGTGCTTGGGCTGTGTCCCCATCACTATCTATAAACAAATAATTATCCTGTTGAGGGTGTCCCAATTCTTCCAAGAAGAACTGAAGCCATATCATCTCGTTCACTACCTTTGTAGTGGCAACATACTCTACCTTTGTAGTGGATAAAGCATTAACCTTTTGTAACCTATAAACCTAGCTCGCAATTGCCCCACCAATAATAAAGACATAACCTGTAGTACTCTACTTAGTATCAATATCCCCTACCAAATTTGAGTCAACATAGCCCTGTAAATTAGTAGTAGAGCCCCCAAAGTGTAAACACTTATTGGATGTTCCTCTCAAATATCTAAGAATCCATTTGACTACATTCAAATGGTCAATTCCTAGATGACTCATATACTTGCTAACGACTCCCACTGCATGTGCAATATCTGGCCTTGTACATACCATAGCATGCATCAAGCTTCCTACAGCTAAAGCATAGGGTACCTTTGACATCTTCTCCTCCTCTTCTTATGTCTTGGGACACATCTCCTTGGTCAACTTCAAATGACCAGGTAAAGGTGTGCTAACAACTTTAGCATTCTCCATAGAGAAACATTGCAACACCTTCTCAACATAATCAACCTGAGATGTGCAAATGCATGTGCTAACTGGCATTTCAGCCCCTTAATTTGATCCATGTTAGACCCAGCTACAAGCATATCATCAAAATATAAACATAAAATAATGTAGCTATCATCATCCAACCTCTTAAAGTAAACAAAATGATTTGAATGACACCTACTATATCCATGCTCATGCATAAAACTGTCAAATTTCAGATACCATTGCTAAGGTGCTTGCTTCAAGCCATATAAACTTTTTTTCAATTTGCACACTAAGTTCTCCTTACCTTTGACCTCAAATCCCTATGTCTAAGCCTTATATATCTCTTCATCCAAATCACCATGAAGGAAGGTTGTTTTAACATCAGGCTACTCTAAATGCAAATCTTCAGTAGCCACAATACTTAAAATAGTATGGATATAAGTCATCTTAACAACATGAGAAAATATCTCATCAAAATCAATGCCCTTTTTCTATGCAAATCCTTTTACAACTAACTTGGCTTTAAATATTTTTTTACCTCCATCCTCTTATTTTAACTTGTAAACCCACTTATTCTATAAAGCCCTTCTATCTGCAAGCAACTTACATAAATCCCATGTCTTATTTTTCAGCAAAGAGTGCATTTCATCATTCATTATAGACTCCCACTAAATCTTAGTATCCACCTTCATAGCTTCATCATAACATTTAGGTTCACCAGCATCTGTTAATAAAATAGAATACAAAGAGGGAGAAAATCTTTTTGCAGGTCTAATTAGCCTTGACCATTTTAAATTCATTGATGTGTGTGGTATTTGTTGTTGTGGTTATTGCACATCATGAGAAATGGCTGGAACATTATCTTGTGGAGTATCATCTAGCACTACACAATCATATTTTTTATTCTCATGTTGCTGCAATAGATCTTTGTACAACACTTTCTCATTGAATATGACATCCTTGCTTCTTACAATTTAATGATTTTTACAATCCCAAAGCCTATAACCAAATTCATTAATGTCATATCCAAAAAATACACATTTCTTTGAATTAGCTTTTAGCTTAGTTCTATTTTAGAATCTATGTGAGAAAATGCTTTAGAATCAAAGATTTTGAAAAAAGAATAAAAAAGAATAACTCAACTTCTTACCAATCCATGCTTCCTCTGGAATACCAAAACCCAAAGGAGTAGAGGGACCTCTATTAATCAAATATATAGTAATATTGATAGTCTCTATCCACATGTGTAAGGGAAAACCAACATGCAACCTCATACTCCTTACATGCTCCATTATAGTCCTATTCATGCATTCAACCACTTCATTTTTCTATGGAGTCCTTGGAATAGTTTTCTGTCTACAAATATCATTAGTGGAGCAATAATCTTCAAATTCATGACTATAATACTCACCACTATTATCAAATCTAAGATAGTTTAATTTCTTACTAGTCTCATTTTCAACCAAGGATTTCTATTTCTTAAAGTTTGAAATACATCATATTTCTATCTAAGAAAATAAACCCATACTTTTCTAGTTGCATCATCAATGAATATAACATAATAATGAGAGCCACCAAGGGAAGATACCTGAGCCAGTCCCCATACATCTATATGCACAAGCTCTAATTTCTCCCTTTTATTTTCCTTCCCAGTCTTCACAAAACTCACTCTCTTTTGCTTTCCATATGCTAAACTTTCATAGAAATTCATATTAACACATTTCAGACCTGGTATAACTTTCTTTGAATGAAGTACTTTCATAGCTTTCTCACTCATATGCCCAAGTCTATTATGCCACAATACTGTATCAGAATCTACAACAACTATTTGTTCTCCCTGCTCAACTACACCAATTGTTCCTGAACATTCATGTTTGTTTGAAACAATTAAAGTAGAAGGAACAATATGACTTGTACAAAGATATAAGGTGCTTACTTTCACACCTTTTGCTACTACAAAGGAAATTTTTGCAACCTTCCAAAAGGTAACATTAAAATTAACTACACACCTCATCACCGAGTTGCCTTGCTAAAATTAAATTCCTACTTAGCCTTGGAACATGTCTTACCTCATGTAGTAGCCAATGATTCCCATTCTGCAACTTAATCTTAACTTTTCCCTCTCTAACAATCTGATAGGGTTCATTATCGCCCAAATAAATAATTCCAAAATCCCCTTGGACATAATCAATGAAATAACCTCAATGAGGTATAGCATGAAATGAAGCACCATAATCTAAAATCTATGAATCGTCAAAACTTTCTAAAGATAGAAGCAAAGCATCCTCTTTGGATTTGTTACTTACCACATTTGCCTCTTTGTCTCCATCTAGTTTATCTCCTTCATTTTTCTTTCAAGTCCAACAATCTTTCTTTTTATTCTTGGTTTCCCAAAATACTAGTAGTTGTTTAGTCCTCTCGATTGAGACCTCCTCCCCTTTGACTTTCTTCTTGATTTCCCACGATTTCCAGAATTACTTCTTCTCTTAGTTGTTCTGCCTTGACTTTGTGCGTTCAAAGCACTTCTTGATGTAGATCCACCTAAGGTTTTCCTACAAGTTTCCTCACTCAAAATAACATCGATCACATCATCATATTTTAGGGTACTAGATCTAGGAGCAAAATTACTCACATCCATTACCAAGCCATTCCAGCTTTTAGGCAAAGAACACAAAATCAAGAGAGCCCTAATTTTTTTATATCAAAATTGATACCCACAAAAGATAATTGAATAGTAATAGTATTAAACTCATTTAAATGATCCATAAGAGATCTACCTTTTTTCATTTTCATATTAAGTAAATGCTTCATGAGAAATACCTTATTTGAAGCAGAGGGCTTTTCATACAATTTCGCTAGGGTTTGCATCAACTCTTTTGTTGTCTTCACTTTTCTAATATTAAATGCCATTGATGGTACCAAGCATAATCAAATGCTTCCAAGTGCCTTTTTGTCCAAAATATCCTAGTCGTCATTTGACATAGATCCTTGATTCTTGGTTTTGCCTTCCAACGACTTCCATAAATCCTTCTGATAAAGATAATCTTCTATTTGCATCTTCCATAACTGAAAGTTCTGCCCATTAAACCTATCAACCTTTAGCTTACCCTTGTCTGCCATCACTCGCACTCAATCATGAGACTCTCACTCAACCATGAGAATTTCCTGTAGAGGATACTTAAAAGAACAACCTCGCTCTGATACTAATTGTTAGGATTAAACCATAGACATAAATAAAAATTACATGCAAATATAAACAATATCAGAAAATAATAGATCACACAGAAAAGAACACAAGACACCAAGATTTAACATGGTTCACCCAATCCCTGGGCTATGTCCACCAAACAACAAGTCTAATATTATTATGATCCAATGATTACAACCTGAGTATAATCCTTAATCCCTTACATCTCAATACTACTTCAAGAACTAATTTTTGCATCACAACAATAAAACAATCCCTAACCCTAAGCCCTTTTATATAAGTATTTTTAACACTTTAGGGTTATAATTAATAATAACATGTCGACCCAAAAACCCACCGAGTAATTATGGAGTATGAATAGTACTTCCCTAATTAGTCACCACAATCTAACAAAAATGTGTTTTGTTTAAAAGAATTAGAGGAGCATATCGATCAAATTATCACCCATCAATTTAGTTCTTCTTATCTATATCTTAAATAGTAATTTTTTGAGATATTTCACACACATATGGAAATAATCCATTATAATTTGATTATTGAAAAGATATATATGTGTGTTGGAATTAATCATACACTAAAGTTGATATATTATATATCTTAGTCATTCCATAGTTGTGTGTGATAAAAAATGATATCTTACAAGATCTATTCTTGAAAAATGTTTTAATATTCAAACATCGAGTTCTTGGAAGGCCTATGAAAAAAAAGCGTATTCCTCACACACTTATTGATTTGGATCCAACTTATTAAAGGTAACTAGAATGATTTTAATGCATTAATGACCAAATAAAATATGTTACATATGGATGATTCATTCATTTAACAAGAATCATGGTATTAATATTTATACTTCTCATTCTTGGTTCTTGTATCTTAAGATGATTATTCATTGATAATAGTTGCTAGATCAATCTCTTGATTCCTTGGTTGGTTTGAATGTCTATGCTTTTGTAACATGACATTAAGGAGAAATCCATAGAGTTCTTGAAATTGACTAAAACTCAAGAAATTCTTAAATGTGCTACCCACTTTATTTCATTCCTCAAATTATCTTAATGATCTCCTGACTTTGTAGCATGAAGTTAAGTTGGGGGAAATCCCTCCGATTTAGTGGTTCTTGATTGATTTACAATAAAGCTTCATTAATTGTTTCATTGGTCCCTCTAGTAAAATTACATATGTGATATGTCAAAGAATTCAAGGTATGTATCCTTGTGTTGATTTTTCTTGATAATATATGTACACAAACATTTATTTGTATTCATCCATTTTATTATTATTAAGTATCTATTCATATTAATAACTCTACCTATCATTTGTAAAAATAAATTGACTACTTAATGGTAGAGTTATTGAATGGATGCTATTGCTTTACTATACTTAATATACTTGGTCTTGAGAATGTGGTTACAAGTCTCTTATTGTGGTGGCTTGATATCTTTGCATTGATACCAATAAGAAATGTTTCCTACATTAGAATCTAAGAACACTAGCTTTGCTAACATTTTGTTGTCCTTGTTAGTTATTTGGAATATATCAGTTTCTATTGTGCTTCACTATTCAATATTACATGGAAAATTTTCACTTGGCATATTCGAGATGTTCCCCAATCATAGATGATAGTTCTCTTCTTTGGTGCTAGATGGTGGTCTATAACTTGGTCTATGAGATTAATGAATCTTTAGTGCAATTATATAGAGATATACATTTAGAGATAACTTGAAGACATTCATAAGGATCTTGGGCATATTGCAAGTCATCACATTCCTTCCTATATATGTGTCTCTATCTGCCTCTAGTTTTATTGATACATTAGCGACTACAATTGGTCTTTCACTCTGTCACTCAATCTTTGGTAATGAAGATGTGTTATTTCATGAAATGGAAACCTCTTATTGTTACCAAGATAAGACAACATAGCTTCATGTGGTGTCATCATAGAGCAATATGTTATTTGAGAACTGTCATCAATATGAGTAATTTTTTTAGCCAAGTGTGCTTGTTTGTGTTCAAAATTTTTACAAGAAGATTCTATAATCAGTGGCATGAGATACATGGATCGCAAAGATGCTTAGGTTATTCTTGGTCATTATTTCTAGTTCATCATACAATCCAAGTTTAATGGTGCCTTTTATTAGGACATGGAAAGAACTCAAGTTTTTGATGATATCACTCTTCATTATCCATATAAGGATTTATTTTTCCTTTGGTCATTCTATGTAGTTATTCAAAAATAAAATAAAATAAAATAACCAACAATGAAAACCTTTGGGCATTGTTGGATAGTAACTATCTGAAAATCAATTTTCAACATATATTAACTTTAAAATAAATTCTTAGTTGTGAAAACTATTTTTACAACACCATTAAGTGGTAAGTGATTGAAAATTTCCTTGCCATCAGTCACTTAGCATTATCAAAAATATTAAAAAAAAGAAAAAAGAAAAAAGATATTGAAAAAGAAAGATAAAAGAGTGCAATAATTGGTTTGAGCTAACCATTTTTTAGGGACACTCAGTTGCTTCTTTGGCTCTATTTCTCTTCATATTTCTTGCATCTCATGTTACTTCATTGCATGGTTGTACTTCAATATTTGGTGTTCACCATGATTTTGATCACCTACAACTACACATTCACTTGAGGTGCTAAGGAAAATGGATCTAGCTCTCTTCAACGTGTTATATATTGTGTCCTTCTAGTGGTGGTCTTTTATGAAGTGGTAGTTCTAGTCAACATTTTATGTTCCTTCTTTGTTTGAGTTTCACAATTGTAGCAATATTTTGGCTTCCAAACCTTGGCATCCATGGATATGAAGGATGTTGGTAACATAATCAATTTTATTTTTCATTATTTTATCACTTAACTTTATTAATATTTCTTATTATATTGATCATATGTGCAACATCTTTACATTTCCTCTTCTTTTTTCTTGAGGACGGTCAACCATTTCAATTGGGGAGAGGTATACCTATTTATTTCACATATTTTCACCCATTATCCTTTATCCTTGTTCATCCCATCCTAAAACCCATTATTTCCTACTTTATCTTTTTCATTTCATCATGCATGAACTCTATTATTTCACCTTTGCTAATCATTTGTGTTGCATAACCATTTCACCCATTCCAAGTCATCTTGTGCATTGTGATATAACATCTTGTGCATAGTGATATAACATCTTGTGCATAGTGATATAATTTTCTCATGATACCTCCTATATATAAGTATTTGAAACATGATGCTATAAAAATAAATAAAATGAAAATAATAAAAGAGGAAAATAATGAAAACAATAAAAATGAAAAATTGCAGGAGGTAACTATATTGGAAAAATTAATGTTGAAAAAATGAGGCAATAAAGCTTGTCATAAGAAGCTCCAAAAAAGTCAAATAAGGTCATGCATGAGTTGTAATAGTTAAGGGTAATGAAGAAAGCCTAGGATGTACATTCCAAAGTGCTTCTAGTTCAAACCAAGGACCTCTTGATCTTTATTGATTGCATGAGGACATGCAATTTGCTAAGTTGGGGGGAATGATGATATCCAATTATGACCCCTTTTATGCCATCTTTTAATCCATTTTATATACCTTCATACTCATTCCTTTACTTCATTCCTATTATATGTTATCATATTTTACCACCTTATGTTGCATATGGTCAAATATAAATAAGTAATATATAATATAGTTTATGGAAAAATTAACATAATTTATTATTGAATATTTTTACTAATCAATATAATTATTTTATGCCTTGGATTATTATTTTAGTTTATGATCAAATGTTTGCAGTCAAAAATTGAGAGACAAAATATAAACGAATAGTTTTGCATTGTTATTTCCAAGCAAGTTAGGGCAAATTTGGAAAATCCGAGATATGGGTATTGTCCAAAATAGACTTAAATAGGCATGTGTGCATTAGAATCTCCATAATGAGCATCATTTAGAAGTTTTTTTTTGATTGGTAAACGAATGAAGCCTAGATTAATTATTGTTATTTATTGTAATTAATTATTATGTATTGTTATTGCGAACCAAAGCTTCACATTTTTTTGCACTAAGGACCCTAATCACGTGGAAATTGATTGGTGAAAGATCCAATTTTCTTGAAAACTTGTGGTACATATGGTTATATAGATGGATAAGAATAAAACATTTTCATCTCTATTTTCTTCTTATTGTTACAATAAATTTGTGATGTGGTCAACAAATGGAATTGTATGTGAGCTATTCTATTGGGATCTTTGTTGATTTCTAGAAAATAAACTATCGTATTCTCCTTCAATTAGTTTAGTTTGTTATAAGAATGATCTTATACACATGATTTGCAAAAAACAAAGAGGAAAAAGAAAGAAAGAAGGAAATATCAAATATACAGGTTGTTGTATTGATCTTCCTCTAGCAAAATTATGTGTGAATTCAATATTATTTATGGATGAATATAATATTGTTATTTTGATTGCAAAAGAGTAGAATGTTGTTTGTGTTTCATCACCGGGCAGACGAGGGAGGCATGATCCACTTCTTGGGATGATTGGTGCTTTAGTTTATAGATTGTTTGTGTGTGTGTTTTTTTTTTTGTGTTATTATTTTTATTTGATGTCATACATAGAGGTATTGTATTATTTTTTATACTCTAATTTATATAATTATATTGATGATTTATTTTATATTAAATGTGTCTTATTATTTTGATTTTGTACATAGACATATTATATTAGTTTAAACATTTTTATTTATATAATTATAAATAGTTATTCACATTTTCTTTTAAATTTAATTATAAATTTATATTTGTGTAGTTTGTTCTTACAATATTAAATTGTAGATTGAATTTACATGCTTTCATATTCTTAGTATAGTTTTTCTTTAATAGTTTTAGTTTAGCTCCCGTCGTTAGGAAGAAATAGTTCTTGTTGCTAGTTGCTTGTATTAGGGTTGCTAGGTATGGTATGGTTTTTTTGACCTATCTTGTCCTCCATGATATTTTATATTACCTTTCATAAAATGGAGATCCTACATACCATTTGGAGCCAAAAAAGGAGAAAGATGTCAAATATTGACAAAGTTGTCAAATAGGGAAAAGTAGTAAAAAACATATATATTGGTGCTCTAAAGTCTAAATAATGCATAAGAATAATACATGGACCATGTTAGACCTACTTGGAAGGCTCCAAGTGATAGATGTTTGAAAATTGCAAAAAATGCAAAAATTGTTAGCAACATTGAAAAGTTGCATTACAACTTTTGCGAAAGAATTGAACTTCCCATGGATTTGAGGTTGACAGTTCCTATAATAGAATGAAACCTCTTGGTAGGATTATAAAAATCATTAAATAAACAATTCCAAGGGTTGGACATTGTAAGAAGGAAGTTTGATTTTGAAAACCATGAATAGTGCCTCATATTTTATAGTTTTCATGTTTTGGATTGCATGTTCACAATAATGGATTGAAGATTGAAGTTTGGAATTAGATTATTTAAGTTATTACTTGTAAAATTCTTTTTGTCTTAGGTTACTAGGTTGTAGAAGTTCATTTGATTGGTTTTTGAAAACCTTTTGTAAAAACTCTATGTGTTGGTCTAATTGGGACAATTTTCACAAAAATGGTTCCCCCATGAGTTCCTACAGTGGATTTATCAAAAAATTGAGAGAAATGGGAGTGGAGCCAGTGTATATAGTGTATAGAAATGCTTGGCCCCTACAAAGATGCATATCTATTTTTAATGTGATTGTGTTGCATAAAAATATACCTAAGAAAATAACACTAAGCAACTAATGCATATTCCTACATTATCATGCAAAACCTCAAAATATGAAAGAAAACAATGTAAAATAAAGATAACATAAACATCAAAATAGCACTATGAAAACCTCATGAAACCATCAAGTCTAGATGATTTCATTGCTCATGGGATGTGGTTGCTCACTATTCTGGTAGCATAACAATAGGCTAGATAGTGCTTCATGAAAAATGAGGAGAGGGCTCTCCTTCTATAGGAAAATGGATGCAATGGACGGTTAAGATTGAATGCAAGATGGATGGCTAGGATCTTTCAGGATCAATGAGCTGTCCATGAGGTGGAGGCCAAGTAGACTCCATGTGGATTAGGGTTTTGACCATGCAAAGGGGGCAAGATGCTCACACATGTGTGAGCAACCTTTTGATGTGACATATCAATGACAGGTGTAAGAGGTGTGTAAGATCATGTTTCCTCACACATGTGTGAGACACCTTTGAAAGTGATGGGTCAATAACATGTGTAAGAGGGATGTAAGAGTCACATGTCACATGTGACTAGGGTTTGCTAATCCTTTGATTAGGATTGTGAAAATGATTAAGGATGAGATTAGATGAGGAACTAGGATTAATTAGTGGATAAGTAGATTGACCTAGGTTAGAAGGATGGGTTAGGTTAGGGAAGTGAGGTTAAGTGAGGGTTAAAGGTAGGAGCCATGTGCTCAAATAGGATTAAATTTAATATTTAATTCCAAGAGGGATTAAGAGGGAATTAATTAAGTAAATGACATACTTAATTAAAGTGAAAGGGGTTAGATGCAAGTGGGAATAGGTTAGGATTTAAATAAACCTTAGTTTGTTTAAATCAAGAAAAGGTGAACATAATTAAATAAATGTAAAATTTATTTAATTAAAGGTAAGGGAATTAAATAAATAATAAATATTTATTTAATTGGTCAAGACATGTGATTTGGACAATTTTAGGTGTCTACATTTTGCCCCTCTTTGATATAGCATTAGTAATGTTATATCAAAGAAGAATAAAATATAGTAGCTAGGAGGATAAGACTAGTAGCATGATGCCCCAGTCATGAAAGGATGACGAGGGTGGAAGGGTATGGAAGGGTATGCCCCCTCGAGAGGACATGCAGGTTAGGAGAACACAGATGTTCTCTCGAAATGGAATGAAAGGAAAAATGAAAAGAGTGATAAAGCTATGCTGCAATGGTGTGAACAACCTAAGTTTGATATTGTATTTAGCACTATGCACCAAGGTATGAGGAACCAAGATGACAATGTGTCAAGTACGTGATAAAAAATGGGTCTAATACAACCATATGTCTTATGAAACCATGATATGGAAGATCATGATTCCTGGGACAATAGGATGCAAAGACCATGATACATGAAAAAAATTCTAATGCATACAAGTAATCAAGCAACCATGCACCAAAGACCAAAAGCAAACCACCATTTTGCCCCTAGTCAAGCTAAAAACCCATTAATGGATCAATTGATGATGATTGATTAAGGATGGTAAAGCTAATGCTAAGCGTAATGCACATCCAAGGATTGGGAAGGATTCATCCCATGATAATGATGTTTGAATATAATAAATGGATTATCAGCTGATCAGGTCAAATTGATGAATCGATTTAGGGATTGATGTTCAAGATTGCAAGATTAGATTGATTGAATTAGTATTGATTGCATTGTTGATATATATTTTTGATTTTTTGATTTTATGGTGGATAGAAGAATGAACATGGATGAGATTAGAAGAATGGATATTGATAGGATGAAAAATGATGAGAGTAGAATAGATGTAATGTGAAAGAATTAGAAGAATGGAAATTTGATTGAAGTATGAATTTGATTGAATTGAGTGGAAGAACTAGATTGAATGTGATATGAACAAATAGAATGGATAGAAATGAATTGATTGAATGAATGTGAGATAGAATGAATAGAATGGAACCAATGACAAGGGAGGGTCAAGGTATGGTAAATGGAGGAAAAGCCACGTGAGGTGGTGGATGACAGGAATAGTGAAAGGCTATGAGGGGCCAAATGATATGGTGTTGGAAAGTGTGAAACCAAGGACCATGTTTCGAAGGAGTCCAAATGCCCCATACCAAGGATAGGAAATTGCAGAAAATATGGTGGGAAAGGATGCATGAAAATGGAAGGAAATATGGTGAGAAAGGAGGCATGAAAATGGGAAAATGGTGCGAAGGCTTAGCGTATGGAGGAAGAGAAGGCATGTGCTCTTCCAAAGCATGTATGAACATTTTGTTATTGTGCCTCTAATAGTGATCATGAGCATGGGTATGAAAATGGAATGAATATGGGAAATGTGAGGGAGGGTATGAAAAAGGGATAATGATATGAAGAGTATGGATGAAATGTGCAATATGAAGTGGATGAAATGGAGGGGATAACCAAGATCAAGGACATATGAAAGAAGGATGGAAGGTATGTAGGAGTATGGATGGAAGAGGGATGCACATGACAAGGACTATGGAATGCAAGATATGGAGAATATGTCAAGATCAACTATATGGATGAATTATGGATGTATATAGGATAATGGATGGATGATGCGTAAGGGATATGGAAAGAACATATGGATGGATGAATGGAAAGTGAAAGTCAAGAATCAAAATGGCAAAGAATAAGGAATGGTAAATGGAAGGATGGAAGAGATGCATGGAAGTTTGGTATGGATGGAGCTTGCCCCCAGTGTAGAGTACAAGGGGAAGAGGAAAAGTGAATAGATGGAAGGATAAGTGGATGTGGAAGGCAATGGATATATGATAGGAAAATGAAGGGAGGACTCAAGCATCTATTTATATGGATGGTATCCCTTGATATTTTTTTTCCTTTATTTTTGATTTTCAAGGAATTTTGATTATTTTCTCATAGATGTTGATAGGGTAGGGAACAGAGGAAAATGGCTTATGAAAAAGTTTGGATTAAGGGATTGGAGTGGGCGGGAGGAAGATATGGTTGATGGATGCTAGGTTGGAAGGCTTGTGAATGAGTGGATGAAGGAGGCAAAAAGATCAGCATTGGCACACACCTTGAAGGGTGATGGAAAGGAGGAAATTTTGGAGGATATGTAGGAGAAAGTGTGGATTTTTGGGATATAGGAACCCAAAATCGATGAAGGAGACGATGGAGTTGGAATGGTGGATTTGGGTATATAAGGACCCAAAATGGATACCAAGTTCTTAGTTTCCTTAACTCCCAAGGAAAACTCAACAATAAGCATATGAAATGTGTGGAATTCCTACAAGCCTACATATTCACCGTCAAACATAAGAAGGGGGTGAAAAATAAAGTAGCTAATGCATTGAGTAGAAGAATCCTTATAGTTTAAGAGATTCAAATACAAAGCATAGGCCTTGAAAGATTCAAAGTCCTATAAGATTTTTCCCAAATCTACAAGGTATGCAAGGAGTTCAAAAACAACTTTCATGGTGATTTTTCTAATTATAAATTGCAAAATGATTTATTATTTAAAGGAAGTCAACTTTGTGTTCCTAGGGGGTTAATGAGGGAAAATTTGATCCAAGAAGAGCATAATGGGGAACTTAGTGGTCATTTTGGAGTCAATAAGACTCAAGAGTTAGTCACTAGGTTTTATTTTTGGCCTAGGATGACTAGAGATATTAGACTATATGTGGAAATTTGTATAGTGTGTCAAAGGGAAAAGGGACATCCACAAATGTTGGTCTTTATCAACCACTTTAAATTTGTAGCAGACCATGGGAGTGCATATGTATGGATTTTGTAGTTGGATTACCTAAGACAAGGTAGGGTTATGATAGAATTTATGTGACTATGGACAACTTTAGTAAAATGACCTATTTTGAACCTTGCAAGACCATACATGATGCTTGTTAGATTTCTCATTTGTTTTTTAGAGAGGTGGTTAGGATCCATGTGTTGGAATCACAATAGGAAAGAAAAACTCTTGTCTGTGGGGGGGGAGGGTGCAGGGGGTGTGAATCAGTGCTTAAAACTTTTATCCATAAAAAAAATTCACCATACATCCATCTCATAATTCAATAAGTAAACTAAAATACCATGTAAAGTATATACATCTAAAGTATGTAAACAAGTAAGCATTCACACATATATGACACAAGATATGATTACCCATAAACCCTCCAATAAGAAGGTACAACTGGGGTGGGGATGACACCCACAAATCTTCACTATTGTAGTAATCATATGTATCTAATAAAGGTTACAATGTATGATCATGAAACATGATCTAACCTATAAAAAGTTTTCCTTGTTAAAAGTTTACAAAGACTATTAGGTCTTACCCTGTTAAAGGATTTCAACACCCTATTAGAAGTGTGCCTAGTTAAAGGACTTCAACTCACAATTAAGTAAGCACGTTGTTGGAGGATTTTAGTAAAACCTATTAGGACTACTTTGTTAAAAGATTTAACTGATTCACTTGTTAGAATGTCTCAGCAATGACCTTGCAATTAGCACTCTATGGCTTGATATTAGATCACCTCTATACTGTTGTGTACTTGACCCTTCTTGATCAAATGTCTCTATGTTGTTCGCTATTTCCTTCCTCTATTCTCCTTTAACTAATTCTGCAATGTAATTTAGATCATAATACCTTGGTCACCATGAATATCCTATTTGTGCATGCAAACTCTCCTTCTCTTTCTGATCATTCATAAAAAATTTAGGGTTTGTCCTCCTTAAGAAGACCTAGGTGACTTAGGGTTAGGTATGAATTAATGGATATGGTTCATCCATATTTCCACTTAAACCTTCTCTTTACCTAATTGGATGCATGTAATACATAGGGATTCTCACTTAAGGTTCATCCTTATCAACAAAAGATCGTAAATTAATCCTTAAGTTTGCTAAAAAATGGTTTACATAGTAGTTTGTGCCAATACAAACAACTATGTCAAAATTGTGTTACTCAACATCTGAAGTCCCTAGTGCTTGGCATGAACTATGACTTCAATGCTGTCACTTTAAATTTGAATGACTCAACATGCACTTCTTGCTTGACAACTAAATCACTCAGCACATATTATCTTCTCAGCACTTGAGTGACTCGACATATGAGTGACTCGAAACTTACTGTTTACTCGACATGCTCTAACTTAAATGTTGTGCTCGACATATGTTACTTGTTTGGCATGAACTAAGTAAATGAATGAAGTGTATAGACACTCACTTGTCAAAACCAATCTGAGATTAAAAATCTCCCCCTTTGACATGAGTGTAAAAAACACTTGGCCATACATTAATAATCTTATTCTTACGAGCATAACATAGATGTCTATTTGGCTTCTATGCAAAATTTCAAAATATAAATTTTTTTTGCAACATGACTTATACCTCAAAATTTTATAACTCGCCCTGAGTTTTTTGATCTAATATGTACTATACTTTGTATCAAAATCTTCTCCTACTGAGTAGATTTGCATCAATTGATACTCTTTCTCTACTTTCTGTCTAAACTAATGTTTACATTTGTTGTTATTTTACTCCTTTTATTCTTACTAACTCTTTGGATAGATATCTCTTTGTGCTGCTTTCTTATTCCCCCATTTCTCTTACTCCCCCTTTTTGACACTGATGTCAATGGGTTATACATTAATAGTGTATTTTTCCAAAAAGGATTTATGGACCTCTAGTATAATTTAAAGAGATGCATCCCAATTATCACAAGCTACCTCCAAAGACTTAATTTGGATGGCCAAATCAGCAACAAGGTGGACTAAGCCATCTAATGTAGAAAGATTGGGGTCTTTCTTCATAGCATAGCTCCTTGTGTAAAATCTCCATGTGAGAAGTCAATGTCGATTGAATGCTAATAAGTTTAGCCCTAATGTTGGCTTCATTTTCTAGTAATGATGCTAACTAGCTCTTGGATTACAATAGGTTCCTAAAGTGTTTCTCACTTGGAGTTGGAGACTTAGGAAATGTTGCATTGAATGACTACATTTGGCTCTCCAAACTCAGGATGTGATTCCTTATTTCTTGTGTGAAAAGTGTATGATTAGATAGTTTGGTGTACAAAGAGAAAATGTTCTCTAGTACCCTCTTCACACTCTCTATCTTGGTTGCTAGCTCAACCTGTGTTAGTGAAATACCACTAGATATCTTCTCATTTACCTTGTTTTGAAAATTCTTTTTAGACCATTCTAATAGTTTGACATTAATATCCAAGTCCATGTCACTAACTCTTTCCACTATATTGGTCAATTGTTCAATGATTGGCTTTGTTTCATCTGGAGTAGGAAGAATGAATGCATCTAGGAAAATCTCTTTGATGTCAATCAAAGCTTGCTTCTACCTATGCTCCCTTCTGAGCAGTTCTTGATTTTTCTTATTTGCTAGGGCCTCTTGTAATATACTCATTTTCTCAATTGTGATTGCCACATAATCAAATTTAGGCAATAAAATCTCTTCATCTAGGCTAACATCTCCATAAGTAGTTACCTCTTCTACTTTAGATGAGCTAGGAATCGACACTAAAATTTTTAATGGAGTTTCCTCTATGTTTGGTCTTTGAAAAGCTTGGTTGGAAGGAGTCCAAATTTTTGTAATGTCACTAGTACTTGGATTTCTAGTAGCTCCTTCGGCTTGGGTGTCAAACTTGTCTCTTTAGGCTTGTCCTTTTCTACCTCTATGGTTTTATTTGCACCTTGATCTTGTGCTAGAGGTGCAAGTGGATCTACGTGACCTATTTGGCTTTTAGTCCCATCATTTTTTGGTATTTCCACCTTGTCTTCTCCAACTATCTCAACCTTATCTTTTTTAGTTTCTTTTTCATTCTTGAGACTGGAGTGTCTTGCATGAGTATACTGATAGTGAAACCTATCATCTCCTTCCTTTGATATACAAGTATGGGTTGTCAAGGTTGTACACTTGTGACTTGAGGAGTGATTATAGATGTTTCTAGTGTTTTCACTTCCTCCCCTATAGTTATAGTCTCTATCATCTGAATTTCATCCACACTCACTAGTACAGGGTTGTCACATAATGTGGCCTAGAGAGTGGACTAGATAAGTATCCTTTTCAAATCTTCCTCTTAAGGGGATTGATGTTCTAATCAGTACTATTAGAAACATCCTTTACTTTAAAAATTTTAGTATTTACACTTATCACCTATGGAGGGCTAACACTTGACATTTGTGTATCTTGTACACTTTGTTCTATTTGCTTCTCTTCCTCAACTAGTGCCTGGTTATCAATATTCATATTAGTGCCTCCCTCAACTGTGCCTTGTTCATTATCATCTTCTTCATCTTCTCCTACGTCAATAGGTGTCTTGTCATTTTCTTTTGATGTTGACAGTCCATATATTAACTTCCACATTTGTTTAGTCTTCTTTACAACATCCTTTATATTATTTTGTAATATGCTAAATACCCTATACTTTGGTATAGATATTACAACATATTTCTTAATGGCTTTAGACATTTTAGCCTTACTAAGTTCTGGCATAACTTGAGCAAGGGATGTCTCCCTAATTTGTCTTTTAGTGTTTGAATAATAATGCCATTTTTGCTCAACTCTATCATATACAATTTTAGGTATGGAGATGGCAAGTTCTAGAGGAGCCTTGTTAAATGTAGCCATCATGACATATACTGCCTCTTCTACTTGGTTCTTCTCAATCTTTCCAAGATTATCAAACTCAATGTGAGAGAAACTTGATAAATCAACATTGTTTATAACATTCTCACATAAATTATCTGGATCGACTAAGGAGGGATTGTGACTCACCACTTGGAATTGGTAGTTGTCACCTGATTCAGTCTTCTCCTCATCAGATTTAGCTTGGGAAACATACTTCCTCCTCAGTCTCTTCTACGCTCCAACTTCCTTCTCTTTAGGCTTGGCTACTTCTTTAGCCTTTGTGTAGTGACTCTTGCACTGGCCCTTGTGGTAGGTGTTGTAGGTTTGGGCTGATTAGGTTTTGCAACCTTCTTTGTTTCATAGAGGCCTCATATACATTGATTTTATAACTTAATGGCCTTAGCCATCTCACCTTAGGAATTTCTCCTTGTACACATGTGTAATCAGTATTAACTAGGAAGAACACATCATTATAATGTTTCTCCACTAGTGAGATTGCTATCTTTAGTCTTTTCTTCATTGTTTGCTTAAAATCTTCAAAATAACTAGTCATCGCTAACTCAAAGTTATCATCTAATTGCTCAATAAATTCTCCTATTTGAACTAAAATTGATCTATTCACCTTCCATGCAACCTTATCAAATATAGGAAATGTATTCTACACATAAAAGAAAATACATACCATAATAGATCCAAATTTACTCTATGCACTCTTGGTTTTCCTTATGGCTCCCAAATTCTCAATCAATTGTTGTAACTACAACTTGGCAAGATCATTAGTATGACCCTTCTTCATAATTTTGTAGCCCACATCCACTGTAATGAAAGGTACACTATATAATCTACTAGATTGATAAAACTTGTGTGCTATTACCCTCACTACAAAATCTATTAGGAGATTTGTGATAGTATCAATGGTCATTCCCCTTTTATTCCATACAACCCCTATGTTCTTTTCAATAACTTCCTTTGATTCACTTCTCATGGTCTTTGGAAAATTTAGGTTTGGATACCATGTTACCCTGTGAACAATCTTATTTGTGATTTTAACTGGCCCATTTTCTAACCATATAGAGCTATCACAAATTCTACTTAAAAAAATCTTAATCCACTCTATTTCGAAGATGTTAGGGAAATCTAGGGCATGAGTTAACACTTTCTTCTTGAAAATATTGAATTCTTCTTTCAACACTCTATTTTCACATAGTTTCCCATATTCTTCTTTGATTTTCATGTCTCCTATGCTTCCAATCTTGCATGTGTAACAATTCCTAACATCTTGAATCATCAAGACTTGTAGTGGTATCATTGACAATGCACCAGAGGGATCTTTCTTATAAGCTATATCTAGGATAGCCTTGAAAATAGGTTGTTTGATTTCATTTCTAATCATTTTAACATTTAAAACCTCTTTTCCCTCTACACCTTTTTCTTTAGAAGAACTAGAAGCCATTAAATGTATCTAGGGTTTGCAAAATTTGAAACTATGTTGCTCAGCACATGGTAAATACCTTATAGATCCTATTGAAATTGTGTTGAACAATCATTTAAATCTACTGCAAATGCTCAGATCAAATTCTCTAGATCGCCTTTAACTCTTTGTGTTCTTCTTTGAATTCAAATGATGTCAAAAGAACAAGAAATTGATCAAATAGCCCTTAAAACACTACATTTAATGCTAAGTGCTTACATAGCTTTAAGCTTGACATCAATTGAATTTATGGCTCACTTAACATCCACATGTCTTTTCATAAGCTTGCCAATCACTACGAGCTCAATATTAGCTAACAAAATTTCTAGCTCGACATCCACTAACATTTTACTCAAAAACCATATGAAACTTTTTCATGCCTGATAGTAACATGAAAAATTGACAAAACTTAAGGATTTATCATTGATTTCTAACAACACTTTTCATCTTTATTCATGTATATGTAGTCTTTTCAAAACTAAATCTTTAGAACTGATGTATGGTATATCTTTTAAATATCAATCCCACATACCTCTTGATTTCTTTATTTGATGAGATGTGATCACTTGACCCATTGGGTGAACTGATCCCATCTACACTTGATGTGTTGCAATCTTTCTTTCTCTTCCATGTCTTGTTCATCTCATCTTTGGCATTCTCAACATTTGCCTCACCTTTACCATTGTTGAACTCACAACTTGGTGCCTTTGACCTATTTGGACAATATCTACATATGTGACTAGTCTTTAAACAACTAAAATATGTGGTTTGACTCAACCATCTTTTTTAATCACTTCTAAAGTGTGTTCTAATATAGTTCTCAGGAACATGTTCATACTCTTGATAGTAGTGACAACTATACCTTGTATTATAATCCCAATTATAAGAGTTCTCATTGTTCTTTACCTTTGTCTACTTGTTTGATGACCACTTGGGTTTAGATCTACATTCAATGGTTCTATGTCCATACTTCTGACAATTATAATAGCATCCTTCAAATTGTTGAGTGTGCATGGTCTTGGTTCTGCATTCATGTGCTTGATGACCTTGTTTGTTGCACTTGTGGAAGTGACCCATGTTCTTCTGCTTAACATCCTGACTAAGAGTCTTGCTCCTACACATATTAGTAGTATGTCCTTTCTTTCCACAATTATGACAAGTAGGTTTGGAGTTGTTGCCTTTGTTACTTCTTTCTTCAACACTTTTGGATTATTCTCCCTCTTTAGTACTAGTGTATCCCAGTCCAAATGTATCATTTTTAGATCTAAGAGATCACATCAATTGTTCAAAGTACTTGATGACTTCACTTGGTTTATTAAAACTTTCAAAAAACTCCTTTTCCCTTTTCAGATCATTTCTCAACTATTCATTCTGCAACTTCAGTATTGTGATCTCAATGTCTTTACTATTTATTTCATGATCAACAATCATGACTTGATTCATTGTTTCCAATTGCATGTGGACAATCCTATTTACTTTTGATGATATCTCTTCCAGTCTGCTGGTCAAAATTCTCTTGTCATATTCAATCATGACTTTATCTTCCATAGCTTTCTTTTTCTATTTGGTCACCTCACATAGTAATATGGCTTGTGATTCTTGCTCTATCTTAAGATTTCTAATCTCTTTAGCTTGGGTTCTATTCTATTCCATGAGATCTACAACTGTGGCATCAAATTCATTAGAGTTTCCATTTACAAATTGTTTATTAGTATCCATGTCTTGGTATTGTGTGTCATTCTCCTCAATAGCAATTTCCTTCCTTCTTCTCAATGATTTATTTAGACCTTCTCTTGCTTCATCCAATTGATGTAGAATGAGTTGCATTTCAATCTCCTAGTTCTCAATAATCTTTCCCAACTTGTAGACTTCCATTTTCAAAATCTTTCCTCAAAGCTATTAGGCTTTACTTTTAGAGAACTTAACTCTGATACCAATTGTTGGAATTACAATAAGAAAGGTAAACTCTGAGGTGGGGGGCGAGGTGAATCAATGCTTAAAACTTTTACCCATAAAAAAATTCACCACATGTCCATCTCACAATTTAATAAGTAAACTAAAATACCATGTAAAGCATATAAATCTAAACTATGTAAACAATTAAGTATTCACACATATAAGACACAAGATATGATTACCTAGAAACCCTCCAATGAGAAGGTAAAAACTGAGGTGGGTATGAAACCCAAAAATCTTCACCATTGTAGTAATAATGTGTATCCAATGAAGGTTACAATGTTTGATCATGAAACATGATCTATCCTATGAAGGGTCTACCCTGTTAAAAGTTTACAAAGACTATTAGGTCTTACCATGTTAAAGGATTTCAACACCCTATTAGAAGTGTGCCTGTTTAAAGGACTTCAACTCACAATTAAGTAAGCACCTTGTTAGAGGATTTCAATACAGATTGTCAGGACTACTTTATTAAGAGATTTAACTGATTCACCTATTAGAATGCCTCAGTAATGATCTTGCAATTAGCACTCTATTGCTTGATGTTAGATCACATCTATATTATTGTGCACTTGATCCTTCTTGATCAGATGTCTCTCTGATGTTCACTATTTTCTTCCTTTGTTCTCCTTTAATTGATTTTGCAATGTAATTCATATCATAATACTTTGGTCACTGTGAATGTCATGTTTGTGCATGCAAACTCTCCTTCTCCCTCTCTAATCATTCATAAAAAGTTTAGGGTTTGTCCTCCTTAAGAAGACTTATTCGACTTAGGGTTAGATATGAATCAATAGCTGTGATTCATCCATGTTATTGCTTAAACCTTCCCTTTACATGGTTGGATGCATGTAATACATAGGAATTCCCACTTAAGATTTGTCCTTATCAACAAAATATTATAAATTAATCCTTCAGTCAGCTCAAAAATGGTTTACATAGTAGTTTGTTCCAATACAAACAACTATGTCAAAACTGTGTTACTCAACATTTGAAGTCCCTAGTACTTGGCACTAACTATGACTTCAATGCTATCACTCAACATCTAAATGATTCAACATACACTACTTTCTCAAAAACTATATCACTTGAGACATACTATCTACTTGATACTCGAGTGACTTGGCATATGAGCAACTCAAAACTCACTATTTGCTCGACATGCTCTAACTTATATGTTGTGCTCAATATATGTTACTTGTTTAGAATGAACTAAGTAAATGACTTAAGTGTCTAGACACTCACTTTTCAAAACCAATATGAGATGAACACCATGGACTAACTATGAGCATTTTTTTAGACAAAGATAGTAAATTCATGAGCCAATTTTGGAAAACACTATGGAAAAAGCTTGGAACTAACTTTACTTTTGGATCTTCCTATCACCCATAGATAGATGGCTAAACATAGGTGATTGATAGGAGTCTTGGTGACTTGTTGAGGTGTCTCACAAAGGAGTATGGTTAGGCACAAGACCAACTCATTGGGCAGGTTGAATATGCATACAATGACACTTTGAATAGATCAACTGGTATGAGACCTTTTGAAATTATTTATGGTTTACATCCTAGAGGGATATTTGGGTTGCAAGAATTGAAGGATGGAGCACATGGTAGCAGATATGTCAAGGACTTTTCCCAATCCATGAGGTAAGTCCATGAAAATGTAAAAAAGACACTAACTGAAAATGCTGAAAAACTAAAGTAAAGGTTGGATACATCAAAAAGATATGTTCAATTTAAAATAGGGGATCTTGTGATGGTAACTTTGAACAAAGAAAGGTTTTAAAAGGGGGGTACCACACAAGCTACAAATGAGAAGAATGGGTCCTTGCATAATACTTTCAAAATAGGGTAATAATGCTTATAAGGTTGAGCTTCCTACAAACATAGGGTTATCACTAATCTTTAATGTTGCAGATTTGATTTCATACAAAGGACCTATTCAAGATGTTTACCAAAACCTTGAAGAGTTTACCAAGAGATAGAAAACCTCCACTTAACTCCTCCTCCACCTTTGACAACACACATGGTACTAGATTCCAAGGTCTACAATAAGACTAGGAAGAAAGACTGGATGGAACACCTTCTCAAATGGCTTGGCAAGGATGAGGCTGATACTACTTGGATTAGAGAAACAAACTTCAAGAGGTTAGGTATTGATTCGACCTTACTTAATCCAAGGATGGATTAACTTCTTTTTGTTTGGGGGAGTATGATGTAGGAGCACCTAGAGGAATGCCTAGTTAAATTTTCTTGTTTTCATTTCTAGATTTTCTTTTGGCATGTACTAACCCTAGCGAAGTCATAATTGTGAGTTTGGACCTTTCAAGGTCATGGTTGAGTTTGTTCCTAGGTGAAGTTGACTACTAGGTTCAATCCAATCTAGGAGGTTTTGGTTTGATTGCTTAATGTTGCTTGTGTTAGGGTTTATAGGTATGGTGTGGTTTTTTTGACCTATCTTGTCCTCCATGATGTTTTAACATCCCCTTGGATAGACTAGAGGTCCTACATATGATTTGGAGCCAAAAAAGGAGAACGATGTCAAATATTGACAAAGTTGTCAAATAGGGCAAAGTAGTAAAAAACATGTAGATTGGTGCATCTCTAAAGGCTAAATCATGCCTAGGAATAATACATGGAAAATTTTAGACCTACTTGGAAGACTCCAAGTGATAGCTATTTGAAAATTGCAAAACTACAAAAATTATTAGCAACTTTGAAAAGTTGCATGACAACTTTTGGGCAAGAATTGAATTTGTCATGGATTTGAGGTTGATATTTCCTGTAACTATCTGAAACCTCTTGGTAGGCTTATAAAAACCATGAAATGACCCATTCCAAGGGTTGGACATTGTAAGAAGGAAGTTTTGATTTTGAAAACCATGAATTCTACCTTAGATTTTATAGTTTTCATGTTTTGGATTGCATGTTCACAATAACAGATTGAAGATTGATGTTTTCCATTAGATTATTTACATTCTTTCTTTTACTGTTATTTTTTTCTTAGGTTTTTAGCTTATAGAAGTTCATTTGATTGGATTTTGAAAATCTTTTGTAAACACTTTGTGTAATGGTCCAATTGGGACAGTTTTCACAAAAATAGCTCCCTCATGAGTTCCTATAGTGGATTCATCATGACCTTGAGGGAAATGAGAGTAAAGCTAGTGTACATAGTGTATATACATTCTTGGGCCCTAAAAATATGCATAGCTATTTTTAATTTGATGCCCTAGGCAAGTCACAATTACTTGGTTAGGAAATCACACCATTTGCAGGAAGGTTTTGGAGGTTTGAATATGATAGGTACTTCAAATCATGAGATGCATAGTAGAGAGGGGTTATAAATGTTCCTATGTGCAAGAGGAGAAATTTTCAAAACAAGTTTTACTAAGTCTTTGATTAGACCCTAGGTGATGTTGACTATCCTAATTGGAAACCCTTGATTATGGGCATAAAAGTTTCTTTAGGTGTACAGATGGCTTGCTTAGATACAACATATCCCTATAGTTATCCTTCATGAAAAAAAAAACACTTTTTTGGATTGAGAGATGTGCCAAACTCTCTACATCTTTCTATGATTTTCCTTAGATGTCCAAGGTGATTTGCAACATATTTGGAGAAAACTATGATATCATCTAGATAGATTAGCACAAATTTGTATGTTAGATTATTGAAAGCCATTTCCATAGCCTTTTGAAATGTAGCCCCTACATTTGATGAGCCAAAAGGAATCCTTTTATATGCCATGGTACCCCACTTCATGGTGAATGCAAATTTCAATCAGTCTTCCTCTTTGACTAGAACTTGATTATAGCCAGAGTACCCATCAAGAAGTGAAAATATCCCAGAACCTGAAACATATTGAAGCATTTGTTCCATGTATGGTAAAGGTTAAAGTACTTCAATGAAACTCTATTGAGTTCTCTAAAGTCAACACATAACCTTAGATCCCCATTATTTTTCCTAACATGAACCAAATTTGACACCCAACTAGTATGTTTGATAGGAAATATATTCCTGCTCTCAATGAGTTTGAAAACCTCTTTTTGCATTAAGGGTTCTAACTTTGGATTGAACAACCTTTGCTTCTACCTTATGGTTTTGGAATTGGATTCTAACTCAATAGTATTTTAGGAAAGACATGGATCAAAACCCTTAAGGTCTATATATCCCTAGGAAAAGACATTATTGAACTGTTGGAAAAGCCGAATGTAAGATTTCCTTTCTTCAGCAAGAATTGCCTTAACAAAATTTTAATTCTTTCATTCTTCAATCTCAAGATCTTCATAGTGATGTCAGCTATTGAACCACTAATCTAGTTTTATTCTTTTTGAGTTGGTCATTAGTGTTAAAGATAGACTCTAGAGTAACCAACCCCTTGGGTATCTTATTGGAACTAAGCTGTATAACCTGATCATCATATTGTTCCTTCACTTTGCATTGGTTGAAGGCCGAATGCATGTCTTCTTCAAGTAGAAAATTCAAAATTTGTTCATCACAATCAAAATTTTTCCAATTAACCTCATTGTTAGGTATGGAAGGTCTAACCACAACTTTGATATGTCTTTGTACATCTTCTTTGCTAATATCTTCAACTATATCAAACTATGCTCCTGCAATAGCCAATCTATCAAAATGTTGATTCAACCTTCTAGGAATATTAACTAAATTAAAAGCATCAAAATATTCAATTATATTCCACACTCTTTTCTTATTGCCTTTTAATTTTTCATTCTTAGTCATGTGTGAACCTCTCACCTAGTTTACGACTAAGTCATTATCTCTAGATACTTTTATGTATTTGATACCTCTCATTCTATTCCATTCCAATCCTTGAATCAACCCCTCATATTTAGCTGTACTGTTTGTGAATGAAAAACTAAAATGAAAGGTTGTATAATATTTATCTCCTTAAGGAGAGATTAACATTTCTTCCCACATGAACCATTCTTTCTCCTAGAGCCATCAAAGTTTAACTCCCAAACTTGATCTTGCTGCTCAAGATGATCAGTTGTTCTTTCACAAGATTTGGCATGACTAACCCAACCTCTTGAAAGACATAATTCCCTAGACCAACATCTATAATATCTTCAATGGTAATATCATTAGTCTCCTTCATTGAGATAGTTTCTATTTCCCACTCATCTAGCAAGACATCAGGGGTACTATCAACTTGAGTATTTGTATCTTGGACAACAAGGTCTTCTTCTTGATCAAGTAAAATACAATTAGCATTGATCACACTAGGTGTGTAAGGTTTAATGTGGTATTTTGTAAGTAACTTAGACCTAATTGTTACTTTAGTCCCATATCTAGTCCTAAATAGCATATGCAACCAATCTGCAAATAAATAACCTCCCATCTTGGCTGTGAATTTTCTTGACAAGAAAAGGGTAAAATATGGAGGCAAATCTATCACAAAGATATCTTGGGGAATAGAAAAAGTAGGACATGCATTGAGTGTTAGACTTGCATTCTTTATGAGACCTAATGTGTTGATTCATGAACCATCTATTTGGACTACACCTTTCTCTAAGGGTTCATATTTTAATCCTAGTTGGCCTACTATCTTCTTGGGCATAATAGAGCTTGTGGATTCACTGTCTACCATGCAATTATGTACCCAATTGTTTCCAATAATAAATGAAACATAAAAAGGTAGAGGTTTTACATACTTACCTTGGATATGATTTTCCTTCTTCCTACTATCTTGAGAAACAACTCCCTAATTTGTGAATATAACCCTCCTAGGCTCATCATCAACTTGATTTGGAATACGCGCTACCAAGACTTCTTTCAACAAATTAGCTTGTCCTAGAATAGCTAGAGAATCCCACATGGACATGGTGATACTCATCATTTTCATGTTCTCAACAATATTAAATGGTACAGTCCCATGTATCTTTGGTTGGATTTTATGGACAACAAGATGTACTTGTTGATGTGACTACTCTTGAGTGACAATAGAAGGATTTCTTTATTGTCCTTTCTATAGTTGAAGTGAGGATTATTTCTCATCTAACATGTCCTTACTTGTACCTACATCATCATCTAGGTCTCTTTTCATTGATCTAGTGTAGACACCACTTGTGGTACTATCTCTATTCACACCACAATGTTCTTCGTCTTGCTAGTTCATGAATGTAGCATCTATGGGAGGAGCTTCTATTTGCCTCTTAGCATCAACATCAGATATAGGTTGTGCACTAGAATCACCTTAAACTATTAAGGCTTGATTCATAATCCCATTGGAGCATATAGCCTAATTGTGTTGCTTATTACAAGGATAGCACCAATCATATTCTACTGCTAGGTTATTTTGAGTAGGGACCATATCTATAATAGTACTTGGAGGAGGAGCAACATTCAAAGGATTAGGATTATAAGTCTTAAAAGGTCTTTGATTATAATTCTGCCTATTAGGTGAGTACTAGTTTTGAAAATACTATTGGAAGGGCTGATTCGGAATATGATTCTGAGGTTGGGATGGCTTCTTGGCCTGATAACCTCCCTTCTTAATATTTACTAGCTCAGTAGTTAGGTTTTGCAAGAGGCTTTCCATCCTTTTTTTGGCCATCTCTTAGCTCTTGTAGCTCTGATGAAGGGCCTATAGTTATGATTTCTTGGCTTGGAATAGCTAGTAATGGGTTAAAAGGTGGTATGGATAGAGGTGTATTAGGTTGGATATCTAGATATATAGGCATTGGAGGCCTAGGAGCATTTTATCTACTTGAATAAGACTATTCTCAACTCTTTTAGCAATGTCATGACCTTGTGGTAAAGAATAAAACTCCATAGATTGGATCATGATAGAGATATCATTACTTAGGCTTCTCAAATAATATATAAAAACATGTTCTTCTAAAGGCCTTACCTAAATTGGTATTCTACTCCATGTTCTTTGAAATTTATAGTTAAAATCCATCATCTACTCATGAGGAGCACACTTGATTATTGTGAGTTATTCAACAAGAGACAGAAAATATGACCTATCTTTAAAAAAATTTGTCAAGACATCTCCCTATGAATCCAAAGAACTAATGGAACCCACATCAAGGCTTTAAAACCATTATAGAGTTTTTCGTTTGAATGAGGCTATAATGATCTTCAAAAAAACATCTTCCTCAATGACATGAGGTGCATTGCATAATGTCGCAACATCCCTAATATGCTCAAACATTGTCGTCTAGCCTTCTCCAGTGAAATTTGGTAAACTCTTCAAGGAAACTAGAGGAATATCATGATGTTGAGTGAAAAGTAGTGGACTCCCTTGATTAAAAGGGATGAAAGTGAATTGCCTTTCCATTGGTGCTTGGAAAACTCTTCTCCTTGGAACTGTAACAATGATAGGGATCACTAGTGGAGGGGTAGATCTAGAACTTATTTTATGAATGAGGGTATCCTAGATTCTTTTAGCTATTCTACCTCTCCTTCTAGGTGGGGACAAATCTCTATATTCAAAATTTTTCGAGCTACTTCTTGTTTGTACCCTTCTCATAAATTGTATGCACTTTTCTTTCTTTCCATAGTTAGAGTCGCCAGATGTGTATATTCTTTACCTCTAAACATGTTGATTTGTGCACATCAACAACAACAAGAGAATATGAAGAAAAGACTAGAAACACTTTTTGCAATCCCACTGGGCATGCCAGATGATGAGCCTATAAATTGTCATATCTATATCAATTTATTATAACACTTTACCCTATGGTTTCAATATATTCTCAAGCCATTTCCATATATTAACTTGATTTATGAAGCATTAACTATGATAAGTGATTTATTGATTAGCATTTGCATGTGTAGCTAGTTGATGCTAGATTGTGATGATTTATTGTGATAAATAATTATTATTGAATAATAAATATCTTTTGATGATTAACATGTTTTTTGTGAGATATTTGAGTCATTCATATAGTTGGGAAGAAGGAGAAGCAAGTTGACACTTGTCAATATTCAACAGTTGCAGGAAATGCAGAAAAAGTCAAAAGTTAGTTTCAGTAAAATAGGCATATCTCTCTTAATTATTAATGAAATTAAGAATGGCTTATGGATTTGGAAAGATGAAAATAAGGTACACAAAATATTTTGAGCATTTGAGTTATTTTGGAATAGTTAATTAGCACCATAGATCAGAAGTTGACTGAGTAAAAGGTGGCACATTTTCAGGCAACAGAAAACCACTTTCAATACAATGATTAGAACTTCCATATTTCTTAATAAAATTTAGATTTTCAAAATGATTTGGAAAGATAAAAAGGAGGAGAATAAAATATTAAAGGGGTTTGATATAATTTGTAATAATGAAGGAGTACCATGGATTTGAGTGGACTACTGAAAATGTGGAGCATAAAATCAGCACACTTAGTAATTAGTTTTGTAATAAGTCTCTTGCTTGTTTAAAAGAATGATGAGACACTTGTTAGATTGTTTTTAGAGAGTTAATAAACTTATATATTTGAAATAGTAATCAAGAATTTGATATGTAGACATATATGGATGTATAGAGATATAGATTAGATAATATAGAGTTCATGCAGCCATTACTGTATAGTTTTTTGTAGTTTCTTGCAACCATTACTGTATACTTAGATTTATTTCCAACATTTTTATAGTTCATATTTTTCAATGATAGAATAGCTTAAAGAGTTTTATAGTGCATATTCTTTGTAGACTTGTTTCAAGTATACGTCCTCAGGTTGACAATTTAAATGGTTCTTCTCTATAAGTAGTATAGCTACTCATTTTGGATGTCCAATCCATGAGTTGTGTTTTTAGAACCAAGTTATTGATCTTATTGGGAAGCCAAATTTTTTGGCACCATTGCTGAGGACAAGTCAAGCTATGAGAGTCTTTGAGTTTTTAGCTACTCATTATAATTTTTCTAAATTCTTAGTTTCTTTTCAAAGCACTTAGGATCCTAAAAGTTTCCAGCAACACAATATGGATTTTAGATCCATGGAGAATGAGAATGAAGAGCCACTATGTAATGCCCTACCAAGGGATCCAAAATAATTAACCTAAATTTTTACTAAGTTTTTCAAACAATTTAAAAAAAAAAAATGAAAGATAAAACATTCATATCAAACACAAAGTAGCAGAAGTAATAACACACATACAACTAAAAGCATACATAACAAGTTACATTCTTTAAGGATCCCAAGACGTTGAGTCACATTTGATCTAATTAATACTAAGTCTAACAACTACCACATCTACATGAAAGAATATTTAAACAAGTCCAATGTCCATAATATACATTCATTTTCAAATGCTTATTTAGAATACTCAATCATCCACTATACATATCACAGGGTATGAAAGGTTTAAAAGAATAAACATATGTAGAAATAATGATACATCATCCTCATCAAATCCATGATACTAATGCAATAAAACAAATGAAACCATTAACATACATGATACATCCATCCATCAATAAAGATATAACAAGCATTGTAAAAGATAACCATAAATCACAAACATAACTAACTAAGTGCGCGGTTCCTCCCAACCATAAATAGCATCATTAGACCATTGTGGGCCCTAGCCATCCCTCCATGTATAACATCCCAAGTCACCGAAGAGATCATTGATATTATCATAGTAGGGACATCACTCCTAACACATACTATATCATATGTAGAAAGAAATCTAACATGCTACAACATATGCATCAAAAATCTAGTCATGCAAAATAAGGCATAAGATAATTAAATAACATTATCCATCATATGCTAATCATCAATATAAGGATACATGTCCATCATCATAATCCAAGAATAGAATGAAGATAGATGCCAACAAGGAATGCATCAGCCACAGTGTCTCAGATGGATCTCAAATGATAAGAGTGAAAAAGTACTACCACTTGACCACGTGGAACCTAAATGGTCCACTCCCACCGCACTGAGGAGATAGTCTCATGTCCCAAATAGGTTATCAAATCACATAGCACAAAAATTCTCTAAGTCTAGAAATCCTAAAAGTTTACTAACTCAAGGGTTCCAATAAAAAACTTACATCTAATCCCAGAGGCACACAAAGACATGTAGGAAACCTACTATGCAAGTGGGAAAGTGTCATCACACGGATCATGCTAGAGTTTCCCTGGCAGTCTCTCAATAGACCTCAGCCCCCTAGTGATCCCTATGCAGCCACTAATATCCTCTCATACAGACGAGGCATACTACAAAATGCAAGGTCGCAACCAAGCGTTCTCTCTACTCCCATCCTAGTCTGTACTAGCACTCAAGGCATGGGCAAGAACAAACAATTATATTATTAGGTTCATTTAATCCCCATTTAGTGTAATTTTTTTCACTTATTAAAACAAATTACAATGAGTTTCCTTGGCAACCTCTTAGGGCCTCGACCCCCATTGCAAGCCACTTCTTGACACTACAAGTATATAACCTACCCTAAGCTCATGGAATCATAAATCACAACATTGCCACAGTCCTATACAAGCAACTGAAAAAATACCAAAAGATAATCCACAATAAAAGCATCCATTAATAATCATGACCACAATAGTTCTCTATTGGCAACTGAAGGTATCACTGATAATCACAATAGTCATTGGTCCTTAACAAGAAACCAAAAAGTATCTCAAAGTAATATTGATCGAAGACTCCAAAATGGTTGAGTCAAAACATGTCACAACATGACAACATCAAGAAATAAATCAATACTTTAGTCCCATCATGGCGACTGGAAAGTAGTCCAAGGATAACTGATCGATGACTAAAAAATGGTTAAGTCAAGTGTATCATACACATACACCTCAGCTTCATACAAGAAGACTAAAAAGAAATAACAATTAGTAAATAAAAACATCTCATAGAGCATACCATCACATTACCATGGTTGGGTTTTAAAAAGATCGAGACCAAATAATATCAACATGCCATCACATACGCATAACTCCCTAGCCTCTGGTAGATGTCCTAACTGGTCAACACTCTAGGATGACCAAAACCCTAAACATGGATAGCATAAAGAACAAGATACAAACACATATTTTAGTTTGCTTTCGCAATCACATGGTTAAGCCAAATATTAGGTTTTAGTTTTCATTTTCAACTACATTTCAAGTGTATAAGATTCTTCATTTAATCTACAACTCAACCCATTTATTTTTTTGAATAAAACATAGAATTATCCCTCCATTATTTTAAAACAATTCTCTAAAATAATCATAAGATAATTATTTACTTATTTAAATCATTGAACTAGTTCCCATTGACTTTTAGATAAAAACATTTGCATTATTTCACTAAAAATCAATGTTACTAATAATTCCAAGATGCGTCTCCCACTATTCAAATAATAAAAATAATACTTATCAACTTTCAAACAATTAGTTTACAATTTCCTTAAAATACTTCAAGGACAAGCATTTATTTAAAATAATCTTCATTGATTTTAAGTAAAATCAATCTCATTAATAATTCAATTATTTAATTCTACTAAACACTTATTAATATCTCTTTTCTTTTAATTTGGCCTCATTTAAAAATCCAATTACTCAAATTGACTAATAATTAATTACACTTCTTCTACTATTAACTAATCTTAATTAAATTAAATTTAATTAGATTAGTTAATAAATTATACAAAACTAATGCATAATAATAAGATTCTACTTTTATTTGAACCCAAACCCGAATCAATTTCCAAATCTTGATTATAAATGTCTTAGATCTATGTTGGTTTAGTTTTTAATTCATTCCATGCTTTGATAGATTATTTTTGTGAAGTTTAAGCACAAAGAACTCCTGGTTATGGAAAATTGAGGAATGACTATCATTGAATAAAATAGTCCTACTACGGGGGCCATATCTCCCTAATGAACCATTGGATCGAGCCGAACTTGAAATATGTTAGAGAGGGCCAAGTTGCACCAAATCTAACTGGAGCGATTGAATAAATTTTTTCTAGATAAAAAGTTCTGAATGTCTGGGTTTAGGTCTATGTAAGGGGAAGCGACAGGGCAATTTGTGATGAATTTCCTTCATAAATAAAACTAGGGTTTCCTAATTTTTCTTTGCAACCAAATAAAAATTAACATACATATCTAGATTCCAATTTCAAGATTGAAGATTCATTCATGGAGTATATTCAGACACATATAACAGACACGATGAAGATAGGAAGAGAAAGAGTGCAAATGGAATATGTGAAAATCATGAGTGCACTTGGATACTGATGCTAATTTTCTATGCCTCAAAAGTCCATAGAAAAATCCCTTCCTTCTCCAACATTCACCATTCCTCCAAGAATCAAACCAACCGAAACCCCCAAGTGACTAGAAGTGTTTGTAGAAGCATATGAGCTTCTCGAATGCATGTAAGCTTGTCCAAACACACTAGGAGAGCCTCTATATAAAGGCCTCTAAGATGCATCTAGAACGTGTCTAGAAAGAACTAGGAGATAAGCATGACAACTAAGCACATAAATTCCACAATAAGAAGATAAACATGATGAGGTTTCTAGAATTTTGTAGACACCATGTGCTCAAATAATATGCTAACTCCTAAGTGTAGACAACATGTGCATAATTAGAGTGCAAACTCTTGTGTCATCAATATGACAACTCCCAAGCGCTCACATACTCCTATGTAAATGAATATTAAAATAATGCACATTAATTTATTTAATATTCACTTTATTTATTTTTATTAATTTATTAATTTTAAATCTCATGCACTCACTTTAATAAATCCACTTGTTTTATCTTAATATATTTTAATCACATGCATGCATCATGCAATCTAGAAGCTTTTAATAATTTTAATATCTTTTTAAATTTATTTTCGAAACTTTAATTGATAAAATATTTATTAACTTAAATAATAATATTATTTAACATTTATTTAAAAATAAACTCTAAATATATATTATTATTAAATTAATAAATATCATCACGTTCTAAATTTAAACTTATAACTTTTATCTTCAAATTTAATTATTTTATTTAATTAATTTTCTAATTAATTAAATAAAATAAATATCATATTAATTTTCCATTAAATTAAACCATTAATTAAATATTTTAATTAGGCTTAATTAATAGAAAATACACTAAAGACTCATAAAGTAAAATACGGAAACCCATCATAGCAAAACACATACAAAATCAAACCAAGGGGTTATAATATCATGAATTACATCATCCGATGTATTCAGAGGGTACTCAACTCAGATACTTCTCCTAATTTTCAATTAGGATAAATAGCTTAAAGGGTTGGGATTTGGACTTGAGAATTTATCTCCCCTCTCTTACCATTGAGATAATGTGATAGGGTACGCTCATCCTGACAATTTAGGGAAGTTGATACCTTGTATCTACAATCTGCATAAAATCCATACATGTACAAGCACAACATATACTAAGCTAAATAGGCAATGGAAGGAAGTGGTGCATCATGCAGATCTCGACTAGCAGGTGACTACAACTCCCTTCCTTAACCACAACAGAAATGCCATACAGAAAGAAAACACACAAGACACCATACACATGCAAGTATGGGGTAAGTATCCATAAAAAAACACATATGATAATAAATCATCTTACTAATCATCATTTATAACTGCAAACATTGTAATAATCATCAACATAAAACTATCTTAAAAGAGTTCAACCACAATAGAAAAATGTAACGTAGGGGTAGGCACTACACGCTATCATTTGCAACAAGTTTGGAAATCAATGAAGACATGTCCTCTAGTATCATAGATAAATTTTGTTAACATATTGATGAAAAAGTGCTGATTTGTGAGGAGGAAAATTAATACAATCTCATTCATATGGAGGAAAAGATGCTATCACAAGCTATGATTGCAACAAAGAAAGAACTTACAATCAAAGATGAAGCTAGATATGCAGCTGCACCTGAAGGGAAAACATTTCAACTTACTTATGCACTTATATATAGTAGTATATATTGTCAACATGAAGTTATAAGTGTGTTTGTTGATGTATTTCCAAAAGTATTGTTGTTTGTGAAGTTTTTATTGATGCTGCAACTATTTCCAATTGCTCATAAGCATGTGAAACATTGGAATATTTTGAGAAGAGAAAGATACTTCAAAGAACTAGTTAATGGTTTTTTTTTAACAGGTCATGTTATTTGGTTAGTGTAGGTTATGATAGGTTAGAATAGGTTTCTCATTCAATAAGTGTTGTTACACAATAATGTAGAGTTAGTAGTTGTCTAGTTTAGCTTGTTTCCTAGTTCTTTTTGTCTCAATTACAATTTTGGAGGAGTTCACAACTAGTTGGTGGTCACATTTCATATCATTTTTCCAAGGGTGTGAGTGAGCCAAGTTTCTAATTTTGGAAGAGAGTCTTTGCATATATTTCCAAAGGTTTCATTGGGTAGTTGAGTCTTCATAATGTTAAGAATGTTATATTCAATGATGGTGTCTCGTTGGTATTATCTATAGGTTTCATGTTGTAACAGTCAGTCTTGCAACAACTACTATTTAGTTTTAATAATTAGTCCTACAACCACTACTCTTTGATTCAATAGACAATCCTACAGCAACTACTATGTGATAAAAAAGATAACTTTTAGAAAGTATGAAGACAATACTCATATTAAATATGCAATACTCTTGGAGGGACCTAAATTTCAACAATTAAGAGACCTATACTTTCAACTATTTGCAAAGTTTGAAGTTTATCACAACAAAATAAATGGTACTATGTTTATGATTTCCATTTATTCATAATATTTATCATTTTTAGTAATTGATTATCTATGCCTTGCATTTTGTTTCTCAATTATCATTATTGTAATTATATGCTTCATAAGTGATTTTTTTCTACCTTCATCCATTTATTATCATTTGAGGATAAACAACCTTTTAGTTGGGGGAAACATATGTGTGCCTTGCATTATTGTCATAGACCATTTAAGGATGACCTTTCATGAATATTTTTAGGTTATCTCCTATATTCTTGGTGAAAAATATGCAGATAAGAGAGGGACAAAAAGAGAGCATGGAATGATAATAGCTTTCATGACTAACTAATGCCTATCCCTTGCTTGAGAACAAGCAAGATTTCAGCTAGGGGGAATGATGAGCCTATAAATTGTCATATCTATAACCATTTATTATAACACTTTACCCCATGGTTTTAATATATTCTCAAGCCACTTCCATACTTTAACTTGATTTATGAAGCATTAAATATGAGAAATGATTTATTGATTAGCATTTGCATGTGTAGCTAGTTGAGGCTAGATTGTGATGATTTATCATGATAAATGGTTATTATTGAATAATAACTATCTTGAGGTTATTAACATGTTTTTGGTGAGATATTTGAGTAATTCATGTGGCTGAGAAGAAGGAAAAGCAAGTTGACACTTGTCAATATTCAATAGTTGTAGGAAATGCAAAAAAAGTCAAAAGTCAGTTTTAGTAAAATAGGCATATCTCTCTCAATTATTAATGAAATTAAGATTGGATTATGGATCTAAAAAGATGAAAAAAAGGTACATAAAATATTTTTAGCATTTGAGTTAGTTTGGAATAGTTAATGTGCACCAAGGATAAGAAGGTGATTGAGTAAAAGGTGGTACATTTTCAGGCAATAGAAAACTACTTTCAATAAAATGATAATAACTTCCACATTTCTTAATGAAATTTATATTTTTAAAATGATCTTTAAAGATAAAAAGGGGGAGAATAACATGGTAAAGGGGTTTGATATAATTTTTAATAATGAAGGAGAACCATGCATTTGAGTGGACTGCTGAAAATGTGGAGTAGAAAATCAGCACACTTAGTCATTAGTTTTGTAATAAGTCTCTTCCTTGTTTAAAGGAATGGTGAGACACTTGTTAGATTGTTGTTAGAGAGTTAATATAATTATATATTTGAAATAGTGATTAGATGATATAGAGTTCTTGCAACCATTACTGTGTAGTTTCTTGTAGTTTCCTGCAGCCATTATTGTGTACTTAGATTTATTTCCAACATTTTTATAGTTCATATTTTGCAATGATAGAATAGATTAGAGAGTTTTATAGTGCATATGTATGTCCTCAGGTTGAAAATTTACACGATTCTTCTCAATAAGAAATATATCTACTCTTTTTGGATGTCCAATCCATGAGTTGTGTTTTTAGAACCAAGTTATTTATCTTATTGGGAAGCCAACACTAGAATTTTTATATCTAGAAGTTGTACCTTGACTAAAAACTACAATTCTAGGATTTTGTCACTTTGAGTAACATGGAAACACTCCTGGGTAGTGGGTGTACCAAGGTTAGGAGTGAATCTTTGGATTATAGGCTAGTTCCTTATGATGTCCACCTATTTACTTCTTCAAACTGAAATTAAACTTGAGGGCGAAAGGGATAGAAGGATTGCTTGAAAGTAAATGCTAAAAGGGTAAACTAAAGTGATACATCAAACATTAATATGAGGATATTGTTGGACTAACATGATGTAAAACTTCTAAATAGTTGAAATAAGAACAATATTGATCATTGGAAACTCATACATAAGTATTTCATAAGAAGGAATGCACTTCAGGTAAGATGCTAAAAGGAATGATAACATCCACAATTAACTATTTGAGATAAAGCATAGATTCATGACTCATAACCTTTATGAGCACATCCAAAACCTTACTTGCAAATAAAACTAAGACATAGATTCAGGGATTCAGAATAAATCAAAAAAGTTACATCATATCAGTAATTTGAGCAACAAAGACACAATAAGGACTTCTGAATTGTTTCTTTATTTTAGATTTCAAAGGTAGTTCTGCAACATTCCTCTAGACTAACTGTAGAGCAAAAATGTTGAAAAGATATGAAGGACTCATAAGAGATCATGACAACAACATATTTTTCATAAAAGGCTTTCAAGGTTTGACCAGCTAGCCCCATTTCCACATCTTTGAAATCCTTATAAAGAGAAGGATTGCAACAAGCTTTAGATGGGAGGGGCACATGTCAAAAAACTATTGGAAGAATATAAATATTTTTTTAGAAAATTAATTTTTAACCTCTTCTATATTCAAGTAAAACCCAGGAGGCTATTATGATGTTCATCAGGTGATATTTGCTGTAGGGACTCTTTAACTAATTCTGTTTGCCTTTAATCATGAAATTCTCCTAACTGTATCAGCTAGTAGGGCCATGACATCTTCAACTATTCCCATCACATCCATTTCTTCCCTAGGGTTATTCAAAATATTTTATCCTTCCTTTCAATCTCTCAACTCTACTTTATCCAAGATCAAATCTTCATTTTCTTGTTTTAGGTCTACAACTTGAACTTATCATTTCTTGCTAGCTTTAGTTAAATTCCTAACTGACTGTCTAGTGAGATCACATATATAATAGTTGAAAATTCAACTTCAAACTTTGACCCCTGATCTCTCAACATTATGATCACAACTCAGTCACTCTATCACTATAGTTAAACCCTTAACATCATTTTTGACTGTGATCATGTGACTAGCAAAAAAACTAACCGTGTCACAACCTCGTAACATATTTTGTGACCGCTGGATTCTAGCTATGACAATGCACCAAGTTTGAATGTTGATTACTGATTGAAATGGTATGAGATCGCATGTTCAAAAATTATATCTTGACTCAACCATTAACCCTTGCAACCAAGTGACAAATGAATCACCGCATCAGAACCTTAACCTTTGATTACAATTAACTCATTGTGATCCTATGACAAGGGCACATGAACTGCTATTAAAAAATGGGCCCATTGGTACAGATGTCAACTTCTCCTTATGTTGCTTTGGGTAACCTTCTTGCTTCTTTTGTTAGTGAAATAATGATGACCACTAATCTATCTTTGATCAGATGATTGGGAAGATGCATGAACCTCTCTCTCAAAGGTCAAAACATGGCTCCCAATGCTACATGTTATCTCTCTACCACTTTAAAAGCTTAACTCATGATTAGTCTTAACCCTTTGTAGAGATGCAAACAAAGTAGTCACCCTTTCACTATGTTGACCCAAGGTTAACCTAAACCTAGTGTGACCATGCATAAGGCTTGAATGTTAACTATTCTTTGAAAGAAAAATGTTGAATGAATTCATGTTCCTTTTATTGATGATATCATGAAACTTATTTGAAACGTGACCCTACATTTTTGTTAATCCTTCAACCTTCTTGGAGTGTGCCACATGTCAACCTTTGACTCATCTCCTTCTACTCTAACTTCACCATCTAGGCCCATTAGGACATGTGTCTTAATGACATATCCTTGCTTTCACTAACTGTCAATCACCTTTAGAATATGGGCATACATAGATTGTTGATCTACTTTCATTTGATGGATGGGAAGGTGCATCCATCCTCTTTACTTGAAAAATAGAAATGTAGCCTACAACGCTATGTGTCACCTCTCCATAGCTTCACAATCAAAACTAGGGGTTAACTATTTAACTTCACGATCATGTGACCAAAGAGGAATCACATTATCGCCGCTTAAACCTTAGATCAACATTAACTTAGTGCGACTAGGTGAGAATTTCATATTTTAATCTTGATCACCACTTTGCAACTTAAAAGCTTAACTTGACCTTAACTTCCTCGACTATGCAACAAGGAAATTGTTGTGTCATAGCCAAAACTTTGGTTAAATCTTTACTTCTTGCAACTGCACGAACATAGAGGAATCACTATTTCACAACTTGCTTCTTAACCTTAGAATTTAATTTTATGATTGGATGATTGATTGTCTTATTGGGTACTTTCTTCCTCATTGCATTGTCATGGCTTGAAAGTTTAATTGGATCTTTGACCTTGAGAACAAGTGACTAGGCATAAGCTACTTTAAAACTTAAACCCATGATTAAGCCTAAACACTTGCGATTGCATGGACAAAGCTTTCATAGTGTCACCATCTTTAATCCATGGTTAGCTTGACTCTTTTTGACCAAACAAAGATGAAATTAACTGAGTGATGACTATGTCATGCCATCACCATCATTTTGAGAGTTAAACCATTACTACTTGTGATCATGCGACCAAGCATGAATCGCAAGGTCACAACTTAAATCTTGAGTGCAAGCATAAGATATTTGATTTCAAAAGGTTAAAGAAACTTAGGGATAAATGAGATGAGACATGATTAATTATTTTATGTATCCCTCTCATGCATGCACGACTTTTAATGAGTCAAAATAGAAGAACATGAAATATGGCCACCACCCTAGAGAAAAGACTGGTCAATATTTCTACCCATTTTTGCATAGTGATAAAAATGGTAATAGTAATGTGACATTAAGGAGAAATCCATAGAGTTTTTGAAATTGAATAAAACTCAAGAAATTCTTAAATGTGCCACTCATTTTTTTTTTTCATTCTTTGGATTATCTTAATGATCTCACAACCTTGTAGAATGAAGTTAAGTTGGGGGAATCCCTCCAATTTTGGGGATATCCTTCCAATTTTGTTTCATTGGTCCTAGTAAAATTCTACATGTAATATCTCAACCAATTCAATTATGTGTTCTTGTGTTGGTTTTCCTTGATAATATATGTACACAAGAATTTATTTATATTCATCCATTTTATATTATCAAGTATCTATTCATATTAATAACTCTACCTATCATTTACAAAAATAAATTGACTACTTAATGGTAGAGTTATTTAATGGATAATATTGCTTTCCTATACTTGATATGCTTGGACTTGAGAATGTGGTTACAGGTCCCTTATTATGGTAGGTTGATTTCTTTGCATTGATACTAATATGCAATAATTCCTACATCAAAATCTAAGAACACTGGCATTGCTAACATTTTGTTGGCCTTGTTAGTAATTTGGAATATATCAGTTACTATTGTGCTTCACTATTCAATATTACATGGAAAATTCTCACTTGGCATATTCAAGATGTTCACCAATCACAGATGATAGTTCTCTTTTTTTGGTGCTAGAGGGTGGTTTGTAACTTGGTCTATGAGATTTATGAATCTTGTAGTGCTATTTTATAGAGATATGCATTCATAGACAAATTGAAGATGTGCATAAGGATCTTGGGCATATTGCATCACATTCCTTCCTAGAGACATGTCTCTATTTGCCTCTAGTTTTATGGACACATTGGCGACTGCAATTGGTCTTTCACTTTGCCACCTAGTCTTTGGAAATGAAGGTGTGTTATTTCATGCAATGGATACCTCTTATTCTTAGCATGATAAGATAACATAGCTTCATGTGGCGTCATCATAGAGAAATATATCTTTTGATAATTGTCATCAATATGAGTAATTCTTTTAGCCAAGTGTGCTAATTTATGTTCAAAAGTTCTACAAGAAGATTCTATAATCAGTAGCATGAGATACATGGATCAATATTATTTGTGTGGAAATTGACTAGGATACTTAGGTTATTCTTGGTCATCATTTCTAGTTCATCATGCAATCCAATTTCAATGGTGCCTTTTGTTAGGACATGGAAATAACTCAAGTTTTTTATGATATCACTCTTCATCTTCCATATAAGAATTTATTTTTACTTTAGTCATTATATGTAGTTTATCAAAGATGAAAAAATAATAATAATAATCCAATAATGAAAACCTTCATACATTGTTGCCTAGTTAGTATCTGAAAGCCAGTTTTTGACATATATTAACTGCAAAATAAATTCTTAGTGGTGAAAACTATTTTTACTATGCCATTAATTGGTAAGTGATATAAAAATGGCTTGATGATAGTCACTTTTCATTATAAAAAAAAAAAAAAAAAATAGAAAAAATGAAAAAATGAAAGAGAAAACAATGCATTAATTGGGTTGAAATAACCATTTTTCAGGGACACCTAGTTGCTTCTTTGGTTCTATTTCTCTTCATATTTCTTGAATCTCATGTTACTTAATTATGTGGTTGTACTTTATTTTTTGGTGATCATCATGATTTTGATCACCTACACGTATACATTTAGTCGAGGTTCTATAGAAAATGGATCTAGATCCCTTCAATGTGTTCTATATTGCTCCCTTATGATGGTGGTCTTTTATGAAGTTGTAGTTCTAGTAAACATTTAATGTTCCTTCTTTGTTTGAGCTTCATAGGTGCAATAATATTTTTGTTTCTAGACCTTAGTATTCATGGATATGCATGTTGGTAACACAATAAATTATATTATTTATTATTTTATGGCTTAACTTTATTAGTATTTCTTATTATATTGATTATATGTGCAACATCCCTACCTTTCCTCTTCTTGTTTCCTTTATCCTTGTTCAACCCATCCTAAAACCACTCATTTCCTACTTCATATTTTTCATTTCATCTTGCATCAACTTTATCATTTCACCCTTGCTAATCATTTATGTTGCATAACCATTTCACCCATTCCAAGTCATCTTATGCATTGTGATATACTATCTTGTGCATAGTGATATAATTTTCTAATGACACCTCATATATAAAAGCATTTGAAACTTGATGCTATAAAAAATGAAAAATGAAAAATTATTTGAGGTACTTGTATTGGCAAAATTAAATTTGAAAAAATGAAGCACTAAAGCTTGTCATAAGAAGCTAAAAAAAAAGTAAAATATGGTCATGCATGAGCTATACTTGTTAAGGGTAATGAAGCAAGCCTAGGATGTACATTCCAAAGTGCTTCTAGTTCAAACCAAAGACCTCTTGGTCATTACTGATTGCATGAGGTCTTGCAATTTGATTAGTTTTTGATTAAGGAGAAAGGGTTTTAATGGGGCCCTAAAACCCTACAATAGTAAAAGAAGAAAAATAGATAAAGCACTTAAAGTATCATCATCATAAAATCCACTGATAGAAACAATAAACCTCCCACAAAAAAACAAGAAAAATAATAAATAAATAGGGAAGCAGAGCAAAAAAATTAGGATAGGCCCAAAAAGGCAAGAGAAAGGCTTAGGCAATTTCCTTAAGGATTTTTGCAGCTCAAATCTCTAGCTCAATCATTCTTACAGCTACCTCTTTCATGTCTAAAAGACATTTCTCAGGTTCTTGGATGTCATTTTTCTTTGTGTTGGATCTAGTTCTCTTTCTCAAATCATCCTCCAGAGTCTTATCCTTCCCACTATTGGGAGATTTGTCATCCTCTTTACTGGCTTTGTGTTCTTCAAGTTTGTTTATGAGCACCTTTATGTTGTCATTAGATTCTTTTAGAATGTTATAGCTCTACTCAACAATTATTTGTAGAGTGCCCTCCATAGTTTGAACTCTACTCTTCACTTCCTCCACTCTATTATCCATTCACTTTTCCCCCTATGTTTTCCTATTTTGCATGCTAGAATTATCCCTTTCTGGTCTAACCACTCTATATTTGAGCTCTTGGATTTCATGGAAAGTCTATTTAGTGGTTTGACAACTATCAATAGCATTTTTTTAAGCATTATTAAGCACATTCATTTGAGGGTTTTCCTTTGTGATGTCACTCAAAATAACAAGGGAAGGGTCAATCAAATCCTCCATTTGAATTTTTCCCTCCTTATTCTCCTTAACTAAATTTTTGATCATCTCTCTCTTGAGCCCCATCCTTGCAAAAATACTATCAAAATTTCTCCAAACCACTTTCCTATCTTTTCTCGAAATCACACATGTGTATTGGCTAGACCCATTTCCTCAAATTCCTACTCATTCTTTTCCCCACTCCCCTGTTTCTCATCTTCCTCATTTCTATCCATCCCCTCCTCCTACTTGTCCTCCTTAGAGTCGATATCTCTCGCTCTTTTCAAACTTCTATTAGGCTTGCCCTCAAAATCCTCATCTTTGTTGGCAGGCATCTTAATAATGATGTTTCTCTTTCCACCCGTCCTCTCCTTACATTCCTCCTCTTTGAGATTATCTTCCTCCCCATTGGTGTTGTCTTCCTCCATGTTCATGCCCTCTACCCTCTCATTGTAGTCTCTATCAGATGAAATCTCAAAGGCTTGTTTACATTTCTAATTATCCTTTTTCTCCACTTCGATTCTCTTTTTCCCATTTTTGTACTTTAGGGTGGCATCCTCCTTCATATCTGAATGCATGTCTTGGTTGTCCTTAGTATCAAATGGGGTATAATCCTCTCCTAACTCATCTAAGTCAGCTTTAGCCTCCTTCCCCATCTGCCTATTCTTAATCTCTTTCCCTATAGTTCTAGCCTTAAATAATTCATAAATTAACAACAAAATCCCCTCATGGAAGGCAAGATTACCTATGTGCTTCCCCCTATAGTCATTGATATTCTCATTAATAGAGGAATATAGGAAAAAAGGAATAGAAATCTTCACCCCATACATTAAGTGGTTAAGAAGCATGAAATGGTGAGTGCAAAGATGGTCAAATCTCACATTGAGGGAAATGTACTTAATGATAGCCCTTAGCACAAACCTCCATAATGGATTGATAGAGCTCGATAGATAGTAGGTGATTCTCTTCACTAAAGCCTTATTTTCCTTCACATCATTTTTAAATTCAATCACCACATGCCCAAAAATCCATCTATTTCTATAGAATTTCTTCCCAATAATGGGTAGTCTAGTTACCATAGATATAACCTCCTCTATTATCGTGAAATCTACTCCATCAATCTTAACAGCTGCCTCATTCCAACTTTTAGCCATGCTGCATGTAAGAGGGTTTCCACTCATGAAGCCACTCAATGAAAGTGATAATCTCACCTTTTTTCAAAATGCTCCACACCTTAGAACTCTAGTGCCACTTCTCTACTTCATCCTCAAGTTCCTTCCTATGTCTTTTCCCCACCATGATTTCATTCTCTCTACAAGATTTTCTTTTGGTAGTGATCTGCTTCGAAGGCTATTTCCTTTCAATATGATTTGTTTTCATAAAACACCTTTTCTCTTTTTGTACTTGATACCCAAAATCTAGCTCAAAGTGTGATGATGGAAAAAAATGTGTTTCATGCTTTGGATATTGTACTTACACATCATATTCTGACACAATTACCATAACATGTAACCTTTCATAATTAACCTTTAATGATTCTTGATCTGCCCAAGATCCTCTCATTTTCTATCAACTTATGAATTTTTGGTAGAATATTGTGCCTGTTCTTCCACATTTTCAATTCATCATTCTTGACTACCCAGTTGGCCAACCTATTAGCCACTTGATTGGCTTCCCTATACTCATGAGCCACATATATATTAACAAAAGACTTAAGGATTTGAATGCACTCTTTAATAATATTCACAATCATCCATGTAGGCTCATTCTTCTCATTAAGATAGTCTATAATATTCTTGGAGTCTCATTCAAGCCGTAGATTTCTAACTCCCATGTCTCAAGCCAGTTTGAGAGTTTGATGAGCCACAAATGCCTCCACATGATGGTTAGTTTAGATACCTAGAGGAGCTAAGATAGTAGCAATACCTTTTCCATGGGTTTTTTTGATGATTCCATTCACCCCAACCTTGCCAAGGTTGCCTTTGGCAACCCCATCAAAGTTAGCTTTACACCAACCCTTAGGTGGGACATTTCATCTACAATGCTCCCTCTTATTTTTGTCATTTTCCTTTGTTCTTAGAAGAGGGTTGTGTCCTTTATTGGTAATGTAGTTTTCTAACAAGGCATTAAATATTTTTTGGAAGACAACTTTGGCATTAGTTTCTTTCTCCCTAAAATTATGTTGTTCTGCTTCTTCCACACTCCACAACAGACATGAGGCAGAGTCTATTCCACACTCCCCACTTTGCTAAGTTGAAGGGAATGATAAGAGCTAATTATGACCCATTTTATACCTTTTTTTCATCCATTTTATATACCTTCATACTCATTCTCATTTCTATTCTATTTTATCATAGTTTACCACCTTATGTTGATTGTTAAATATAAATAAGTAATATATAGTATAGTTTATTGATAAATTAATTATTGACAATTTTTACTAAAAAATATAATTATTTTATGCATTTGATTATTATTCTAGTTTATGATCAAATATTTCCAGTAAAAAATTGCTAGAAAAAATAAACAATCAGTTTTGCATTGTCATTTCCAAGAAAATGAGGGTAGATTTGGAACATCTGAGATATGGGTATCATCCAAAATAGGCTCATTTAGGTGTGAAAGTGACAAAATATCCATAATTTACATCATTTAAAATTTACTAATAGTTTTCTAAACATAATATTTCCTAATATATTATTATAGCCAGCCAAAGATCCACATTTTTCTTCACTAAGTAAGGGCTCTAACCATGTGGAAATTGATTGGTGGAAGATCCAATTTTTTGGAAAACTTGTGGTACATATGGTTACATAGATTGATGAGAATAAACCATTCCCATCTCTATTTTCTTCTTACCATTACAAAAAATTTGTAACATGGCCAACATATGGAATTGTACGTGAGCTATTCTATTAGGATCTTTGTTGGTTGCTGGAAAACAAACTATTGTATTCTCCTTCAGTTAGTTTTGGTTTTTTTAAAGAATTATCTTGTATATATGATCTGCTAAAAAAAAAGATAAAAAAGAAAGAAAGAAGGAAATACAAATATATACTTTGTTGTATTGATCTTCATGTAATAGAATTATGTGTGAATTCTACATTATTTACAGATGGACACAATGTTGTTATTTTGATTGCAAAAGAGTAGAAAGTTGTTCGTGTTTCATCACGAGGCATACTAGGGAGGCAAGATCCACTTCTTTGGATGATTAGAGATTCAGTTTAGATTGCTTTTCTATTTTTTTTGGTGTTATTATTATTATTTTATTTCATACATAGAATTATTGTATTAGTTTATATACTCTAATTTATGTAATTATATTGGTGATTTTTTTTATATTAAATGTTTTTTTTTTTCTATGCTGTTATTTGATTTTGTACAGACATATTATATGAGTTTAAATATTTTTCTTTATATAATTATAAATAGTTATCTTTAATTTGTGTTTTCTTTAAATTTAATTGTAAATTCAGATGTGTGTGGTACATTCTTGCGATATTAAATTGTAGATTAAATTTCCATGCTTTACAATGCTTTCAAATTATTAGAATAGTTTTTGTTTAATAGTTTCAGCTTAGCTTATATATTTAGGAAGTGATAGTACCTACCACTAGTTTTGTTTTGGTTTATTGTGGGTTTTCTTCTGCATGTTCTAGTTGCATCCATCCCCACTTGGCATGCTATCTTCATCCCTTGAGAAAATAACCACCATACTTTTTATCATTTTACAACCCCAGATTGACATTTAAATGCAAGATGAGATGGCCATTACTCTTATCAATTATCCTTAATTTTTGAACCGTAGACTATCCATACATTTTTGGTTTTATTTCTGGGGAAAGGTATTCAAGGCATGAAATCATATTAAGCCAAGTTAGGAATAGTGCACCTTTGGGAGTGTCTGATCAAGTGTCAACCTTTCCTAGTCTAGTACCTTAGGTTTGTGTTGTAGTAAATCTTTTAGGTGTATTGTTTTAGAGTTTGCAAGTAGGTCTTAGAAGTTAGATTCACTTTTATGTTTTCTATAAGAAAAACAAGTGTTACAATGACCCTAAAACCTAATAGTTAATACAAACATCAAGGTTTATTATAAGCATATAAAGCCCAACCAAACAAAGACAAGTCACAAGGCTGATAATAAGCATGAAAGCCTAGCCAAAAAAAAGCCAATGAAAAGGCCAATTCAATTTACATCCAAAAAGCCAGAACAAGAAAAATCCAACTTGAAAAAAGAGAGCAGTAAACCAACAACAAAAGATAGGAAACAATAAACCATGGTTACTCTTCTATCTTTCAGTCCAGCTCTTGCATCATCTAAGCTGCTTCATAGACTTTGTGAGTCTCTTTAGCCATCTTCTCCTAACTCTTCTAGGCTTCCCAATCTAGGCTATTGAAAGTAATTTCCATCATCGCATCCTCTTCCACCTTGGCTCTTTCTTTGTCCTTGTCCTCACTCTCATCCAATAAGCCTCTACCCTTTAACATTCTAGTAAGGGACATAATGTTATCATTGATAGAATTGAGGATGGATATCATCTAATTCACCAGATTGTGATTATAGTTTTCTAGGTTCAGGATTCTTTTCTCAGTTAAACTAATTCTATCCTCCTTATTCTTCTGATTACCTAGATCTGGATCCTTCCTATTGTTTTCCATTTGGCCAATTTTTCCCTAACCTCTTCCAATTTGTGATAAAGCCATTTGATTGACCTAAAGTTATCAATCATGCTATTACAAGTATTATTCAATAGATTCATGCCCATTTCCCTAGCATTATCCATTATTGCCACCATAGGAGGATCAATGAGTTCTTCAAACTAGAGCTGGCCTTGTTTTTCTTCCAGAATTTGGGGATTCATTGTCTTTCTGACAATCACCATCTTGGATGTTCTAACATTGAAATTTCTCCATGCATTTTTCCTATCCTTAATAGTCACTTCTCCACCCTCTCCTCCAATTTTCCCCTTATCCTACTCCTGGGAATGAATAGGGGAAAGAGAAATAGTTGAGATATCTAGCCTTGACCCCAAAACACCCTCATTATCCATCTATTTTTCCCTCTTCCTTTTCTTAGCAACTGATTCCTCCCTCTTAATTTTTGTCTCATCCTCCTCCTCATCATTAGATTTCATTGCCTCCCCTTCATCATTATTTTCTTCATCACCTTGGCCTATAATTTTAGGCCCATGTCCTCCAGGGCTCTTCTTGCTTGGGGTAATAAATGAGGGTGATTTTTTCTCTAACTCTTTGGCCCACTTTCCAGAGGAAACATTCTCCTACCCCTTTGAGCTAGTACTTTCAAAATCCTCCAAATTAGAGGAAAAACTAGAACTGCCTGAGTCCTCAAAGGCATCCACACTAGGCTAAGGATATTTGCTTAAAGTCTGAGCTTTAAAATGCTAAAAAATTAATATCATTAATCCCTCATGTAGGGTAGAATTCACAGAGGATTTTTTCTTGTATCCTGTGATAGCCTTGCTCATAGAAGTAAACAAATAAAAGGGGAAAGAAATCTTGATGCCATGGCAGAAATGGTATCGCTATTTGTTGTGAGTAATAAGAAATGAAAAGGGAAATTTGATGAAACAATGTTAAAAATGATTCATTTTCAAGGCAGTCAAAACACATAAAAATTGAAAACAAAAATTGGTGGAGGAATCACATCGACCAAAGGTGATGTTTTTACACACTCTCTACGTAATGAATGTAACTTATATGATCTTGATCTTCCATTGTCACACATATTTCCAATGTTATTTTTATGTCTAAACAAGAACATATAATTGATGAATTTTTAAAACAATGTGATTTTGAGAATGAAAATTTAACCATTTGTTGTTCTATTTGTAACAGAAAAAAATGATAAATGTATATGCCTAATCATTCAAGAGCACATGTTGAGTGAAGAACAATATCTTTTTGAACCTCGTCATTTTAATGATGCAAGTGAAAAAGTATTGTTTATAACTAGTGAAAATTTTCAAAGAACAAATTAAGAAGATTAAGGTATGAATCATCAGTCTTCTTTATTGCAAAGACAACATATTTCTTCAAAACATAATTTTCCATCTAGTATGCATAATCAATGTAATCATGAATGCTCACAAAAACTTGTATATTCATCTTATATTCTACCATATCCATTATTCCCATCCGACTCATATTCACCTACTCTATATCCAATACAACCCTTTTCACTATCTTTATTCCAAGCATAATCCACTCCATCATATCCACCAATGTAATTCACAATTCCTAATAAAACATCACATAATAAGGTGGTTCCAACCACATTTAATGATGATATTTTGATGATTCTTTTACATTCTATTAATGTGCATAGTGATATGGATAAAGAATGTGATTTTTGTTTAAAAGAACTAGAGGAACATATTTTTTCAATTATCACCCATCAATTTAGTTCTTCTTATCTACTTATTAAATCACAAATTTTTGAGACAATTCACACACATATGGAAATAATCCATTATAATTTCATCATTGAAAAGATATATATGTGTGTTGGAATTAATCGTGCACTAAAAGTTGATCTATTATATACCTTAATCATCCCATAGTTGTGTGTGATGAAAAATGATATATTACAAAATCTATTCTTTAAAAATGTTTTAGTTTTCAAACATCAAGATCTTGGGAGGCTTATCAAAAAATGTGTATTCCTCATACACTTATTGATTTGAGTCCAACTTATTAAAGGGAACTAGAAGGATTTGAACGCATTAATAACCAAATAAAATATGTTACATATTGGTGATTCATTCGTTTAACAAGAATCAAGGTATTAATATCTATACTTTTCATTCTTGGTTCTTGTATATTGAGATGATAATTCATTGATAACAATTGCTAGATCAATTTATTGATTCCTTGGATGATTTGAATGTCTATACTTTTGTAATGTGACATTAAGGAGAAATCCATAGAGTTCTTGAAATTGAATAAAACTCAAGAAATTCTTAAATGTGCTACTCACTTTTTCTCATTCTTTGGATTATCTTAATGATCTCATGAGCTTGTGGCATGAAGTTAAGCTAGGGGAAATCCCTCCAATTTTGTGTTTCTTGATTGATTTACAATAAAGCTTCATTAATTATTTCATTGGTCCTAGTAAAATTCCACATGTGATATCTCAACCAATTCAAGGTATATGTTATTGTGTTGGTTTTCCTTGATAATATATGTACAAAAGAATTTATTTGTATTCATCCATTTTATTATTATGAATAATCTTTTCATATTAATAAATTTACCTATCATTTGTGAAAATAAATTGACTACTTAATGGTAGAGTTATTGAATCGATGATATTGCTTTATGATAATTGATATGCTTGGTCTTGAGAATGTGTTCATAGGTCTATTATTGTGGTTTGATATCTTTGCACTGATACCAATAAGCCATGTTTCCTACATCAGAATCAAAGAACACTAGAATTACTAACATTTTGTTGGCCTTGTTAGTTATCTTGAATATATCTATTTCTATTGTGATTCAATATTCAATATTACGTAAAAAAATCTCATTTGGCATATTTGAGATGTTCACCAATCACAGATGATAATTCTCTTCTTTGGTGCTAGAGGGTGGTCTGTAACTTGGTCTATGAGATTCATGAATCTTATAGTGCTATTTTATAGAGATATAAAGTTAAAGACAACTTGAAGACATGCATAAGGATCTTGGGCATATTGAAGATCATCTCATTCCTTCCTAGAGATGTATCTCTATCTGCCTCTAGTTGTATGGACACATTGGTGACTACAATTGGTCTTTCACTCTACCACCCAGTCTTTGGAAATGAAGGTGTGTTATTCCATGCAATGGATATATCTTATTATTACCAAGATAAGATAACATAGGTTCATGTGGTGTCATCGTAGATTAATATGTCTTTTTGAGAATTGTCACCAATATGAGTAATTCTTTTAGACAAGTGTACCACTTTGTGTTCCAAAGTTCTACAAGAAGATTCTATAATTAGTGGCATGAGATATATGGATCAATATTATTTATGTGAAAAGTGGTTAGGATGCTCAGGTTATTCTTAGTCATCATTTCTAGTTCATCATGCAATCAAATTTCAATGGTCGCTTTTGTGAGGACATGGAAAGAATTCAAATTTTTAATGATATCACTCTTCATCATCCATATAAGGATTTATGTTTTCTTCAGTCATTCTACATAGCTATTCAGAAATGAAAAAATGAAAAAAAAAAAATTCCAACAATGAAAACCTTTGGGAATTGTTCGCCAGTTAGTATATGAAAATTGATTTCTGGCAGATATTAACTGCCAAATACATTCTTAATGGTGAAAACTATTTTTACAACACTATTAAGCGGTAAGTGATAAAAAAATGGCTTGGTAATAGTCACTTGTTATCAAAAATAAATAAAATTTTAAAAACCTGAAAAAATGACAAAAAGGTAAAAAATGAAAGAGAAATAAATACAATAATTTGATTTAGCTAACCATTTTTTAGGGACTCTTAGTTGCTTCTTTGGCTCTATTTCTCTTCATATTATCTTGCATCTCATGTTACTTCATTGTTTGGTTGTACTTCAATTTTTGGTGATCACCGTGGTTTTGATCACCTATAACTACACATTCAATCAAATTGTTATGGAAAATGGATCCTTCTCCCTCCAATGTGTTCTATATTGCTTCCTTTTGATGGTGACCTTTTATGAAGTGGTAGTTCTAGTTAGCATTTTACGTTCCTTCTTTGTTTGAGCTTCATAGTTGCAACAATATTTTGACTTCCAGACCTTGGAATCCATGCTTATGCATGTTGGTAACACAATAAATCTTATTTTTCATTATTTTATCTCTTAACTTTATTAATATTTCTTATTATATTGATCATATTTGTAATACCCTACATTTCCTCTTCTTTTTTCCTAAGGTAAGTTAACCATTTCAGTTGGGGAGATGTATACCATTTTTATTATATGCATTTGCACCATTTATCCTTTATCCTTGTTCATCCCATCCTAAAACCCATCATTTTCTACTTCATATTTTTCATTTCATCTTGCATGAACACTATTATTTCATCCTTGCTAATCATTTGTGTTGCATAACCATTTCACCCATTCCAAGTCATCTTGTGCATAGTGATATAACATCTTGTACATAGTGATATAATTTTCTCATGACACTTCCTATATATAAGCATTTGAAACATGATTCTATAAAAAATAAAAAATGAAAAGAATAAAAGACGAAAAACATGAAACTAATAAAAATGAAGAATCATAGGAGGTAGCTATATTAGTTTTGAAAAAATGAAGCAAGCCTAGGATGTACATTCCAAAGTGCTTCTAGTTCAAGCCAAAGACCTCTTGATTGTTACTGATTGCATGAGGGCATACAATTTGCTAAGTTGAGGGGAATGATCATTGCTAAGACATTCTAGCAGGTGAATCAGTTAAATCTCTTAACATAGTAGTCCTAGTAGGCTATTGTAATTCCTTTAAAAGGGTGCTTACTTCATTATAAGTTTGAAGTCCTTTAATTAGACACACTTCTAATAGGGTGTTGAAATTCTTTAACAACATAAGATCTAACAATCTTGTAAGCCTTTAACAGGGTAGACCTTTCACAGGGTAGATCATAGTTTATGATCAAACATTATAGCCTTCATTAGATACAAATTTATTACTATAGTAGTGAAGATTTTTGGGTGTCATCCCCACCCTAGTACCATCTCATTGGAGGATTTCTAGGTAACCAAATATCTTGTGTCATATATGTGTTGAATGTTATTTGCTTTCATGCTATGGATGAATATGTTTGGCCAGCTATTTGGGTTTACATGAAAATTGTGAGATGGATGTGTAATGAATGATTTTATGGTTAAATATTTGAAGGATTGATTCACCCCCCCTCTCAAAGTTTACTTTCCCTATTGTATTTCCAACAATTGGTATCATAGAACTAGTTCTCTAGAAAGGAAAGCTTTGCAGATTTGAGGAAAGATCTTGAAGATGGAAGTCTACAAGTTGGGAAAGGTTATTGATAATCAGGTGATTGAAATTCCCTACATAAGTTGAATGAAGAAATAGATGAGTTGAAGTGATCATTGAAAAGAGATAACTATTGAAGGGAATGACACATTACCAAGAGATTGACACTACTAAATTCTTTGCAGATCAAAACTTAAGTGAATTTGATGCAATAGTTATAGATATGATGGAAAAGAATGGTACCCTAATTAAAAAGGTTAGAAATCTTAAGATAGTACAAGAAGTCCAATTAGTATGTGAGGTGACTGAGAAGAAAAAGAAATCTAAAGAGGACAAAGTCATGATTGAAGATGAAAAAAGAATACTGACCAACATATAGGAAGAGAAGACATCATAGGTGAATATGATTGCTCACATGCAATTGGAAACATTGAATAAAATGATGATTTCCAATCATAAATTAAATGGTAATGATATTGAGATCACAACACTAAAGTTGCAGAATGAACAACTAAGAAATGATCTAAAAAGAGAAAAAGAATTTGCTAACAGTTTCAACAGACCTAGTGAAGCCATCAAGTATTTTGAGCAATTGATGAGATTTACTAGACCTAATAGTGATACTACTAGATTGGGTTACACTAGCACTGAATAAGGAGAATCATCTAAAAGTGGTGAACAAATGAGAAAAAAAGGTAAGAACTACAAACCCACTTGTCATTATTATGGAAAGATAGGTCATACAACAAATATTTCTAGGAGCAACAACACAAATAATAAAACTAAGAAAAAATTCATGGGTAACTCTCACAAGTGCAATAATCAAGGACACTAGGCACATGAATGCAAGAGCAAGATGTCAAGCATACAAATATTTGAAGGTTACTTCTACAACTATAAGAAGTATGGACACAAAGCATATGAGTGCAGAGCAAAGCCTAACTAGTCATCAAACAAGCAAGCCAAGGTAAACCATACTAAAAAATCTTACAATTGGGATTATAATACAAGGTATAGTTGTCACTATTGTCAAGAGTATGGAAATGTTTCTGAAAATTGAATTAGAACACATTTTAGAAGTGACTATAGTAGATGGTTGAGTCAAACTACATGTTTTAGCTATTTGAAGACTGGTCACATTAGTAGAAAGTGTCCAACAAGGTCAAGAGCACCTAACAATGAATTCAATAAAGGCAATAGAAATGTTGATGTTGAAGAAGTAAGAGTGCAATTGAACAAGACATGGAAGAAAAAGGAAGATTGTGAAATATCAAGTTCAGATGGAATCACTTCATCCAATGGATCAAGTGATCACACCACCCCCAATTAGGAAATAAAGAGGTATGTGTGGGACTGATATTTCAGAGTTCAATTATAAATAAGTTCCAAGGATCGAGTTATAAAAAGATCATATAAGCATGAAGTAAGATGCACAGTATTGGTTAGAACTTAGAAGAAATCTATAAGTTTCATGTTACTGTCGAGCATGAAAAGTTTCATTTTTATTGCCAAGTGAAAATTTAGTGGTTGTCAAGCTATCAAAGGTGATAGTGTTGGCCAAGCTTGCTATGGTTGCCAAGCTATCAAAGGTGATAGTGTTGGTTGAGCTCACTATGGTTGCTAAACATAGTAGGAAATTATATGGAAGCTGAGTGAGTCAAAATTTCTATTGGATCTGAGCTTACAGTCATGTAAGCACTGAGCATTTATTGTGAATTTTCAAGGGATGTATGGTCAATTTTTGACTCATTTCCTATTGTTCAAGATTAAAGAGAGCACAAAGAACTAAAGGAAAATTGGAGAAATCAATTCAAGCATTTGAAAACTAAATTCAACTGCTACTCAACGCCAAACATAAGATTTTTCAAGGTATTTATCATGTGTTGAGCTATGTTGTTTGAATTTATGAAAACCCTAGTTAGTCATTATGGTGTCTAGCTCTTTTTCTATCATGGTTAAGGAAGGAAAGAAAAATTTGAATGCTCAATTGATAAGTAATGAGATCAAACAACCACATTTCTAGGAAATTCCTACCATTGGATATAAAGGAGATTCATCTGGTGCACATCTATGATACCACCACAAGTTTTAATGATACAAGATGTGAGGTGTTGCTACACGTGTAAGGTTGGAAGTATTGGAGACATGGAAATAAGAGATTTATATGTAAAATTGTGTGAGAACAGAGTATTGAAGGAGGAATACAAGGTTGTAGAGAGAAAAGGGTTAACTTGTGCACTAGAATTTCCAAACGTATTCAAGACAGAGTGGATTAAGATTGTGCTTAGTAGAATACATGACATTTTTATATGATTGGAAGATGGCCCTGTCAAAATTACAAAGAGGATTATTCATAGAGTGATAGGGTATCCAACCCTAGATAGACCAAAGACTATGAGAAGTGATGCAAAGGAGGCAATTGAGAAGAATACAGGGGCACTATGGAACAAGAGAGGGATGACCATAGATACAATTATTGATCCCCTAATTGAATTTGCAATGAGGGTGATTACACATAAATTCTTTCAATCCAACAAGTTGAACAATGTATCTTGTATGGTTGTGGATTTACATTACAAGATAGTCACTAAAAACCATTCTTATGACCTTGCCGAGTTACAACTCCAACATTTATTTAAAAACTTGGGAGTCATAAGAAAGAGAAAAAATGCACAATGAAAATTTTGTTCAAGAATTATTTGTACATTTTTCTATGTGTAGAACACATTGCCCACATTTTGGAAAATAGCTTGGAAGACTAACAAGTCAGTTGCAATGTAGATTGGTGAATTTATAGAGCAACTTGGAGATAATTTTGAGTCTATGATGACTAGCTCTAAACACCTAAATTTGTGCAAAACCCATTTCCTGACCAATTAAATAAATATTTATTATTTATTTAATTCCCCTACCTTTAATTAAATAAATTTTCATTTATTTAATTACATTTGCCTTACCTTGATTTAAATAAACTAAGGTTTATTTAAATCCTAACCCATTCACTTTAATTAAGTACTTCATTTACTTAATTAATCCTTTCCTAATCCCACTTGGAATTAAATATTACATTTAATCCTATTTGAGCACATGGCTCCTACCTTTAACCCTCACTTAACCTCACTACTCTAACCTAACCCACCTTTCTAATCCTACCCACTTCCCTAATCATGCTTTCTTTTCCTAATCACCTTGCTAATCACCTTTTAATCTTAAGTGTGTGCTCACATGTGTGAGGAATCCTCACACATTTGTGAGAGATGTTCACACTTTCCTCACCCCTCATGTCTTTCATGCCTCTTGCACACTTGTCCTCTTGCATGAGAATCAAGTTGTCTCACACATGTGTGAGAAGCCATGCTTCTCACACCTCTTGATCATGTCACCATCAAAGGTTTCTCACACATGTGTGAGCATATTTCCCCCTTTGAATTGGTCAAAACCCTAATCCACATGGAGTCTACTTGGCCTCCACCTCATTGACACCTCATCAATCCTAAGATATCCTAGCCCTTCATTTTGCATTCAATCTCAATCGTCTATTTCATCTCTTTTCCAGTAAAAGGAGAGCTCTCTCCTCATTTTCATCAAGCACTATCTACCTCATTGTTATGTTGCACGAATTGTGAGCAACCACATCCCGCAGCAATAAAATCATCTACACTTGATGATTTCATTAGGTTTGCATATGTGCTATTTTGAATAGTTTATACTCTTTTGATTTCATGTCATGCTTAGTTACATGTTTATCTTTCATATTTTGAGGTTTGCATAATCATGTAGGAATATGCATTAGTTGCTTAGTGTTTATTCCGTTTATTACATTTTTATGCAACACACTAGCTACTTTGAAGACTTTAAGAACTCAATAAAATAAAGATAGAGGATTCCAATATCACTAGTAGAGAAGCATTTCAATGATGCTTATTTTCTATTTGATGTTGATTTCACATATGTACAAGCTATAGTTCCAAGGGTTAGATGGCTTAGATAATTTCCTTATGATATTAATGTCAATGAGGCATCTATAGCCACCATTTCTTTACTGGCAGATGAAGTAAATAAGGATACTACCACTTTTGGAAATTATGATGTAGCTAAGTCAAGGATAACAATGGATTTGAAGAAAACATCTACATTGAGGAAGAAGAATAAGATTGTGAAGAAACTCAAAGAATGATTTGGTGAAGAGGCAGAAGGAGATGAAGAAGAAGCAAAAATGATGAAGGTGTCGAGGGAGAAGAATCCAATGAAGCACCTATTGCCACAGAAGGGAAGAAGAGGAAAGAAAAGAAGCTAGAAACAAGAAAACCTAAAAAAGTTGTGAAATCTACACAAAAAACCTATAGTTCCTCTTACCAGGGATAGCACAAGAGCTACTGCTAAGAAGACTCAGGAAGTTGAGAAGCCTAAAGCCAAAAGAGCTAGCATAAGTACAAAAGAAGATGAACCTGAGTAGAAGCAAAGAAAGAAATATATTACCCCAGCTAAATTAGATAAGGAAAGGACCAAGTTAGATGATAATAATCATTTCAAAGTGGTAAGTCATAGTCCCTCTTCTGATTTGGACAACTTGTGTAAAAATATCAAGAATAATGTTGATTTAAGTGGATTTACACATGTTGAGTTTGATAAATTTGGAAGATAGATATGGATGAAGTAGAAGAGTCTATAGATTCCATGATGGAAACTTTTAAGATGAATCCAATTGAGTTTTCCAAATCTTTACCCAAGAGCCTATATGACAGAGTTGAGCAAAGGTGGAAATATAGTCTCAAAATAGAGAGAAACATTAGACAGACTACACTTGCAAGAGCAACGCTAGATTTGGAAAAATATGTGATGAAAAAGGATATTAACAAATATAAGGGAAGATTTTCTCCAAAGTACCAAGATTTTAGTATTTTACACAACAAAGTTGAAGCTATTATTCAACAAAGCACACAACTATGGAAGGTGATCTATGGGCTAACAACACAAAAGACTATTGAGTAGGCACCTATGGAAGTAGGTGAAGATAAAGTAGAAAAAGAGGTAATTGAATTAACTAATGATAAATTTGTAAAGGAAGTACATGGGGAAGGAACTATAGAGGCAACAATTGAGGAAGAGCAACAACAAGACTAGAGTGTACCAGAAGTACAAATGTTGAGTGCCAATCCACAAGTAGATATAGTAAATATTAAGGATGTCTCTAACAACAATGTTCAAAACATCAATCCCCTAACAGAGGAGGATATGTAGAAAAGATTGACTGATTCCACCACCAAGGCACAACTATGCAACCATCCTATTTTGGAAAGTGTGGATGAGATTGAGAAGGCAAAATTGGTATCTGCAAGGGAGTAAACACAAGCATTATCAATTGTCCCCCTTAATCTACATAGGTGCAACCTACAATTTCTATTGTAGTATACCAAAGGAAGGACACAATGTCCTCACATATTAGTAAAAAGGTACAAAAGGTTTTAGTACCAACAATTACAATAATTGAGAAAGAAGGGACATCAGTCCAAACAGGTTAGGAAGCCAACCCTATACCTACACTGCAAGCACAAGGTGGAGCAAAAACTATAGTAATGGAGAAGGATAGGACTAAAGATTCAGTTTTGACTATGAAATTAGAGGAAGTAATAGCTATTCAAACACTAGTTACCTTACCAGATACTGCTACTACTCTTAGTCAAACACTTTATAGGTCGAGTACAAAAGCTACCCCATTACAAGCATCAAGACCTAGTCCTATCAAGCACTTCATGACATCAAGGATATATTTTTTGATGCATTCAACCTCCTTGCACCTAATGAAGCCAAGCCAATAGTTGATTATTTGGAAAGTATTGTGGAAAAGATCAATGATGAAGACCTAGATACTAATGTTAAATTATTGGAGTGGTTTGAGAAAAAACTTCAAACAAAGGTGAATGAATAGATATCAAGTGCTATTGCACTACACCAAGTTCAGTTAGCAACCAAAATTGAGAGTATAAAGAAGATGTTGGAGAACATCTTCTCTCTTTACATCAAGTTGTGTGATGTTCCCTTATTCACACAAGAAGTGCAGAGAAATGTTGACCATCTAGACGGAGATTTGAAGAAAATAGATAACATTCTACAAAAATCTTCTAGTCAAGGTCAGTCTCATTTTAGAAATTTATTATTAACACAAGGTCAGTTAGTAGCTATACAGGCTCAAGATGCAAATATTAGGGCTAAATTGATGAATATCCAATCCATGTTAATCGCTCACATGGAGGTGTTACACAAGGAACTAGCCTATGTAGAGACATTAATGAAGAAATATCCCCATCTTTCTATTCATGAAGACCAAGTCACCCTTGTTGTCGAGTTAGACATTTAGGTCAAATCTTTGGAGGCAACGTGTGAGAATTAGGATGTAACATTAAAAATTATAATGGAGGTCCATAAACCATTCTTGGAAAAACACACAATTCATGTACCACCCATGACATAAGTGTCAAAAGGGGGAGAATGAGATTGGATAATGAAGAAATGGGGAGATAATGAAGCAAGGGGGAGAATGAACCAAAGAAGAGAATAAATTTTGGGGGAGACCAAATATAGATGAAGACTACAATACAAAACTAGAAACAGAGTGGTTTATTTAGCAAGAGTATTTAGTTTTAGAATTAGAACAAAAGAATCAACTCAACGGGAGTTATAGAATTTTTGAGGTATGACTATTAAGTCATAAGTGTTTTGAAAATTTTTGGAATTTTGGAATTTTTTCTGTAAGCCAAGTATTGAAATTGATATTATCTGAGTTATGATCAAGGGCTAAGGTTATTCATGCATGACCAAGTGTTTTTTCCACTCATGTCAAAAGGGAGGATTTTTTTTAATTAGATAAACATGTTTTACATGGATCCTGAAACCCAATAGTTAAAACATATAAGGATGATAATAAGCATGAAAGCCCAGCCAAAAAAGTATAAGTTTAGAGGCTAATAATAAGCATAAAGCCTAGCCAAAAAGTAAAGTTCTGAAAAAAGACCAGGAAAAAAGACAAGTATTACCACGGCCTAAAGCCAGAACAAAAGCTAAAAGACATAGAAAAACAAAAGAACAAGCGAGAGTTATTCCTCGTTCTTTCACTCTAGCTCTTGCATAACTTGAGCAGCCCCAAAGGCCAGTTGATTCTCCTCTGCTTCCAGTTGTTGTACCCTTTGGTCCTCCTAGTCTTGATCAAGAATAATGTTGTCCTTTGTAGGGTCTTCCTCCGTTCTGGCTTCTTCCTTGTCTTTTCCTTCCTCATCATCCTACATTTCTTTGTCTTTGATCTAGCTTATAAGAGAGATGATGTTGTTGTTCATGGAGCTTAACAAAGAGAACATCTGATTTGCAAGGTTGTGATTGTAGTTCTCCAAGTTGTGTATCCTTATTTTTGCTAGACTGAGCCTGTCAGCCGAATCCATCCTCCTATTAGCATCCATCCCATTCCTTGTTGCCTCAATATGTCTCACCTATTCTTTGACCTCCTCCAGCTCATGGAAAATCCATTTGATTGATCTAAAATTGTCAATCATACTATTATGAGCATTACTCAAGAGGTTCATCCCTATCTCCCTAGCTCTATCTGAAATAGCCACTATCACCGGGTCAATGAGTTCTTCCAGCCATGATTCATCTTGATTTTCCATGAGGATTTGGGGATTCATGGCCTCCCTAAAGATGCCCATCTTCAAAGTCCTGATATTAAAGTTTTTCCAAGCTTTACTCCTATCATTGACCTACACTTCCCCTTCCACATTCCTTGCATTCTCCTCTTTTTGCTCCTCAAGTTGGGCTTGGAGTTGGACAAGAGATAGGGGCAACATTAACGCCTCCTCAAACTGAGATCGCACTTCCTCCAAATTCTCCCTCTTGCATTTCTTTCTTCCACTTTCATCCTTAATTTCCTCCTACATCTCCTTAACCACCTCCTTAGAATCTGGCTCCTCCTCTTCATCATTGTCTCCCTCCTCATCCTTCTCAGGAGGCTTCTGCCCATGTTCCCTAGGGCTTTTTCTACTAGGGGTTATGGGGGAGGGCAATTTATTAGCTTGGTGGGTCGTTAATTTCCCAAAAGAATAGATCCCTCCTTCCTTAGAGCTAAGGCTTTGTATATCTTCCAAATCAGAGGAGTAACTAGAACTACCAGACTCCACATTCTCTGCCTGAGGGGGAGCAATGCTTATAGTCTGAGCCTTGAAGTGCTCGTGGATAAGCAACAACAGCCCCTCGTGCAGAGCCAAATTTGTGATGGGCTTATTTTTGAAGCTATCCACCACCTTGCTCATAGAGGTTAATAGATAATATGGAAAGGAAATATTAACATTATTCCAAAAATGATTCAATATAACAAAGTGGTGGGTATGAGCTCTATTAAACCTAGGGTCCAACATGATGTACTCGATAATAGCTCTTAGAACATACCTCCACTGCTTCTTCATGGAGTTGGGGACATAGTAGGTGTCAATCTTTCTCAGTGCCTTTAGTTCCTTCTCACTCTCCACAAAGTCCCTAACCACATTGGATGAGAGCTTCTGATCCCTAAAGAGTTTAAAACCCTCGATAGGGATTTCGATGAGACTCACAATCACCTCCTCCATTATCCAAAAGTAGAACTCGTTCACCTTCACCCTGCCATCCTTCTAGGACCCCACCATACTTTTGGTCACCTTTTGATCAAATCCATGCAGCTTCATGATATAATTGGTAACCCCACTCTCTTCTAGCTTTTCCCACACTTTCTCCCTACTTCTCCATTTCTCAAAATCTCCCATTGGCTCCTTTTTGCACCTTTCACCTACCATATCTGCACACTACACACCCTCTTTACTAATGTGCTCCTCACTCTGTGATTGAAAGGGACCTCTTAGAGTAAGCAATAAATAGAGAAAAATAACCCTTCTATTGCTACAGAAGCGAGTGCGAAAAACAACCCACAAAGAGTTTCGATTAATCAATAATGAATCACTGCAATTATGATTTCCCATGCTTCCATTTTGAAAAGTACCCTTATTTCTTAAAACCTTCATAATCATAATTATAGCTTGATTTTCTTCATACTTCCTTGGATCTTGTCCAAGTCGATCAAACTTTTAACGTCCATCGGCAAACAAATTTTGGGATGCCAAGTCATTTTTTGGTCTGCACCAACCCCAATGTTTGCAAACCTGTCAGCAATTGGGTTTTCTTCCCGAAAGATATGAGTGACATAGATTCTATTAAATTTGGCAAGGGTCTCACATGTCTCATCAATTAGATTTGCAATCATCCATGATGGATGTGAGTTTCCTATGATACACTTTATAATGTTATTTGAGTCCCCTTCGAGCCATAAATTGGTAACACCAATTTCAAAAGCCAATTTTACAACATTGCATGTGGCATTTACTTCCACAAAATGATTAGTTTGGAATCCTAGTGGGAGAGAAAAAGCTGCAATACTATCTCCATTTTCATTCCTTATCAAACCTTCACTACCCGAGGAGCCAGGGTTGCCCTTGGAGGCTCCGTCAAAGTTGGCTTTGTGGCAACCTTCAGGGGTGAGAAGCCACTTGGCTTCTTGTCTTTTCCTTCTTTTCCTTGATCTGTCTTTTACCTTCTCCTTTTTCCTGCCTCCTGTTTCAAATTCTCCCCCCTTCCTCATAGAAAAGTTTTCCTTTATGTTACTGAAAATATTCCTCCCAAAAACTAAAGCTGGTTCCTCCCTATCTTTGAAAATCTAATTATTTCTCTACTTCCATATGCTCCAACAAAAATGGGGCAGGATCTAGGAGCTAATTTCCTACAAGACAGTCCCATTGACCAAGCCATGCCATTGAAAAAAAAAGTCTAGAAGGTTAGAAGGAATGCACCAGCTGTGGCCTAAGTCCTGGGTGAGGATGCCCCAAACTGTCCTGGAGAAAGAATTGTGGATGAACATATGGTTTGTAAGGAAACTTGGCAATAAAGAATATAACCGTTTCCACATAACCCATAATGGATTTGAAATAAACATGGAATTAAAATCCACATGCAAGAGAATAGACAACATACCCATAAAATGTGACACAAGATATACCCTAGGAAACCCTCATTGAGGTAAAAAACCCAGCCTCCAAAAGCATCCATCACCATATATTATTCAGCAAAAAATACCATTGCCATACAACCATGGAAGCCTTCATGGCCATAGCCACAACCGAGAAAACTATGTGAACAAGCATGAATCCACACATCCCATGCCATGCTTTCAAACTTCACAAATGCTCCCTTGGCTAACCTATCAAGCCTTGTCCTGCTCGACTCTTGCCTTTTGTCTTCTCCTTGTCACTATTTCTACAATAGCTACCCTTGTGGCTTCTTATATAGTAGCAAGTCCCACAAAAACCACCAAGTGGTATTACATAAGCCATGTGCTAAAACCATGTGCTACCTAACTCATTGACCCCACATTTAATATTGGGTATTTAATTCTTTTCCCCAATATTAAATAATTACATGAAATATTTTCACAATGTTACAATACAACTCATCAAAAATATTTCATGGGAATCTTTACATGTTGCACGTCCATCTAGATGGAACATTACATAATAAAATAAAATAATAAAATAACAATATTATGCAATGTGTAAGAAAATTTGGCAACAAAGAATATAACCATTTTCACATAACCCATAATAGATCTGAAATAAATACGGAATTAAAATCCACATGCAAGAGAATAGACAACATACCCACAAAGTGTGACACAAGATATACCCTGGGAAACCCTCATTGAGGGAAAAAACCCAGCCTCCAAAAGCATCCATCACCATGTATTATTCAGCAAAAAATACCATTGCCATACAACCATGGAAGCCTTCATGGCCATAGCCACAACCGAGAAAACTATGTGAAAAAACATGAATCCACACATCCCATGCCATGCTTTCAACCTTCACAAGTGCTCCCTTGGCTAACCTGTCAAGCCTTGTCCCGCTCGACTCTTGTCTTTTTGTCTTCTCCTTGTCACTCTCTCTCTCTACAACAACTACCCTTGTGGCTGCTTATATAGTAGCAAGTCCCACAAAACCACTAAGTGGTATTACATAAACCATGTGCTAAAAACCATGTGCTACCTAACCCACTGACACCACATTTAATATTGGGCATTTAATTCTTTTCCCCAATATTAAATAATTACATGAAATATTATCACAATGTTACAATACAACTCATCAAGAATATTCCATGTGAATCTTTACATGTTGAACGTCCATCTAGGTACAACATTACATAATAAAATAAAATAATAAAATAACAATATTATGCAATGTGTGCAACACCCATTATCTCAACAATCTCCCACTTGTTGTATACATTGCATAGGGTCAATCCGTAGCCACATAAATGAACAAGGGAACAATCCCTCCCAGCACATCCACCATCATGGATCAAAATAAACCAAGCGCTCCATCCTGGTACCCACAACAAAATCAAAGTGTCCAGCATCTAAAACATGAATGATCTCACCTCCTATTATGCCACTGCCACTGGACATACATAGAAGCCATCCAAAGAGAAAAAACACCCAACCTATCACATTAGAAGATCATAAAATCCTATACCAACTGAAATTCCAAGCACAAATAACCCGATCCAAAGGTAATCACATGTATCCATAGTTGTCAAAATATCCATAGCTGAAATAGCACCCACAACAAGTGCCAAACCCATCCAACTATCCATACCTCAAAGGTATAACAAGTGAATCTCATATTATCGACATATCCAATCTATAACCTGCAATCATAAGCCTCAAGAGTAATACCTGCCACATATATACCAAGAAGCTCCCACTACAAAAGATAATTGTCAAATCTATAACCAATCCACTCACAACATCTCAAAGAAGTGAATCCATGTAGTATCAAGGACATCAACAATACATAAACCAATAGCCTGCAAGAACAAGTCTCCAATAGTCTCCCAAATTCTCCACAACCAACAGAGGAAAGAGAAAGAAATAACCATGTCATCTCTCACATGACATACATGAGCACAAACCAGTGATCACAATCTCCAACCAATCTCAAATCCAATGTAGGCAAAACTGAACATCCAAGAAGATAACCAAGACTAGAGAAACCATAAAAATCATAACCTATATCATGTCCTTCTACACACACCTCTAGATGTAAACTGTGCAAGTATGATCACCTCCATAAAACCCCAACAAGAAGCCTCAACAACACCCAAACCATACCATATAACTAATCATGGATGTAAGCCTCTCACAGGAAGATCAAACTCAATAAACCCATTCCTAAATCAAGGAATAACCATTCCTAATCCAAGGAATATACCCAAATATAAAACCATCTCCCAAACTCAACCAGCATAACAACATATGCACATGGAGATAACCAATGCTAAACCATCTCTCAAATGAACCCTCCAAAACTAACTCATGTACCATAGCTCAAGATCCATATCCATGAAAGAAAAGCATAAATATAATGCAACTAAGAGAAAACAATGGACTATACCTCTTAAGTAGCAAACTGCCGAGTAGACCAAGAGTGGGGAATGAGAATGCTCATCAAGATACCCAAGTCTCCAACCAAGAATCATCTAAGAAAAATCTCCTCTCAAGTCCATATCAGGTGACTGCCCCTCAGACTTCCTGCTGAAACCATCAACCATCCCAACAAATACTTCTCTAATCCAAGAGAAATCAGCGTCGCCAGCATCTCTAAGTATCCATGAGCACCTGTAACCAATCAATCCATGCCAACTCCAAATGCAACATAGCAATATCATGAAGTATCCAGCTTATGATCAGTGTACTCAATACCAAGAAACTAAACCAAGATCAATGTCAAAGTTCCAACCATGGCCTTAGGAACATAAATATGACAACATGATCTTACCATCTCAACTAAAAAGAGATAACATGCTCCATATGAACACACCATAACATGTCACAACTCTAAACATGTATCAAGAGTATACCATGACATAATAATGAAACCATCCTCATACCAAGGATAACATGTCAAATAAAAACATAAACCACACCTTTGCCAAGAACCCTGTGAGTCCTCAAGATGCAACTATCTCCACACACCATGAAGAAAACCATCTCCACATACCAGGACGAACCATCTCCACATACTAGGAAGAACCATCTCCACATACCATGAAGATAACCAAGAACTCCATGAGTCCTCAAGATCTAACCATCTTCAAACACCATGAAGATAACAAGTGCACCATGCAAATGTCAAAGATGCTTTTGCAGCAACAGGATCCAAGACAAACCTCCAACATCTGCAAACACTCAATAAATATATCAATGCCAAAAACTCCCACTCAACTGTGGTACCAAGTCACCCATGGCATCATAAAATCCATCCTCTCCAAACCAAGAAGATATAAACCAAACCAGGAACTAATCCTGCACTGTCACCTCATCACTGTCACAAGCTCCCACTAAACCGTGTATCCAAGCTATCCATGACATCATGATGAAAACTCATCCTCTAACCATGAGAATCAACCAAGGCATCAAACTATCAAAAAACTCAAAGTGCACATCATGAGCTCCTCAAAAGAAACCAAATAACCATGATCCTCAACCAAGAAGATATACCACCATAACCAAATCAGAAAATCCAAACTAATGAACATCAAGGATGTACCTGTATAACCAATCATGTCATGCCAAAATCCATGACACCATGATCACATCCATGAATTGAGCATCTGGCTCTCAATATGTCCAACCTGTCAGCATAGTCAACCACAATCCTCTGCCATGACTATACCTGGTAACAACATCTCATCCCTTCTACATGAAGAAAATAGTAAATCATGTGACTTAGGGAATAGACAACCCAAATTCAAGCCATCAATCTAAATATGCATCAATAATGAAAGATCAATGGGCAAAGACAACCCATAACCAAGCTATAAATGCAACTTGTAAGTATAGACCGCTTACAACACTGCACAACTTGTAGATCCAACAAGTCATCATGCATATCTAAACCAAACACTGATAACCATATCATCATGAGACCAAACTTGAGTATATAATGACATCAAAACTTAAATCTCCAATGCCATAAACTCACAAGTTACCATAGTCAAAATATATCTATAAACTGTTCAGATCAATATATCAACAAATAAATTATGCCAAACCTGCACCAAATCTAAACCAATGTGTAGAGCTCTTCAAGAGCTTTTCATTGACTACTCGAAGTCTAAAATCTGACTCCGTATGCCCAAGTTATGCCCTAATCCATGCTCAAAATAAAGAACATCTATCTTTAGGGCTCTTAAAATCTAACAAAATTTTAAAATCATAGAACCAAACCTACACCATCTTGTAGTGCTCTGAATTAGCTTTCCAACGCCTATAAGAACTCTAAAATTTGATATTCTGAGAGAAAGTTATGGCCGTTTTACTAAGATAGTCTTTTTACCATTTTTAGTACGATTTTTCATTTTTTATTTTTTCAGTGATGAAAATTCCGACGGGATTAAATTTGACGGCCATCATGGGCTAAAACCAAAAAACTCTTTCATTTCCTCTGAACATGGCCAAACTAGGGCATAATATATATCAAATTTTATGGAAATGTCAACTCGGATCCAATGGTGAGGTCTGTTTTTACCCAGGAGGTCATTTTTGCAAGCTACCCCCCAAAACCCTCATTTAAATGAAAGATCCAAAAAAATCTTTTTGTCCAACAATTTCACATGCCCAAATATTTTAACATCCCATCATAACAGCAAATCCAAAACCCTTAGATCTACAATAAATCATTCATATATCTTTCCCTTTTTTTTATCCTCTCATGCATTCCCATGGATTCAATCTAGGGTTACAATAATAATAAAATCATAGCTCTGATACCATTTGTAAGGAAACTTGGCAACCAAGAATATAATCATTTCCACATAACCCATAATAGATCTGAAATAAATACGAAATTAAAATTCACATGCAAGAGAATAGACAACATACCCACAAAATGTGACACAAGATATACCCTGGGAAACCCTCATTGAGGGAAAAAACCCAGCCTCCAAAAGCATCCATCACCATGTATTATTCAGGTAAAAATACCATTGCCATACAGCCATGGAAGCCTTCATGGCCATAGCCACAACCGAGAAAACTATGTGAACAAGCATGAATCCACACATCCCATGCCATGCTTTCAACCTTCACAAGTGCTCATTTGGCTAACTTGTCAAGCCTTGTCCCGCTCGACTCTTGCCTTTTTGTCTTCTCCTTGTCACTCTCTCTCTCTCTACAACAACTAGCCTTGTGGCTGCTTATATAGTAGCAAGTCCCACAAAACAACTAAGTGGTATTACATAAACCATGTGCTAAAAACCATGTGCTACCTAACCCACTGACCCCACATTTAGTATTGGGCATTTAATTCTTTTCTCCAATATTAAATAATTACATGAAATATTATCACAATGTTACAATACAACTCATCAAGAATATTTCATGGGAATCTTTACATGTTGCACGTCCATCTAGGTACAACATTACATAATAAAATAAAATAATAAAATAACAATATTATGCAATGTGTGCAACACCCATTATCTCAACAATCTCTCACTTGTATACATTGCATAGGGTCAATCCGTAGCCACATAAATGAACAAGGGAACAATCCCTCCTAGCACATCCACCATCATGGATCAAAATACACCAAGTGCTCCATCCTAGTACCCGCAACAAAATCAAAGTATCCAGCATCTCAAACATGAATGGTCTCACCTCCTATTATGCCACTCCCGCTAGACATACATAGAAGCCATCCAAAGAGAAAACCACCCAACCTATCGCATTAGAAGATCATTAAATCCTATACCAACTGAAATTCCAAGCACAAATAACCTGATCCAAAGGTAATCACATGTATCCATAGTTGTCAAAATATCCATAGCTGAAATAGCACCCACAGCAAGTGCCAAACCCATCCAACTATCCATACCTCAAAGGTATAACAAGTGAATCTCATATCACCGACATATCCAATCTACAACCTGCAATCACAAGCTTCAAGAGCAATACCTGCCACATATATACCAAGAAGCTCCCACTGCAAAAGATAATGTCAAATCTATAACAAATCCACTCACAACATCTCAAAGAAGTGAATCCATGTAGTATCAAGGACATCCACAACACGTAAACTAATATCCTGCAAGAACAACTCTCATAACAAGCCTCCAATGCTCTCCCAAGTTCACCACAACCAATAGAGGAAAGAGATAAAGGAATAACCATGTCATCTCTCACATGACATACATGAGCACAAACCAGTGATCACAATCTCTAACCAATCTCAAATCCAATGTAGGCAAAACTAAACATCTAGGAAGATAACCAAGACCAAAGAAACCATGCAAATCATAACTTGTATCATGTCCTACACACACCTTTAAATGTAAATTGTGCAAGTATTATCTCCTCCATAAAACCCCAACAAGAAGCCTCAACAACACCCAAACCATACCATATAACTAATCATGGATGTAAGCCTCTCACAAGAAGATCAAACTCAATAAACCCATTCCTAAACCAAGGAATAACCATTCCTAATCCAAAGAATATTCCCAATATAAAACCATCTCCCATTCCTAATCCAAAGAATATGCCCAATATAAAACCATCTCCCAAACCCAACTTGCTATATTTCCTACAAGCTATTATTCTATTACTTAATCAATGTTCTATGTCATGGTTGATGTTTTGCCTTATTTTTTGGTGATGTTTGTTCATGGCTTTTATGTCATGTTTTTAATAAGTATCCAATACTCTATATAATGGATTTGGGATCATCTTAGGAAGCAAGTAATGAAGAAATAGACAACACTCGTTTACGATTTAGAAGTGTGTTTTCTATTATATGAATTATTCAATCGATGTAACTAAAGAATGGTTTTAATGAAAGAGTGATTTTGGAATACTTCTTTCATTAGTAGATTAGCAGAAGCCAACCAAGGGGGCCCACTTGAGAGGTGGAATAGATTTAGGTAGAGTAGATTCATTCCTTGCAATTTCCTATTTTAAGATAGATTTACTGTATAAGTCCTGCAACATTGTTACTATGAAAGTTCCTGCAGCAGTTGCAAAAAATGATCATAGTGGCTATTTGGAGTTGTTAACTAGTTTAGATTTTTTAAAAAAAATCTTTCCTTAGTTCTCTATTATTATTCCAAGTGTATTTATTGTTTTTTATTAGTAGTATAGATTCCTTTCATTCATTTTACCTTCTTGAAACATAGGTGTTAAGCCTCTTAAAGGAACTTAGTGCACATACTGTGCTGACCCATTTCAAGTGCGACATCCCTGGGTTGACAATTCGAATGTATTTCATGATGGAATTAATAGTCTTTAAAATAGACATAGTATCCTTGAGAGGAATAATGGTGTGATCATCTTCATCTATTATGGAACCATACATTTTGGGCACCATTGCTAGGGATGGTGTCAAACTAGGAAGCTTCACGAGTCCTTTATTTTTAGCTTAGTTTGTTAGCTAAAAACTGCAAAGTTGTGGGCTTGATTAACAAGTCACCAATTCAATTGTGTGCATCAAAGAGGAAGACAATGAGATGAATATGGGAGATTTCTTCCATGGGAGTCTATTGATCTGAATGAAAAAATTGAAGAAGAAGCTAAGTTGCCTTTTGAGGATGCAAGTACTATTTTTCCTACAGAATCATCCTCTAGAGAAGAACTTTTAGATACAAGTGGTCTTCAATCTTTTGCTGAAATTTTGGGTAGTTTTCCTAATAGTGTTGCTCCAAATCTACCTATTGTTAATAATCTAGTACCCAATGTTCCTTTTCAGTAGCAACTGCATAATCAAATACCTCCAGTAATGGCACAACCTACTTTTCCATTTCCTCTCTTAAGCCTCATAACCAATGCTAATCTCTAAAATATACTTGCAGTTGCTCTTCCAAAGTTCTATGGCCTTGCAATTGAATATCCTACTACTTTCTTATTTGAGTTTAACATACTCTATCATAGCTTTGACTATAAAATTGATACCCCTAAGCTCAAGTTATTTCCAACAACACTAAAAGAATCAACTTTACGATGGTTCATGGGTTTAGGAGCCAATGTAGTAGGTACTTGGGATGAAATGCAAACTCTATTTCTGGAGAAATACAAAGAGTATTACAAGGCAAATGATTCAAGAGGAGATGATATTTTTAGAATATCACAAAAGGAGGATGAAATATTGGAAGACTATGTTTCACATTTCTTGTATACATTGTAGAAGAACCCTCAACATGTACTACTAGAGGAGTTACAAAAGTTAGTCTTCTTGAGAGGGGTGAATGATAATTGTTTGGAAGCATTAGACTTGATGGCTGGTGGTGATGTATATCAATCCTCTTTGGATGACCTCAAGAAAATCTATCTTAACTACTCAAGGTCAACTATGAAGAAAGGAAGAGGACATCGGTCCACAGCTACTAAAGGGATCAGTCAGGGAATTTCAAAGCTTGAGATATTTAATCTACTCTTAGATTTTAAGTAGGACATCATAAACGATGTTGCAACACATCTCAACACAATGAATGTAAAGAAGAAGCATGCATAAGTTGAGGTGCAGTTAGCTGAGTATTGTCCATACTGTTGGAAGTAGAAGAAAGATTGCCAATGTAAATTGGTTACTAGCATGGAGAACCAACATCTTCCAACTAAGTACATCAAGATAGATGGAGAGGATTAGCAAGTATTCTTCATTTCTCAATGCCAACCATGGGCCCAACATCAAGGTATTCAGGACCCTTTACAAAATTCAAATTTATATGAAAATCAATTGAAAAATTGTAGTACCCAAGTTCCTCCATAATATAGTCAACCTAATTGGAATAACGCTTAGCAAAATAATCCACAATAGCCTCAATGGCCTCAGAATTCCCAACCTTCCTAGCCAAACCATCAAAATAACTAGTGGTCTAACCAACAAAATTATCAATGGTAGAATCAATAGAACCAATGGCAACCAATCCAAGGGAATTGGCAGTCTACAAACCAATGGAGAGGACCTCAAAAATGACCTAACCAAAATATTTGTAATCCACAATTACCACCTCTAGTCCAACAACCTACACTAATGCCACCACCTACAAGTTCTAGACCTCAAAAGAAAACTCAATTGCCTACACCACCTCATCCAAATCCAAATAACTAGTAGCTAAAACAACCCATGTATTCTATTGATGCTCAGCAATACCTTGCTTATGCTCTAAATGTTGCAGATATACATTTGAGATCTAGTACAATCCTACCAGTGCCTAAACCACCTCTCATAACTAAAATATCAAATACTCCTACAATATCAAAACCCACAACTTCTCAACCACAAGTGGTTGACCCAACCAGTGTAACTAGCTCAACTCAAACTCAAACAATAATTGAACCTCCTTTTCCACAAGAGCTCATACAAAGTAAACCCACACAAATAGAGGAACAATCCTTTGACATCACTAATTAGGTAAAGAACATGCATGTTCAAATTCCTTTATTCCAAGTCATTAAAGATGTTCATATTTATGGAAAATCCATTAGAGAAGCTTATCTAAAAAAGCATGGGAGAAAGAAAAAGGACCCAACCACAGTCCATGTTGTAGGACAATTGGCTGATATTATGTTAGGAAAATTGATTATTCCTAAATACTCTGATCTAGGAAGTCTAGTTGTGAATGTGATTATAAATGGTTAGTCTATTAAAAGTTCTTTGATTGATCTTGGTGCTACTATAAATATAATGACTAAGGATACTATGAAAAATCTCAATATAGAAGGGTTAAGAGCTACCCCAACAATTATGTAGCTTGTAGATAGTTCTACTATCACTCCTAATGGGATGATAGAAGACATAGTAGTAACCCTATATTCTCTAGAGTACCCTACAAATTTCATGATTCTATCCCAAAAAATCATTTTATCTGGTTACCATGTCATTTTAGGATGACCATGGTTAGCTATAGCTGATGCAAATATAAGTTGTAGGTTAAGGATTACAACCATATCAGATGGACAGGAAACAAAGAAATTTGATTTGTATCCTCCAATACAACCACAACCATATTTAAGTACATCCATATGGCTAAATTTAGGGGATGGAGAAGAAGAGTTAAACTCTATAGCACAACTTATGATGTTACATAGACAGTCTTTTATGAAGCTACATGAAGAGAATAAAATAATTCAAAGTATTCTTAATAATACTTGTGTAGTAGAAAAAGATGCATCTAACAGTTCTATGTTAGAATTAACTACATATGAGAAATGTAATGAGAGTTGTTTTCTGCTCAAGGAGCCAGAAATTATCCATCAACTTTTACCATGTGAACTAGATACAAGTCCAATCTCTAAAGCTACTATGGTTGATCTCACAACTACTGTTGAGTTGTCAAAGGGTCATAATCTCCATGTCAATCTCAAATTGCCTTCCACATAGATGAAATAGCTAACAAAGCTTCTTCAAAAACATGAAAAGGCTTTTGCATGGGACTATGGGGTTATGAAAGGGTTAAGTCCTACATTATGCACTCATAGAATATACATCAATGAAGGGTGCTTGCCACTCTATCAACCCTAGAGAAGGATTAATCCAGCCCTCAAGAAAATAGTTAAAACTTAACTAAAAAAGTTGCTTGATGCTGGTTTTATATACCCTATATCTGATAGTAGATGGGTCTCACCTTTGGTTATAGTACCTAAAAAGGGAGGTAAATGGTGGATTTGTGTTGATTATAGAGAACCAAATAAGGCAACCAAGAAGGATCACTTTCCTTTGCCCTTTAGTGGTCAAGTTCTAGAGACTCTGGCCGGTAAGAAATATTTTTCTTTTCTTGATAGGTACAGTGGTTATAATCAAATAAGTATAGCTCTAGAAGATCAGGATAAAACCACATTTACATGACCATGGGGTACTTTTGCATATTTTGTCTTTCCATTTTTCCTGTGTAATTCCCCTGCAACATTTCAAAGAGTTGTAATAAAAAATTTTGCTAATAGATCACATGACTACATGGAAATATACATGGATGATTTCGTAGGTTTGGAGCCACCTTTGAGGAAGCCATGATGAATCTTGAAAAGGTTCTTGTCTGATGCAAGGAACATAATCTATCACTCAATAGTGAGAAATGTTTCATGCTCATGCAGGAAGGAGTGGTGCTTGGTCATTTCACATCAACTATAGGGATACAAGTGGACCAGCTAAGATAGAAGTAATTTTAACATTGCCCATACCTACAAAACCAAAGGATGTAAGATCTTTTTTACGTCATGCTGGCTATTGTAGGTGTTTCATAAAAGATTTCGGTAAAATAGCTAGTCCTTTGTTTACACTATTGGCTAAAGAAGTTGAATTCATTTGGACACCTGAATGTAATGAATCCTTCATGTAGCTTCAAAAACTCCTTGTCACAGCACCAATTCTAAGAGGACCAGATTGGTCAATTCCATTTCATATTCATACTAATGCACCAGACCATGTTGTAGGTGTTGTATTAGGACAAAAGCCTACTAACCTTGAAAATGTAATCTATTATATTAGTAAGAGCCTCCATGGTCTTGAACTCAACTACACAGTGACTAAGAAAGAACTCTTAGTTGTAATCTATGCATTGAAAAAATTCAAACATTATGTAACTGAATATCCTATTTTTACTCATATTGATCACTTAGCTATAAACTACTTAATGAAAAAATCTGTTCTAACTAGTAGATTGGCAAGATGGCTCTTGTTCTTGTAGGAGTTGTATATTACCATTATTGATAAGCCAAGCAAGTCCAATGTAGTTGTTGTTTATTTATCCAAATTGCACATTGCTAATGAAGATTTGACTCTAATTGAAGATAACTTTCCAGATGAGCACTTGTTCCACATAGCAACTCATACATCATGGTATGCAGACATAGCAAATTATCTTGTTGCAAATAGAGTGCCCCCACACTTCTCTCACAAAGACAAGAGGAAGCTAGTAGATAAAATTTTTCATTATTCTTGGATAGATAACAATCTCTTCTATGTTGGACCAGATCAGGGCATGATGAGATGTATTAGGGAGGATGAGATATATGACATACTACATGATTGTCATGACAAACCATGTAAAGGCCATTTTTTAGGAAAAAGAATAGCACTGAAGGTACATAAAACTATATATTATTGGGCAACATTACATAAGGATGTAGTAACCTATACAACCAACTATGAAAAATGCTAGAAGATGGGCTACCCAACCAAAATTTATGAGATGCCACTCAATCCATAGATTGTAGCAACACCTTTCGACAAGTGGGATTCATAGGTCCAATTGACCAACCATCAAGTGGAAAATCCTACATCTTAGTATGCATAGATTATGTAACTAAATAGGTGGAAGTTAGAGCAATGAAAAATCCAAGAGATGAGAAAGTAGCTAAATTCTTATATGAGGAAATATTTGTTGGAAATGTTTGAAAAGATCATGAATGAAGGATAATGGAACTGGTAAAGAATGTTTTCAATCATTGTTTTGTCATTGATGTCAAACTTGCTACTTGTAGGAATGACAATTGCTTTAGTGATCCCAGTACTATTAATTGGTTGATTGACAAGGAGGTGGAAATCAATAAGATGTAACTAGAGTACCTAGAGAAAGGTTGAAGTTATGATGATGTAATGAAGTATAAGGATCAACTAAGACATTAATGAAATAATGTATTGATGACATACTCTAAGAGGATGGACACAATGTGATACATCAAAGATGTAAGGATTAACTAAGTTCATTAGAAAGAATCGAGTAAGCTAGTTAGATTCGAACAGATTCTCAGTTGAAGCTGAGCAATTTCAACTTTAGTATAAGCCAAGTGATTACTTAGATGCCGAGTAACACCGAATCCTTAGGTGTCAAGTAGTAGCAAAAAGTAATGAATGTTGAGTAAGTCTTCAAGTGCCGAGTGCCAGCAAAGATAACATTAAGAAGCTGAGTAATACAGAAGGTGTCGAGCATCAGTAAACTAATAATGCTGAGTTGCTGCATTATTTTGAAAATCAAAGATTCGCTAGATCTAAGCTGACATGGTAGTTATCTAGAATTTTGTGGACCAGATAGAAGATAAGAATAATAAGCTGGTGGCATAGAACACTATGTAAAATTGTCATGTCCCCTAATTTGGGTAACCTAAGTAAATAATTATGAATAAATAAATATATTATTTCTTAATGTTATAATATATTAAAAGAAATATTGATATATTATTAATGGTATAATATATTATTAAAGAACAAATATATAATCATTAAAAATAAAATATAATTAAATGATATAATATGAATATATATAAGATAATAAAAATATATAATAATATCATTATCTATTAAATATAATTCTCTATGTCAACTACATATAATAATAAACATATTTAAGATGGCAAATTCATATTTTACTTAGATACTTTTATAAATAAATCAATTACAATCAATTAATAATCCTTATAAACTAACACACTTATATTGATATTATTAAATCAATAACAAGTTGATACTTTAAGTTAAATAATGAAAACCATTAACACAAATAAGAAAGATAATAATTATAAGACTATACATAGAACAAACCATTGTATAATATTATATAATCATTAAATATATATTATTATAATTGATATAATTTATATCATCTAAAATATAAATGAAATAAATATCATTTTTAACTTTCACAAATTATAATAAATAAATATTGTTAAAGGTATATACTATATGTTAACTAAATATAATGTTAACATATGTAAACTAATTTAATCTATATGACCTTTGACTCATACTTAGGGTCACAATCATATAATCTATAAGGGATGGGAGGTATAAGATCAACCTAATTTTGGGATAAGGAGGAATATCTTCAGCAAGGAAAACATATTGGAGCATGAATAATTATCTTCCTAGGAGTTTCATCAGTAGGCATACATCAAGCAAGGGTATCTGGCTTAGCGGAGAAAATCTCAAATGAGTGGCAAATAGAGGAACCTGGATATAGACCTGGAATCATTGGAGGAAAGAAATAGAGACACAATAGGAGGAGAGATTGAACATTTGGTACAATGAATTATGAGTTAGAATCCTATACTATTTACTATTTATTCAGCCAAACACATTGGCAGCTGTCAACCCTAGATATCCAACAAAGAAAAACTAATTAGATCATTGAAAAAGAAACAATTATTACATCTTTACCTGTTATGCTTATAATCAGATTCACATAGAATCACAAGATATCAAAACTTCCAAATCAGGTCTTATCTCAGAAATCGAAAGAATCACCCCCATAATATTATCAATTAGCAAAATGTGGCAAAAAGAATACAAATAAAGAAAAATTTGTAAATAAACAAATGATCCTAAAAAGGGGTCATTACAAAAATGTTTTTGGTGAATGCAAATGGATTTATCATGAAGTTTCCAGAAGAAACAATTTGGAGGGAAAACAATACCATTTTCTCAAGAGAAAATTGAGATTTGAGAGGGAAATTGAGTACAGAACTTCTATATAAGGAGTTATAGGTCAAAGATCAAGTGTACATGTTAGAGAGGGAATTGGTCATAAGTGTGATCATGCGAATAAGCCTAGAGGAGTAATAATAGAGCATCAAGACTCTGAGTTGATCAAGTGACTAGAGAGATTGCATTGGCATAACAAGTGGAAGAACTCAAGGAGACAGATCTTGAAGGGTGAACAAGCTATCTGCAGTGCAAAGGAGAGAAGCCAAGCAAAGAAGAGAATTGAAGAGTGATATGAAATTTGCACAGTTAGGGTTGCAAATCTATATCAGGTCAAAACCCTTCTAATACTTTCATACCATTATATTAGATATTAAAACCCTACATTGCTAGGTTAGCTTAACAGCTAGGTGGATAAGCCTCAGGAAAAGAATAGAAGATCCCTAGGAGAAGGACAAAGAGATCCTCAAGAGGAGGATAAGAGATCCTTAGAGAGGGATGAAAGATTCTTTTGAGAAGGTGACTGAAAATCCCATGGACTTGGGTAAGCCTAATAGCTCTATGTAAATATTTTAACAGGGTGACATTCCAAGTTGAATGTTCTTAAATCCTTTAACAAGGTCACATTTAACAATGTGTTGTAGCCTTTAACAAGGCAGACTATCAGAAGTGGTTGAAATCAATTGCACAGTTATTTTGTGGGTATCATCCCCACTCTAGTTTTACCTTCTTATTCTTGGAGGGTTTTTGGGTTATCAAATCCTTAGTGTTATGTTGTGATGCATGTTTACTTTTCATGGTTGTTTGATGTTCAATTGCATACATGATAACTTTAGTTATGTGCCATTAAGAATTTGTAGAAAAAAAATTTTATTGGACATCATTGGACCTTGGATAACTAATTCACCACCCCCCCCCCCCCCCCCAAAGTTATTCTAAATAATTCTAACAATATTTACACACTATGGAGTTCCCAAAGAACTTGTCAAAGATCAAGGCACCTAGTTCACATCAAAATTGATCACTGAGGTTATGAAAGAATATAATATAAGACATCAAAAATCCAGTCCTTATCACCCTCAAGAAAATGGGCAAGTAGAGGTCACCAATGGAGAAATTGAGGCCATTCTAACTAAGGCAATGAAAATACATAGGGAGGATTGGAACAATAGATTAACTGAAGTTGTTTGGGCATATCGAACCACATGGAAGACAACAACTGGATTCATTCCATTTGAACTTATGTATGGAAAAGTAGCAATGTTGCCTATTGAATTTGAACATAAAATACTACACACTACTTTGAAATTGAACATCAATCTTTCTATGGCACAAGAAGAGAGACTTCTCCACTTGAACTCACTAGATGAAATGAGAAAGAAACCTTTGGAAAGAATAGAGATCATTCAACAACAATGAAAGAAGTGGCATGACACACATATCCATAGTAAAAAATTCTAGGTGGGAGATTGGGATCTCCTATATGATTCTCACTTCAAAGAGAATCTAGGGAAGTTGCAAACTCAGTGATTAGGGTCTTATGCAATTTAGTAGGTATTCAACAATGGAGTAGTCCAACTAACAACCATTGATCCTGTCCAGTTCAAGTTACTTGTAAATGGCCATAGGTTGCACCTCTATCATAAACCATATACCAAAGATGATTTCCTACAACAGTTCCAACTAACTAGTTTACCAGCTCCTATGAACATAGTTCCTATAGTAGAGGGTAAAAACCTTCTTCCTATTGCCATACCATGACAAAATTTCAAGGAGCTCTCGTAATGAAACCTCATTTAATATTAGATCCATTCTTTCATTCATTTTTCTTTTTCTTCATATCAACTCATATCATTTCTTTATTTACCATCCACTCACACTCCACGTCACCTACAAATTTTCTTTTTACTACTTTCAATAAAGCATATCGTCGGCACCTTTTCTGTGATCACCAAATTTCACCACTTCATCAATTTGTATGTGGACGTATGCTCTCAAATTTTTAGGTACAACAATTTTTACTCTTTATTTATTTTTAGCACATACGTTTTGATATTTATATATAATACTACATTAAATGTATCATATAAGTCTTAAGCCAGTTTCTCATTCCTATGCCAAATTTTTTAAAATGTGGACACTTGTCAAATTTTAGGGTAGGGTTGAGAAACTGTATTGATTTCCAAATGTCATCTCCATGTTACCCTATCCATGTCCATATTATAGGTTGTATTTTGGCAACATTCTAATATTTTTCTTTAATTTTTAAAATTTTCTATATCTGTTGTACTTTTTCATTATGATTTTGGGAAAGATCTCTTGTGTTTGACATGATTGAAAGGACTAAGAGTTATTATGAGAACACTTTCAGTTAAACTTTGATGTCCTTCATAATTAATCACATCATTATTTTACATGTTGAACACAATAGAGTCTTGTTAAGAGAATGTGGTATCGACATTTCTCAGAAAATTAATTTGAAATTCTGAGAAGAGGGTATTTGCAAAAGTGTTAAAGGGGATAAAATCTATTAGGGTGGTGAGAATATTTTTTTTTTAGATTAAGGATTTTGAAGATGGGAGTATAGTTATGAAGGTATGAGCCAATTATTCATAGTATTTTACTTGCAGATGTAGAAGTAGTTTAGTAATTTCATGCATGTGGATGGCTTGGCTACTTCCTATAGTTAATTGAGCTCAATAAAGAAGTAGCAATGGAGTTTGTGAGAATATTTGATGAAGGGGAAGCCATAGTATGGGGATTACAAGTGATTTCTACTGAGGAGTAGATAGCAGAAGTCACAGGACTACTAGAAAATGGGGAGCATTATCCAAATGAACAGGATGCTAGGTCATCACAGGTACAATTATTTTGGCCAGGTGACCCTCAATTGGACATTTCAAAACAAGGGTGTAAAAGACTTTCTCTTCCAGCTCCATATCTAGAATTGGCAACCCATATTATTAGGTATTTGATCTAAGAAGGTAGGTTTTCAAACTTGCATGCTCATCATTTTAAGTTTCTCAGTTGTATAAGACATAATATTCAAGTTAATGTCCCTAATTTCCTTTATAATATGTTGTGTATTAGAACTGAGGAAACTCAAAAAAAAAATGCAAATTTTGTTTCTCATCATGACCTCATCAAACTTTTAGTTGAAAGGTCTCTTAGGGATTCCTCCCCTGTATCATGGGAATAATTTGTTGAATTTAAAACCTTGCTGCCTCAAGCCAACCCTGTTCTACAAAATTTAGAAAATGAGGAAGAAATCATAGAGCCTAATCATAATCTTACTGAAATAGAAAAAGAACCCTCTCCTGATAAGCCTATTGAGCCTATTTTAGATGATGATATACCTAGTTCTTCTAGAGACAAAGGCAAACATAAGATTGGTAAAGAAAGCCTTAATCTTGAAAAGGAAGCCCAAAACCCTTTTGTTAAAGTAACAAAGAGAAAAAGGTCTATTCCTATAGCAACCACTCTTGCAACATCTACTCCAGCCAACCTAAAGCACATCAAACCCACAAAACAATAGAAGTTAAAGAGGTTCTTGTGCATCAAAGTCCTTGTATGTGAGGTTGAGTATCCCCAGTTTCCACTGAAAACCTAAATGCCCCAATTTCAAAGTCTCATACACTATTAGTAGTTGAAAATATTCTAGATGACTCTCTTGTACAATTGGAACCCCAAAATATGGAAACAAATGAAAATGAGCCTATTAATGAAAGACCATAGGCGAGTAAGGAAATGTGTGAATCAAACCTCACTATTGTTCTAGAAAAAGCCCCTAACAATAATCAACCTACCATGCCACCAATCCTTATATATTTTAATGTTTTTCTCATATCTTATAAATCCTCTTGGTACACCCAATATTTCTAGCAAGTTTCCAAAGAACAAAAGATGAAATCTATGGCTCAATAATTTCCTTCATCTACAATTCAATCGATATTGTTTGGTCTATACAATCAATCATTTTTCAAAAGGCCTTGTGGAGGCAAGAAAGAGACCAAATGCAAAAGGCAATATTTGATAGAGATGAGGAAATTGAATCATTGAAAGAGCAACTTGAGAAACATAAACAACATATGAATAAGGCTTTAAAGTTAGCTAACCACGTAATGGCCTGTAAACCACCACCAAGGGTGTATGCCATTTGTTTGAAGGAGTAGTTTATATTATTTCAATTGATGATGACAATGAGAGATGTTGATTGTGAATTTAAAAATGCAAAATATTTTTACAATGTATATCAGACTTTGCCTTTATGGCAAAAGGATTTTTTGTGTGAACTATACTTACATAATTTCATAATTCCACATGAGATAGAGTGGAATCCTCTTCTTTACACAGGAGATGTTCACCTTAGAGCTTTAATGTCCTGGATGCATAATGAGACAGATTATGATAGGTAGTTGGATACCTATAGAGATCTTGAGAAATCTGAACCATTACCACTACGGGCTGAATCACATAACCCTGATGATCTTCTAAGAGATTAGTTCAGATTAAACTATGGAAGACCAAAACTAGAGATCAAAGAGAAAGTGTTTGTAGAAAGAGAAAAGGTGTATAAAGAATACTAGACACTTCCAAACATTACACAACAAAGAGTAATTACAAGTCTTAGAAATTGATGGAATAGACTGCCAGAAGCTTTCAAAAAGGTTGAACCACATAACCCTATCAATTATGAGGCAACAGTTAATAAGGTGGCTAAATATATACAATTGGGAAGACAAATCAAAAAAGAGCTATGGATGCCATTAACTTTTTAGCCTCCCACCCTTCTTTGGCATTTGTATGAAAATGATGCTACCAGACTAGACCCATTGGTTGAAGAACACTTTGATGAACATTAGAGACACACCAGAGGAGTTTTCTACACTTCTAGAAGTGGGAAGTAGAGGAATACTATAGTAGGAGATTTCAGAGTCATGGAAAAGAAGTAAAATGCTTGAGGACAAGCATTTGCATAGTGGGGAGCAAATGATGAGGCATATTAATGTCTCAAATTTGATATAGTTTTTATAGTTTGAACTTTCTCTTTGGGCCTTGTGAAAAACATTTCCAAAACATTAATTTTAAATATCTTGTGAACTTATGCTAGATATGACTAGAACTTATTAAACCTATGGATAGTGGATATGACATACTTTGCTTAATTTTATACATAGAATGCATTATTTCATATAAATATTTTAAGCTATGTTCTAATATTTGAATAAGAGTAGGAATGTTATTGTACATATGTGTTCCAAATGTTTCTAACTTTTAGGAAATGGAAAAGTGATGCAAAGAGTGGTGATTACCACATTAAAGGAAGAAGATGATGAAGACCAATTATGGAAAAGGAAGTGCAAATCAGTTCCTATGGATAAGCCATGCCTACAAAGAAGTTACTATTCCAAAAAAATCTAGGAAGACCAAACTTGCTATATTTCTTGCGAGCTATTATTCTATTACTTAATCAATGTTCTATGTCATGGTTAACACTCCACCTTCTTTTCTAGTGATGTTTGTTCACGGATTTTATGTCATGTTTTTAATAAGTATCCAATCCTCTATATAATGGATTTGGGATCGTCTTAGTAAGAAAGTAATCAAGAAATAGACAATGCTGGTTTAAGATTTAGAAGTGTGTTTTCTATTGTTCATGAATTATTTAGTTGATGTAACTGAAGAATGATTTTAATGAAAGAGTGATTTTAAAATACTTCTTGCATTAGTAGATTAGCAGAAGCCAACCAAGGGGACCCACTTGGGAGGTGGAATAGATTTAGGTAGAGTAGATTCATTCCTTGAAATTTCCTATTTTAAGATAGACTTATTGTATTAGTCCTATAGCATTATTACTATGAAAGTTCCTACAACACTTGCGAAAAATGATCATAGTGGATGTTTGGAGTTGTTAACTAGTTTAGATTCATTTTTTTAAAGATTTCCTCATTTATCTATTGTTAGTCCAAGTGTGTTTACTATTAGTAGTCTAGATTACTTTAATGCATTTTACCTTCCTACAACATAGGTGTTAAGACTCTTAAAGGAACTTAGTACACATACTGTGTTGATCCATTTCAAGTCCTACGTCCCTGGGTTAACCATTCAAGTGTATTTTATGATGGAATAGATAGTCTTCAGAATAGACATAGTATCCTTGAGAGGAATAATGGTGTGATTATCTGATGCAGGAGCATCCAGAGGTATAAGGGCAATCTTGTGTCACCCAAAAAAATGTACTTAGACTTAGTTTATGTTTCATGTCTTTACATTTTTGGATACCCATTTGGGTCAAATAAAGGTTCCAACTCTCATAGTTCAACTATCAGTGCGTTTGAAAATCCCAAAAAAATAGGAGCATGTATTTGGGCCATCATTTTGGTAAACTAGAAGGTGTGAATTGGCCAGATGAATGTAATCATGATTTAGAGCATTCCAGAAAAAGAATTAGGTCAATAGGCCCCACGGTTTGAAAGTTATTGCAGTTTTTTGAGTTTTGGAGACCTCCTAAGAATGCTTCAAAGTCAGGTTTGGGGCATTAAATGACCTCAAAAAGGGTCAAAAAATGGGGGACGAGTGAAGCTGGTCCATAGGGCTATAGAGCACTTTGAGAGCTTTCTGAAAATGTAAACAGTTTGTCAATCATAGCTACGATTCAAAAGTTATGTCTCCCAAAAGTTCGATTACCATTTCTGGATTCTTCTAGATTTGTACCGACTTCTAATGCAGCTTTCGGAACCTTCTATTTGGTCGGTGGATGCCTACTAGCACTTTCTAGAATGTACTCCTAGTCCTTAACCCTCTGGGGTCTATTTAAGGAGATTTCTGGCATTGTAAAAGGCAGTTCGGAGTGGAGTTTGAGAGGAGGTACCATAAGGAGAATTTATCTCCAGATTTATGCTATTGTAAGCCCTTAGGGCATGTTTTGAAGTTTATTTTCCTTTACTATTTGTACTAGCTTATTTTCTCAGTTAATATAATTTCCCTTTTCTGTTGTTTCCATTATGTTCTTGGGTTGTGTCCCCGTCATTATCTTCATCTATTATGGAACTGTACATCATCCCCACCCCAATTTTAGCTTCTCATTGGAGGGTTTTTGGGTAACAAAATATCTTGTGTCACATATGTGTTGAATATTATTTTCTTTCATGCTATGGATGAATATGTTTAGCTAGTTATTTTAGTTTACATGAAAATTGTGTGATGGATGTGTGGTGAATGATTTTAAGGTTAAAGATTTGAAGGACTAATTCAATAACACCCCCTCCCCCCTCCAACTCTTAGAGTTTACTTTCCCTATTGTATTTCCAATAGAAAGTTGTTTGTGTTTCATCACTAGGCATACAAGGGAGGCAAGATTAACTTCTTGGGATGACTAGTGATTTAGTTTAGATTTTTTGTGTTTTTTATTTTTTACGTGTTATTATTTTTATGTGATTTCATACATAGAATTATTGTATTAGTTTATATACTCTAATTTTTACAAGTATATTGGTGATTTTTTTTATGTTGAATGTATTTTATTTTCTCTATGTTATTATTTTGATTTTGTAAATAGACATATTATATTAGATGAATCATTTTTATTTATATTATTATAAATAATTATCTTTAATTCATGTTTGCTTTAAATATAATTGTAAATTCAGATTTGTGTGGTAAGTTCTTGTGGTATTAAATTATAGATTAACTTTTCATACTTTACAATGCTTTTAGATTCTTAGAAGAGTTTAACTTTAACTGTTTCAACTTAGCTCTTATCACAAGGAAGTGATAGATCTTGTTGCCAGTTTTTTGTAGTTTTTTGTAGGTTTTCTTTCACATGTTCTAGCTGCATCCATCTCCACTTGGCATGCTATCTTCATCCCTTGAGAAAAAAGCCACTATACTTTTCACTAGTTTATGATTTCTGATTTACATTTAAATGCGAGATGAACTGGCTCTTAATCTTATCAATTATCCTTAATATTTGAACCACAATTTGTCCAAACAAAGTGCACATTCCAAATTCCCTAAGTTTTAATGATTGAAAACATATTGCATTCAAGAAGAGTCCATATTGATCATCACAAAGATTTACCATGATACCATCAATGAAGATATTAATGTATTGAATACTAGTTCTCATAAGGAAAGAAAAATAACTAGAAAAGAAAGAAGGACAAAAGCACCTATGGAAAAGCTTCTTCCAAGAAGAGGAATGACATAATTTAAGCACAATGTTTTTTATTTGATAAGTATGGATGTTATGCCATGAAGTGTCTTGATAGGAAAAAAACAACAAGCCTCCTTTGTTGAAGCTGGAAAAGCTAGCATAGAAAATGATTAAGAGAAACTTGTCTTCTATGTAGCCTTATCAAGTCAAGTTTCAAACAAAGTCAACAATGATTGGAATTGGATCCTCATTCCATATTACTAGATTTAGAGAATACTTAGACCCTCTAGTATAAAATTCTTATGAGAAGGAAAGGGATTGGAACCTGTATCATAAATTTGAAATCAAGCATATCTCTTTAACTCACAGGAGTATTATTTGTGCAAGAATAAAAAGAAATCTAGTCTTAATTTTTGCACTTGAAGATAAAGAGTATAAAAAAACCTTTATAGAAGGCAAATTTATGGCATGAAAAAAGAGCTCCAATATCAAGAAGACTCATACTTTAGGAAGTATACATGGATGTCTTTGTAAACTATGCACTAATCCTACTCAGCCCTAATTAATAAGACTTCAAACTCAAATGAGATTTGTCACAAAAGATTACAACATATCCATTTTCATGCACTATCTTTGATATAAAAAATGGTGATTTGCCCAAACTAAATCAAACTCATAAAGGAACATGCAAGGGTTCTTCCCTAGAAAAATACAAAAGCTTTCTAAAATAGTGTTAGCAAATCTAAAAATGTAATAGAACTAATCCATTCTTATTTATGTGGACCCATGTCTATAACCTTGATAGGAGGATTCTTGTATTATATAATTTTGCATATGATCTCTCTAGTAAAACCTTGATGTATATTTTCTTAAATTTAAATATTATGAAGAAATCCTCTTAAGGTTCAAGGAATTCAAAGATCTTGTAAAAAACATGTCAGGGAGGAAAATCAAAACATTAAGGACAGATAATGGGAGGGAACATGCTTCATACATTTTTAAAGAGTTCTATATAAATGTTGGGATTAAGAGTGACTTTAATGTACCTTATAATCCCCAACAAAAATGGGGTAGTAGAAAGAAATAATGAGACCATAGTAGATGATACTAGAGCTATGTTGTATGATCAAAACATAGAAACTTCATTTTGGGCCGAAGCCTTTAGGAAAACTAAATACATCCAAAATAGATATCTACATTCATTATTGACCTGATGGTCAAATATTTTTTCTATTAGTGACTTAACACTTATTTAGTTGGTTACATTACTACCGATCTCTACAGTTGCTATCAAGCTTATCATATGGCTAGTAGTGTAGACCAAGTATTTTAGTTGCTAACAAGCCAATCAATCTAATTGCAGTTCATGTCGAGCTTCATAACATCTATCGAGCATCTAAGGCAAATTATAGTGTTAACCAAGCTTTTTAGTGTCTACTGAGATGATAATGTTAATAGAGTGAACAAAGGTAGTGTTGACTAAGCCATTTAGTGTCAACTAAGTCTATTGAGTTCTTTAGTGTTTGTTGAGTCATCCAGTGTTGACCAAGCTCCTATTACCCCAAGTGATTAGTATGGACTGAGCATCTACATCAACTGAGTGCCAGATGTTTTTGAGTGTTGACAAATGTTGCTAAGTGTCAGAACATTACCTGAGTGGTCTTTAGATCCTAACTTAAAATAGTGAGCTGACTTTGTGAAGATTGTTTGAATTTGGTATTGTAGCCAACTCCAAAAGGTAATTTTTTGGATTGGTATTTATATGAAATATATCTTTTCATAACCAATGTAATCATATTGAAGAAGAAAGAAGAATATGAATGAAAATTAAGAAGGCTACATGAAGTATAAGGAAAAGAAGAGTCTTATCTATCATAGTCAGGTGATCATTGTATTTCAAAGAATCTCATTTAGCAAATTGAGTTGCAGTTCAAAGATCAACTATTGATTCATCCTAACAGGTGTATTATCCAATCCTCTAACTAGGTGGACTTAACAATCTTTTTCAAATTTCCTAATAGAGTGCATACTTCATTGTATGTTTTAAATCATTTCACAAGGTGGACCTAAAAGTCTTTATTACTCCTAATAGGGAAGATCATCAGAAGTGATTGATTGTAAGCTTTAACAAGGTAACTTTATACTACTAGAATAAAGCTTGTGGGTATCATCCCAATCCAATTAGATCAAATTACATGGTGAATGTTTAATTGGTGGAATAAAGTATAAGTTTTATTTGTTCTTGATTCACCCCCTGCCCGCCCTCCCCCCCACCCCCTTAGTCACTTGGTATATACTATATTTCCAACATTCATTTCTAGACAATAAAACCCCCAAAGAAGAATTCACCAAAATTAACCCTAATATATTTCATCTAAGAATATTTGGTTGTCCTATCTCCATTCATATGCCTAAAGAGAAGAGGCCTAAGTTAGAACCCTCAGGATGGAAATGAGTATTTTTCAATTACAATTAAACATCTAAAGCCTTTAGGATATACATACCTAGAAAAAAAAATGAACTCAATAGAGATGTCATTTTTGAGGAATTTATTGCTTTTAGGAGATACAAGAGCTCTCATGATATAGAAGATCAAGATTCTCCCAAAGACATGGGAAAAAAATCATATTCCTAATGCTCAAAGGGAGACTCCCAAAGATATTGAAAATCAAGTTCAAACTACTCCCCTAAATGAACCCAACAGTAATCCAAAGAGACAATTTAGGCTAGAAAGATGATTCATGAAGTAAAGAAGTATGCATCACCAATGTGAACCTTCAGGGAGAGAAAGAGACCTCAAAAATTCACTAGTCTTGTTGCCTTGATTAGTGAGAACATAAAATTAGAAGCATCATGTATTGAATAAGCTCTCAAACATCAATTATGGAAATGGTCTAGTGCATGCTAGTCAACTCATGATAATGCATGAAAATGAGAAGTTGAATGTCTAGCCAATTGTGTTATTCTAGTTAACCCAAGAAAATGATTAGTCAAATGGCCTATCAAATTGTGTTATGTTGGTAAAAAAATCCTAAAAATGTATGCAAAGGAGAGGTCAAGTAGGCTAGAAATTTGTGTTATGCTAGTTCAACTAATTTCAAGGATAACCAAGGAAAGCATTACATTTAAGAGAATATGTGAAAAATGTATAAAGGAGAGTGATTTGTCCCTAGAAAATTGTAATGTGCTAGTGTGTTTGTGATAAGGAGGCCATAAATGCCACCTCCTTTAAGATGGTAAATGAGGACCATTTTGACATCTCAAGGAAAAGGGAAACAAGGATGAAGTGTCTTTCACACCAATTAGGTATATATCCCATAAGCAACACCTAGTACAAGCCAAATAGGTTACACCTCCTATAAGGTCAATGAAGTTGTTGGCCTAATTTTTCACTTGCTTAGAAAGTTGTTAAAAATTGTGAAAAACATGAAGAATCATGAGAAATACTGAGGGTTTCTGAGTAATTTTGTTAACCTTCATAAAAAACCCTAGGTAAGATTTTGTTTTGTTACGTTGTTGAAGTTGATTCAAAATACCTTTTTAAAGGGGAGATATGCAAAAACCTTGTTATAAATTTATATCCCTAAGTGTTAAGCTAATGTTTTATCTCTATATTTTGTGATCTTTTGTTTCTCTTAAGTCAAGATGTTGGGTAGTCTAAATAATCGCAACATCACTTCGCTTTGCTAAATAACCATTTCCAAGGTAGTGAAAGGGTGAAGCAATTTATTTTGAGCTCAATGTAGCTTCCTAGTAGCCAATGATAACATCAAGTTTGGAGGTGCGATTGGGAGAAATAATAAAGAGTGCATGATCGCAAGTCATTCTTGACTTAAAGAATTTCAAGTGGTGACGTTGTGAAAGGAAAATGGTCAAGCCCAAACTGTCATCGCAAGGTTAGAGGTTATAAAGTATTGAAGGTATCTTAAGTTGCGACTGTGCAAATAAAAGGAAGCAGTCAAATAAAGATGTTAGTGCAACATCACAAGAGATCGGATAAAGTGTGAAGACTAAGCTATGAGGTTGTGAAAATATTTTGATGATTAATAATTATGTGAAGGTGTGTCCTCATAACTAAGTTAAAGCAACCTTAGGTTAGTGGAGTGAGGCATTGAAAGACTTAAGTCAAATCTTCATAGAGTTACATGTTGGGTTAATTTTTTAAGTGGCAAAGTAGTGAAGATAATAAAGAAGTTAAATAAAGCCATGATTTCATGATCACAAAGTTAATGCATGAAGTTGATGTTCAAGGTGCAAAAATTTGAAGGATGGCGTTAAAACCATAAATCCAAAAAATGCTTCCTATTTTCTTGAAAAATAAATATACACTCAATTAAAAGATCTAGATTTAATTGAATTTGATATGAAACAATGATTCTAGATTCATAATTAAAGTCCATCATCATCAATTGAAGTCCTTGCACAACATTCATCAAAGTCTCCAACAAATATAGAAGTATTAGTGAGATTCAAATTCAAGATTATATTCTCCTTCCTCTATGTTAGATGAGTTCTCTCATCCCCAAATATACAATTCATGTAATATATCATTAAGTAATGGTATAGGTGTGTCTTTTTTCCAATATAGAGATTGTCGAACACATAGCATTGGTCAAGGATGTGAGTTGGGTGAAAGTTTTCATTAACATGCTTAAAACCTTGAAAATGTCCATATTGGCTGACATTTCCTTATCCAAGACTAAAATTTCTCACAAACCATTGATTTATTAGATTAGTTTGAGTGGACAAAATCCTAACTTTAAATAGACGTGAATAAAAACTGAAATCATTTGGGAATTCATAATTATTAATTGAAAATAAAAGAAACATTGAATTGATGTTGCATAATTATTCAATCATTCCTCTTGATATTAGATAGCAATGGTTTCTCATATAGATACAATCCATTCCTATGAGAGAGAAACTTCGGGTAGAGGTGGTCAATTTTCTCCATTCATGCTGACCAGATAAGTTTTGATTTTTTTATCAGTTGTTTGTGGAGTGATAATATAACATAAAATGTTTCTTGTTGAGTTGTGTACTTGCATCTCCAAATTGTATGTGTTGTTGATCATAGTTGACCAACTAATGATAATGTAGCCTATGGCTATAACTTCCATATCCAATTCTAAATCCATCACAAAGAACCTTTTCCCTAATCATGTTGTGTCCTCCCCTATTTTATCTATTAACACAAAGACATAGATTGTGGGAAATGTAAATTATAGTAAAAAAAAGTTATTTACTACTATATTATTGTTATTCATATATGCATCAAACATCTGCTCACTACTACATACTACCCAACCAAAAATGATATAAGGACTTGAAGAATTTTTGTCAAAGGCAAGTGAAATAGTGAAAATTTGACTTCTAGGATATGTTTCTCTATATTAAAATTATATGATGTCATTTATTGTAAGGAATCTAAAACAAAATATTTCATTTTTAGAACAAGGAAAAGAATTGAGAACCTGGAATACATTGACTATCAATTAATGAAGAAGTGATAAGCAAAGAAGTCCAACTAGTACACCCCCACCCTGCCCATCTTCCTCTCAACTTTCTATATACAATGGGAATATATACCTACAAGAAACAAGACCATAGATTGAATAATCATGACACTGTTTACCATATCTATAAAAATAAAACTAATCATATCATTATTGAAATAATTATGAAGTGAACATTCTTGGTAAGTTGGACTCTAATTCCAAGACCAAAGTTTATACATGTAATTTGGCCATTTTTTTTGGTTCTTTGCCTCCACTATTAAAACTTGGTAAAAGTTATTTGGAGTATGGTATCTTAGGGTAAAATATGATTTAACCATTTCCAGAAAGAAAAAGAAAATATAGATTAGACCTACAAATTTTTAAGGGATTTATCATTAGACCTACAAATATTTCAGGTTGGGTGTTGGTAAGTAAATATTCAAATTTGATTGAAACCTTCAAATCCAAGGAAGATAACTAGATTTCATCCTTTCATCATCATTTACCAAGGTCTACATTCACTTCTCAAATTTAGTTTAACTTCATATCAAACCTCATTCTTGGATCTTTTGGGCTAACAATATGATGAAATCAATTTCACATGAGTAGTAAGGCACTTGAAAAATAGAATATGATCAATTATTTGAATATCTTGGAGTGTCAAAGTCCTAAAACAATCAACTTTATATGTCTAATGAAAATATTTGAAATTATGATTTTAATTTTGTAGCTGCTATCGATCTATGTTTTTTTGGTTAAGTAAGAATAAATCCTAACTATAATGTTTGTTGTAGCCCCATGCATGGAGAGAGGAGAAAAAAACACCCCAAGGCCAAGGTCTCAAGCTAAGGAGACAAAGGAAATACCAGCACAAGAAAGAATGTGAGATGAGTAAATAACTAAGTCAAATGGAGTCAAGACTACTAAAAATACTAAGGCATAAAGAGTTGGCTAGTTGAAGTTTGATACACATCCCATGACATTGGAATAATGCTTACCTATTAGATACACTAGTCCTCTATTTCATTTGTAGGTGCCAACCTACTAAAGAGACCAATCCCCAGCACCAAGATCTGCTTACAATAATTAGGACATCAATCTCAACAATAACCAAATATTTGTACAATAATTGGAACGCAACTCAATCTCAATCTCAAAGATCTACACAATAATTGGAATGCAATTCATACTACATAAATCTTACTACACATCAATTATTCAATTCACACACATGTTTCATAGTTTTTTAATATTTCAAGGCATATCCTAGATCACTACTAATATATGTACTATACTAACAATTACATTCATATGTTGGCCTAATATATAGAATATTATATCTACAAGTTTTCCTTAAAACATAATCCTAAACCGATCATGTAATAGACCAAGTCCAACAACCCAAATACTATTCTAGAAGCAAAAAGTAATGATAATAGTTATTTTGGATCTATTATCCAAATCCATCTTAACAAAATTATAGATAACTAAGAAAATGAAAATGGCCCAAACCTATTAGAGACACTAGTCCTTTATTACATGTTCAAGTACCAACCTACTAAAAACACCAATTCCTAACACCAACATCTAGACACAACAATTAGGAAATCAATCTCAACAATAACAAAATATCTACACAATAATTGGACTATGAATCAATCTCAATCTCAAAGATCTACACAATAATTGGAATGCAATCATATTGCATAGATCTAACTACACATCAAACATTCCATTCACACACATGTTTCATAGTTTTTCAACATTTCAAGTCTTATATTCTCCTTTCAAATCACAAGTCATAGTTGGGCTATTGCTACACATTCTTTCAATGTCACACAAATTCACATTAAATTAAGCACAAACAATAGCATGAATTGAAGGGATAAATAAAAGGAACATGTATTTTTGTGCCAATAGACTAATCAATTCCCTAGTATCTGAAATATTTTTTGGCTTCTCCACTCACCCAATGCCAACACTTTTTTGGTGAGAGACTCTTACCTAAAAAGAAATCACAACATCATCGATGATCCACATGCTACAAGAAGAAAAATATAATGAAATGATGCTAGCAACAAGAAACACCCACATAAAAAAATCATAAACACCATCAAGGAAAGGGCTTCTACTAAGACCGATAAATCCCTCACCAATGGCAACACTCTTCCAATGAGAGACTCTTCCCTCAAAAGAAACCAAAACATCAAAGAGGCTTCATTAGAAGAATGTATGGAAACATGCTCAATACCTCTACACATGATAAAGAACAAATAAATAAGAGAGGAAAATAATCCATCCCAAACTTTGCAACCTAAAAACCCCAACCCCACAACACTCCAACTTGATTTCACAAAAATAATCTAAAGAGAAAGAATTTACCCTAATTAAGAATGTGATTATACCTAAAAGAGGCTGGTTTTCATAGCTAAAGCGTGATCCACATGCTACATATATGAATCAAAATAGAGGATTATATCAACATCGATGTCATGGGGGCAATATGTACTCAAGTTGTTGTTTTATAATGAGATTTCTTTGCAGAGAGCCTTTTGACTACTTTCACATGATAAAATTATAAATGAACTATAACTTTTTCTTTTTTTTAATGTGTTCCTATATGTGTTGCAATTGTGATGGTCTACACAATTGGCATTAGAATTGCAATTCCATCAGGCACAATTGCAAAAAAAACACCAATTTACACTAAATGTGCCTCACAATTAGAAATGGCCATAAAAAATGAGGCCCAAATGTATTAGTAGGAAATGATCTTGTATAAAGAGACTTTTTTATATGGTTGTGAGAATTGTGACTCCTAAGCCAATGTTGCAAAGGTAGTCAACATAAATGAATTAAATGCTTATTTGAACTAAGTATTCTCTTGTACACAAGAAATATGCATCCTTGATCATGAACTTTTCACTTTTTCTAACCATATTTGCATGGTAAAAAAGTCCATTAACTTGTGGGATAAAAGCATGTAATCCTTCCTCAAGAATCCCTTTTATACTGTTGTGTGGTATTTATTTTTATTCATCACTTCTATTGGTGTTTCAAAACTACCAAGCAACAAAATACTTGATACCAAGATTCTAAGGATAAATCTTGGTCTAAGGGTTACCTACCTCCTATATTCAACTAAGAAATCTTCAGATCTGGATCCAAATTCAACAGAATCATAGGCATTCTCTACTCTTTAGGTCTTGCAAAAACAAGATGGGTCCACCTGAAGGATATATGAATATATAACTGGTTTATGGTTCTTGAATTTATCATATGTTTAGTAACATCATATTTCTACTTCACTTCTATCCCTTACAATAGAAAATGGTCACAATTCTTCTATACTTTACAAATAATCCTTGACAGAAGCAACTAACAATGACATGCAAGGCATTATTGCAAATAAGTGTTGACCAACAGTATAACTCTTTGTACATGAAAGTAAAAATGATTTGATATTAAAAAAATTCTTCATGCAACTCTATGATTTCTTCAACATGCAAACTAAATAAATGATCAGTGCCTTATCCATTGGCATTCAGAGTCTACCCAGCAATTTTTGACCTAATTAATTGCCTTACAATAAATTATATCAACAATTTATCTCTAAACCCCATTTTTATGAATATCCTTCTTATATGACTAGAAATCCTATCACCCTATTGAAGTATTTACTTAATTCCTTGAATTAAAAGAAACAACAAATTGATATACAACTTATCCGAGTTGCATTAAATAAAATAATCCTTGCTCATACAATCTCAAGATAACCAACACATAACAATGGAGATAGAATTCAAAGAAGACATATATGGTAGAATACTCTTCTTTTATTAATTCTCTTTGAAAATCATATAGTGCTGATAAAAATTCATAATAACTCAAGACAAGACAACATGATCTTTTAATATCAATGTATTCTTAGATTTGCAAAGATAGATATATCATGAAATTAACACTAAGACTTACTGGACCAAATCCAAAACTAGCATAATACTAAAATTCTACAAAATTTAGACCTCAACTCCACATCTTGGAAATCCGTTTATAGAAAGAATTGTAACAAGCTTCTGATGGGAGGACACTTGTCAAAAAACTATTCAAAAACAAATACAAAGATATTTCTATTTTGTTACAAAAAAAAACATTCTTTGTACTTGGCCAAAATTTTGAGATGCAGTTATAAGATTGGTAGGTGGCATTTGTTAGCAGATAACTCTTTAAAAAATTCATTTTTCTTCATCTTATCTCACCATCCATGCTTTTTATCTATTTGTTATACCTTTAGTTACATCCTTTGACTGCACTAGTCACTGTCACAGGATGGCAAGGCTTTAATGTCTGCAATCAGTTCCCATATGGTAATATATGTATCCACATCTAGCCAAGTGGCATCTCTGACTGTCTCTAATTCATCTAATCCCTTAGTCCACTTGACATCAATTATGGATCTAACTTCAATAGTTACTTTAGATAATTCTACCTCTACCTTATAAAGCATATCAACCATATCATAAATGGTTGTATCAATTTCTTCATTAATGCAAATAGACAAAAACCTGAGATGATCAAGAATGTCTTCAAAAGAACATGACCACTCTACCTAGTCTTTCAATTTACCTTCATTGTCCAAAATTATAAGTACAAAATTAGGTGTACCTGTAGCAATTCTCTTCATCTTATTTTGGATTAGCTACATCTTGCCACCAAAGAAACCATTCAAGTCTTTCACCTTATGAATAGCTTTTCTAGTATTCACAATGGTTACCTTTGGCAAGTCTTTTTTATGAGGTAGCAGAGGGACTAAATTGTTAGAAAATTGTATGAAAGGGCCCCATTTATTAAAGAGTGGAGATAAAAAAGAAATAGCCTCTGAACATCTATATTATGCTCCTTCTAATGCAAGGTAGTTGCTATTCACATTCTGAGAAGTTTCCTTTAGTGCATTGATCTTATGAATTAGCAAGTTCCTCATTACTCTAATCTCTACATCCTTTCTTACTTCTAAATTTTCTTCATCAATATTCATTGCATGGCCTGATGCCTCCCTTGTTTCAAGTGCCTAGCCTTCTATTTGAACACTTTTGTTATGTAGTTCTGTAGTAGTTATGGCACTTTTCTTTAATGATGCTACTTATATTTCTAGCTTGATAATCTTCTGCTACAAGAAAAAAGCTTTCTTCATTTTCTCTTCATAGCTTCTTCTTTCCTTTAGGAATCTCTCATATGTTTTTTTTTTCCAATTGAGCTTGAAGAGTATCCATATTGTTTTTATTCATTAGTGCTACTAAAGTATGCATCCCATACAACTAATCACTGGAAGTGGACTGTACATGCCAAAAAATAACATTCCCCCTAGTGGATTCCTTGATTTCCATAAGGGTAGGTTTATCATGCTCTAGAGCTAAACTCCAAACCACCATTGTTTGAGAATCTATATTGAAACTTGGCCCTCTCAGTTCTCCAAATTGATTTTCATATTCAAATGAAATTGTTCTTTCTTGTCTACTCATTTAATATAGCAAAAAGGATGAACTTAGATCCCATCTTGGGAATATAATCATACTGGTCCTTGTCACCAAACCTTTGGCCTCTTCAATAGTGAGTGCCTCACTGGTAGGATCATATTCTTGTAGTTTTTTCACAAGTCCAGTAATTACTTCTTTTGAATCTCCTGGCTTCATTTGCAATTTAATTTCATTCTACTTTATTTTAAATAAAAAGCTCTTAAACTCTTCAAATTTTATAAAACTATCATCCTTCATGAACTCATGAGCTTCAATAATTCTATCATCTATCATAAGAGCTTCTAGTTGTATTTCCTTTTCTCTTTGCTCATATTCTAATGTTTGAGATATCAAATATCTTCTTCTTATGTCATCAAAGTACTTACTACCCCTTGGCAGAATTTGGAGGGCTTTCCATTGGGCTTTCTTTGGTAATTCAATCATCTTTTGCATCTTATTTCTCTGTTCTGCCCACTCAAAAATTTCAAGAACCATCTTCCTCAAGTTGGTTTTCTTTAGGCTACTCCTCATCAAGTTGGTCTTCATTATTAGAGACCTCAACCATAATCTCATCATTTGAATAGTTTGGGTCATTCTTTTTGCTAATTGCCTTAGGGACTTGAGATACCAATTCATCAAAATTTTCCACATATTTGTCCAATCTAGACCAATAGTCTTCATTAGGATAAAGCCCTTTGAATGATGGATTTTCCTTTTTCATTTCATATTCAAAACTAACAATATCCCTATATTTTTCCATCCTATCCCTGAAAATGTCTTCATTTATCCTAACAGCAATAATATCTTCTTCCCACATAAGTTTTGCAGGAGGAAAATTTTATCCCCTTATGTTCTTTAGGGCATGTCTTGTTGGGTGATGCAACGTGCTCCCCTGCCCACAGGTGGTTAATTATGCGGTGTTCCATGTTCACTAACAGTCATGGCTTTTGGTGCAACGGAAAATGGGCCCTACAATTGGTGTCAGAGCCTGGTTTTGGCCTGGTCATGGGTTCAAATCTCCCTGGTGCCTTCCCGACCCGCATAAGCACCTGGTATGCACGTCGAGGGGGAGATTGTTGGTGATGCAATGTGCTCCCCTGCCCACAGGTGGTTAATTATGTGGTGTTCCATGTTCACTAACAGTCATGGCTTTTGGTGCAATGGAAAATGGGCCCTACATGTCTAACTACATTACATGTGTCATAATTCTTGGTTGGCCTTGTTGGTAGTTTATAATATTTCAAAAATTCATGGTTTCTTCAATGGCATTTTTTCCAATTTCAAAGTCTCCTACTATAGTACATCTACACAGAAAGGTTCTCTTCTTGACACCTTTGTCTAAGTATTCTCTATTTAAGGAAATCAATTGCCAAAATATTTCTACAAACCTTAACCTCTTAGGCACATACTTAGGAATGATATGGGGTGGCTAAGGGCATCAAAATATTCTTATAATAGTATATTCCTCAAACGATAAAACACTCCCCCAATCATGTCTTAATTGTTTTCTAGCATCAAAGCACATTTTAGGTTTAACAACCTTTTGAACACTCCTAGGGATTCTTTAAATTAATAACCCTATCATCTTCAAAACTGGATTTAAAAAATCATTATAAAAAGAAATGAAATTAGAATAGGGCTAAAACATTTTCCATACCCTTGTCCATCTTTTTACTGGCATCCTTTCTCCCACTCTTGTGTAGATTTGAAGAAACTAAGATCAAATATATCAGCATTTTTGAAAATGATTAGGTGCATGATTAAGGAATAGTGATGGAATTTGAAATCCTTTGATTCTCCTTGTTGAGCAGAAGTGATCTATATTCCCAATAATACAATCCACAAAATCATACCCAATATTATGATTTGGGACTTGGATATTCAAAGCCATGATATAATGTGCTCCTGTAGCATTCATGGTTCCATTTGAACATAGGGCTTTGTTGATTCCAAACACAGTATTTTGAAAGTATCTTTGGAAGAATTCCAAGGGCATGATCATGATCTTTTCAATGTCTTTCTTCTTTGGAATGTCTCCCATGTTCTTCTTTATTGAAGGAATGTGCCTGGTCATATTCCTGCCCATGTAGAAACTCTTATGTTTTGTGAAATTCTCATTCAATTTCTCTACCTCAATCAGCAGTGACATAGGTCCACCCAAGTCAAATGACTCTATGAATGTGTTTTTATCCAATGATAGGAAACACTTCCATCTCTCCCATAGAATGACTTATTCACAAGATTGTAACATTTGATTAATTCTTTTACCAAGTCTCATCTCCAAACATGTTAGTGAACAATTTTTCAATTTTTCCCAAGATTAAAAATTTTTGAATAGGAAAATGTTTATAAACTAGCAGATTGAATTCCTAATTATAGATAAGAAATTCTCTACTTGAAATTTGCTATATTTTATATAAGGTGCAGCTAACCTTTTATGAAAAGATAATCATTAAGTCCTCTATTGAGGAAAAATCTTCCCAATGAATATTTTGCTAAAAATACAGAAAAGCTTAAATCATCTCATGATTCGATGTTAAAATTGATAAATAGACAAATAATGTGAATTTCACCTCTTACAACCTTCAAGCTTTGAAGAAAATAATTTTGGAATATACAACAAATGTGACTTAACTTTCATACATAAATAACATTCTCAAGAATGCAAATTATTGTAAAGTAGACAATATTATCTACTTCAAAAAATTTCAGCACATAAAACTATAGAATTTTATTTCAGTTTGCTACTAATTCAGGAAAGCCTATATTCAAAATTCAAAGTGTAGAACCCTCAAACAAAAGTATTTATGTCATAGTGTCTATGGAGAGATGAAGCCCCTTTGAATATTAGCTATTACATATTTATACAACATAGGGCTAGATGACTATCCAAAATTATCCTGCTAGGATTAAATTGTCTTTTAGTTAACACAACTGTGTCAACTGAATGCATAAAAGGAAATAAATAGGAGAAAAAAGTGCAACAATCCAATGACCATGCACCATATGAGGAAGAACTATCCACAATAGTTGCAATTCTTGCAGCCTTCCATGTCTCATAAGCAGTGGTGAATGCCAAAATAATTGATTGGTGGGGTAAACCAATGTAGGCAATTCTCTTTTTCCAAAATTCTTTTTCCCTATTTAGCTCTTTTACTTTCTCTTCATGCATTTCCAAATGCTTCAAGTTGATTATTAACATGGCCTTAGTATGAGAAAAAATTGAAAAGTCTTGCCTAGAAGGCATTTTCTTCTCCTAAATTTCTTGAAACTTTTTCTGTACCTCATTTAATATTTTCTCCACCTAGGCTATGGAGTGATTTTATTTACCTACACAATGCTTGTTGAACCACTTTAGGTATCCTTGAATCATCTGATCCACAAGCTTGAGACCATTCAAAATTTCTCTAATCTCAACCACTCCCTAAAAAAGGACATCATTCTACCATTCAATACAATCCTTAATGACATACAAAATCTTATCATCAAGGCCAGCCATAGGACATTCAACTAGGAACCTTTGCAGCCCAAATCCCTAAATTTATTCTATCCAAAGCACCACCTTTACCTGGAATTTCTCTTTCCTTTCTCATAGCCTTCATTATTTGACTCCATTTTTTTAATGGTGGTAGTGGTCCCCTTTGAACCTATGTCTAAAAGATTTACTTGTTGCACAGCTTTGTTCAGGACATACTATAACTACTCTTCAAATGTATTTGCAATGGCTTTACATTTTTGTAAATTATCGAGGAACTACTGATTGGTTGAAGATGTTACATCTACAATTATAGACATTTCACTCAACGGCTTAGGTTCTGGGTGCAAGATTGTGTTGATGTATTGTGCCATGTTCCTAATTACTTCCTTCATATCCTATTTATCTTGAGCATCCTTCCAAACCATGTCTGCAATATTTTTATTTGACACTTCAAAGATCTTCATATCCACTACGTGTCTTCCCTTTCAAATGTCAATCCTTGACACTTAATAATCTTGAGGAGTAAGATCCTCATGAAGGCTACCTTTTGGTGGTTTGCCAATCTTGATAGACTAATGACCTAATTTTTTATCAAACTTAATTCTGGATTTGGTTTAGGCCTTCTTAGCCTTCAAATATTTTTCTAGACATCTGCTAACCAAATCATCAATAAACACAGATAGGAGCACCATACTTCTTTTCTTTTTCAATGGAAGTCTCTAGCCACTTAGGTATGGCAAGATCTTTTCCAGGTGTTGAAGAAACATTAGTCAAAGCAAGGGTACACAATTGAGTATCATCACTCTCAAGAAACCTTTGAGGGTTAGATACACTATCTTCCATTGGAGAACTTGGGAGTTTGTTTGGATCTGGCTTTACTTCCGTAAGATCCAGATCGATGGTTATTTTATCTTTTCCTTTTCTTAGTACTTGAGTGGGTTTTCCTTTTGACATTTGGTGCCTCTTTATGAACTTGAAGTTGAAGTGATTGCAAAGTTTCTTCAACTTCAACTTTAAGTGAATAGTTCTTAACAAAGCTTAGCCCTCCACCTCTTTTTCTTACCAGTTTTAGCCAACAGCTCAAAATGACCAAACGAGGAATTATACTAGCTAGAAGTGTAATTTTAAGAAATGATTTTTGGAAATCTCAGGATGGATATGGGTAGGCAAAAATATTTATAACAAATGTGTCACATGTACTTAACAAGACTTGCAAGGCTATTTACAGTTAATACCCATCAAATTCACATGTAGATCTACCTCTCATGAAATAAAAAAATCTTAATTTCACCTTTTCCCATAAAACCAACTACACTTTGGCATGATTTTTCTCAGATGTCTTACTTATTTCCTTTCATCTCTTCAAAATTTCCATTAGGTGGATGCATTTTCTGCCTCAGGAATGGCATTCATCTCTTCTAATATGTCACCTATGAGAAAATAAGAAAGCATAAAAAAATCATGAAGTTGAGGTTGAATTTGAAGTTACTTTGAATCAACTATGACTTAAACTTTGACCTTGCAAGACTTGATTCAAGCTGATAGGTAAAGAAAACTTGACTTGGTTAAGTGAAGGAGAGTAAGTGAGCTTGGAATTGAAGTTGAAGTATGTTACTAGTTCAAGTTCAACTTCAAGTTTTCATAAAAGGAGTCTTGGCTGACAACATTGCATATTGCGCAAAAAGTGGCATAATAATTGGCTCCAATTAGGGATGAGACTGAAAAGGATCAAATATGAACTTAAGATCTTTGGTTTTGCAGACTAGCTTTGAGCAGACCTAAACTAAAAGGGACACAAAATAGGAAAGACACAAAAAAATGATAAGAAAAGGAACTAAGTAGGGGAAAATGAGTATTTACAATAAAGGCAAAAAGGAAACCTAAAGCTTAAAAAGCTTGAGATCCTATCCATTATAAGATAGGCAGAAATCATTGCCATTAAGATATTTCAGTTTGAATGCATTGGAGCCTAACTCTTCTGATATGACAAATGGTCCCTTCCACAAACTTTCAAATTTGGTGTGCACTCCCTTAGGTTCTTTTCTTTTATCTCATACTAGTACTTGATCTCCTTCCATTAATTTTTTAGGCCTTGTTTTCCTATACAAATTCCTCTTCACTTTCGCCTAATGATCTATAATGTGATCTACCAATTCTCTTCTCTCCTCCTTAATCTTCTGAAGGTACAATATCCATTTTTGAATAGAACTAGAAAACACCCCATCTTGAATTACTTTTTTTAGGTTTAAAGTAACCAACTCTAAAGGCAATGCCAACTGTGCTTCAATTTTGTAAACCAACTCAAAAGGAGTCATGGCAATAGCTCTCTTGGGAGAGGTTCTATCTTCCCAAAGTGCTTCATATAGTCATTTATGCCAGTTTCTCCTCTTTCATCAACTAATTTCTTCATGATATTAATTAGGTTTTTGTTTGTGGATTTTGCTTGCCCATTTCCTTGGGGAAAGTAATCAGAGGCATGTGATAATTGGACACCATGATCATAGTAGAATAACTAAATTTCTTGAGATGAGAAATTATGTACATTGTCCATTACTATCTTGCTTGGTACCCCAAAGCGAGTTAGGATATTTTTTGTTAAGAATTGACATACTACTTGTGATGTTGTTTCTTTCACAAGAATAACTTCAACCCATTTGGTGAAGTAGTCAATGGAAATGAGAATATGAGTATGACCAGCACTAGAGTTTGGGTTGATCAGACCTATAAAGTCCAATCCCCATTGATGAAAGGATTCTTCTATAACCACTAGATTCAAGGGAAGAGCAGCTAGTTGTGGTTTACTAATAAAAAAATTACATTCTTCACAATTACCTACCCATTTATAAGTAGATTTGAACATACTTGGCCAATAATAGCCACTCCTTAACATTTTAAAGGTAGTCACTGTGGATGAAAAATGTCCTCTACAAACTTCGTTGTGAAAGGTTCTAAGTAGCTTCTACTGATTAGTATCCACACATCTCAAGAACATACCATCTAGGCCTCTTTTATACAAGATATCATCAACAATCACAAACTTGGTTGCCCTGAGCTAAAGACTTCTTCAATCCTTTCCCTTTAGATGGTTTGGGCATTCTCCATATGTTAGAAAGTATTCTATGTCTGAAAACCATTCATCTTTCAAACTAACCACCAAGAAATTAGGGTATGTTTCTTTTTATTTTCTAACATAATCTTACAAAGATCTTGACCACAAACTAGCTTAGATGGCTTGATATCTAGGTCAAACTCCTACACCTTCAACACCTAGGTAGCCCAGTTGTTTATTGCTATATCCTATTGTGTAAGAATGCTTTTGGCTATTGCAGATGGTATATAGACTATAGAATGTCAATGGAGGATGTAGTATCAAAATTGCTTCACAACTTTCACAATAGCAAAAGCTTGTTTCTCATCCACAAAATAACACAGCTCATGTTTCTTTAAAGGAATACTCATAAAAAAAAAGGTACTTCCTCTTCCTTTTCATTCTTCTAAACCAGGATATCGGACATAGTATGATCTAATGCATAGCAATACATTATAAAATATTTCTTAAAATTAGGATGAAAAAGAGTGGGCACCTTTGCAATAGCTTCTTTTCCTCTTCAAATGTTGTAACTACCAAGTCATCCCACTTGAAATTCTACTTCTCACTTAAATGATTTGCCATAGGTTTTGTGGTTTCAACAAAGCCAAGCACAAACTTTTCAAGAAAGTTGATCTGACTGAAGAAAGATCTAACACCATTACAGTTAATAGGTAGACATAACTACTAAATTTCTTTCACTCTTTTAGGGTTGATCTTGATCCCTTCCTTGGAAACTATATGCCCTAGTAGCTTTCCTTTTGTCACAATGAAGATTGACTTCTTGGGATTTAGTGAGATCCCATGTTCTCTACATTTTTCAAGCATTTCTCTCAAATATTTTAGATGCTTTCTTTGCTTCTTGGAGAATATAGTCATATCATCAAGATAGATTGTAATTCTTTTATTTTGAAGATGCCCAAAGGTTGAGTTCATTGCATATTGGAAAGTTGCACCAACATTTATCAAGCCAAATGGAATTCTCTTATAAGTGAAGGTACCTCATAGAGTTGTGAACATCATTTTATGTTGATCTCCTTTAGAAACTCCTATCTAGTTATAACCAAAGAACCCATCAAGGAATGACATCATCTTTGAGCCAACTACTATCTAAAGAATCTAGTCCACTATGGGCAAAGCAAAGTTGTCCTTTAGGCTTACCTAATTCAGGTTCCTAAAGTCCACATAGATCCTTATTTCTCCACTTTTTTTCTTACTGGCACTATATTTGCTACCCATGTGGAGTGGTGTATCAGAAAGATTATACGAGCTTTGAGAAACTTATCAATTTCTTTGAATATTGCATTTGAAAATTTTAGGTTATAGGTCCATAACTTCTATTTAAAAGGAGAAGTACGTAGCTTTAGGATAATATAGTGCTTGGACTACCCTCCCTTGAAGGTCTTCAAATCTTCATATGACCAAGCAAATACATCAATGTATTCCTTTAGTAGTTTGATGAATCTTACCTTCTCATATGCATCACAACAGGTCCCTAGATTCATCATCTTAGGATTGTGTTTATCTCCTAGGTTGACCTTCTCATACCCACCACTTCCAACATATTTAGGAAGTAAATTTTGAGTTGTGAAAGTATCTTGGCTATCAAAAAAGCTTCTCAAGTTAGACTGGGCCTTTAGGTATCACATTTCCTTTTAACTACATTATACCTTCTATCTCTTCACCTACCAAATTAGGATAGAACTTCCTACATTCTGACTCAAAACCTTCAAAATAATTAGTGGCAAATTTTCCCATACTTTGTAAGAAAGAATTAATATTTACATCATCTTTGAACACCTATCATGAGTTATTGTTGTCTAGAACACTCATTCTATGGATGATTTTGATAGCATACTTATCAGTTACAAAATCAAGATAAGAATTAGCAAAGAAGTTGATACTACCAAGGAATATGCTCTAGTATTTAGCTCTTTAGGAATTGATTCTATTGAAAAAGATTCTAAACCTTTAATTTCATCTCATACCTAGTTTCTATAGTGCCTCAATCTTTCATTTTTAACTAAAAACAACTTCCTAACCTATTTTACTATCAATTCTGTGTCTCCTTTTGCCTTTAGCAACCTAATATTTTTCTTTTTCACCTCTTCTAGTCCCAAAAGAAAAGTTTCATATTTTGTTATATTATTTGTATTTTCAAAGGCTAACTTGAATGAAGAGGGAAAAGTTTGACCTATAAGAGATACCAATACTATACAAGCCCCAGACCCATTCGAGTAGCAGCTTCCATCAAACTCCAACGGTAGGGTGAATTCACTTCTTCTGACTGCATGCCTAATTCTTCACTTTCAGACATAATCAAGTAATTGGAAAGTCAGTTTCTTGATAGAGGATTTGAGATTTCAGGTCATCAGATGGGAAAATTCTATATTTGGACTTGGCTTTAAGTAGTAGGGTTACTTTCTCTTTCCCAATGGGTATGATAGCCTAGGACCAATCCAGTTTGACTTCTCCTCCCAAATCTTGATAGAAAGTTTAGCTAAGGAGCATGCCATAGCTGGTAGGAATGTCTTCTACTAAAATAGTAAGCCTTATTCTCTTCCCTAGGAAGGTTGCTAAATAAACTTGGGCATCTTTGATTTGACCTATTAAGGGTACCTTCTTGGAGTCCATTGAATAGCACTTGCCAAAAGTCTTGGTTAAAGGGAGATCAAGGGCTTTTGCTACTATGGCAGGCATTATATTATCAGATGTACTAGAGTCTATAATACAATTACTTAATTTAAAGCCATGAAGATAAAGGGATACATAAAAGGGGTCAAATTTTTTCTTAGTAGGATAACTCTAGGCTGACTTTGGCTAGCTGGATCGAGTCTTTATGATAATCAATTTTTTTTTGTTTTGGTTTCTTCATTAAAAGAAACTTTATTTGTCCATTTAATAGATACATTAGGTGATGAGCATAGTCAATTAGCTTATTGAGCTGATTAGGATTCATTCTCAAGTACTTAGCAGAAGATATTTGAGTTTTGGATGTTTTACAAAATTCAACTATATCAAAAGTAGAGTCAGGATTAGACCTTTTCAAAATTTGAGTCATAGGAGGTTGTGTCTGTGATGACTTACCCTCACTTTCTCCTTTAGTTTTGGAATCCTTTACTTGAGTGGGACTTGTAGTATTTTTGGATTGAGAATTAGCTTTTGCCATCTTCTTCCCTCTAGTCAACACTGAACATGAAGCTTCTTCCAATGTTAAAAGAATTTTTCCATCTCTATTAGAGTTAGATTCATACTTGAGGTAGTAACTTATAGAGTCACTAGGTCCTTCGAAAGGCTCTTCTTCTATTGTTATGTTTTCTACAACTTCTTTCTCGGCTTCAAGTTTTTTATGTCTCACATTTTTAGGACATGTGGCCCCTTCATGATTATTAGTGAGGTGAAAAATACACATGTTGGTTTTGTTGGGAGGAGGCTCAATTTGCAATTTTTCTTGGATAGGAGGCAGGGTAAATTGTCTCCCTTGGCAAGGAGCATTTTGGTTAGAATATTTCCTTGGAATATATTAATAGGGAAATGAGGCTTTGGGGAGCTATTTTTTTACTACTAAAAGGTCATTAGGAAACTTTTGAATAAGTGTATTATTGGAAGAAGATGATGTCAAGGTTTGAGAATTTGGTATTTTCACATCTTTCTTCCACTTGCCAGTCATAATAAGGTCATCTTCTAACTTTGTAGCAAGATTTTGAGATGATGCAAGCATTGGAGGATCAGCTATTTTCATTGGGAAAGTAATGTCTAGGGGCATTGTGTTTAAAAAGAAACCTTTCTAATTCTCATCATTAGGTGTGCTAGCCATAGGTATTTGATGCAAAGCTTTATTGAATCTGGCTACAAAATCACACATGTGTACATGTATTTCCTTTTTCATTTGGCTTAATTGCATGAGTAAAGATTTTTCATCTTCAACCATCTTAAACCTGACCTTAAAATCATTCTTCATAGTATCTTCTTCATAGTATCCCAAGAAGTGATAGATGCATTTGGTAAATGATAAAATTAATCGACTACTAAATTTGTCAAGGTCTGAATGAACAACCTTACAACAACATCTTCTATTGCTATAGCCAACACTCCACATGCTATATTAAAAGCATTTAAATGTTCTTCAAGTGACTTTTTCCCATCTCCACTAAATCTAGGGAGAATTTCTCATGCCCCTTTAGGAAATCTTCCCACATTTCCTGCAAGTTGCAGAGGTCCTATCACGATACCCCAAGGTTGATTAAGAGTCATTCCTGGTAATCTAAAACTAATAGGGAGGATTGTAATAGTAGAAGGAATCAAAGTTTAAGGGATAAATAGGGATTGCATAGAAAGAAAAGGACTACCACCTTGAGTGGGAGATGACGATCTGCTGATAGTTTTAGATTTGTTCCTTTTCAAAGAAAGGTCAAGCTTGAAGTCAATTCTATCTAATTGTTCAAAATCTTTGTCCACTAATCTTGAAAATCTAGCAGTTTGTGTATACATTTTTGTATCTAGGGTGAAAGTTCAATTTGATCAAATCAATTATTTTTATGGACAATCCTCTATGCCATCACTTCTTCTTGTACTACTAAAATCCCTCTAATCCTCTCTACTATTTATTCTTCTCTTTCTAGTACTAATCGTACTTGGAGATATTGTTGATTATTGACTCAACTAACCTAGGCACAAGCATTGAGGTTAAAAACAATATATTTTTTGTGTATTATAAAATCCTAGATTTGGTTGTAGAACAAGTAACTGATTGTGGTTAGGAAGTACCATTTCCCAAAACCATATAATTTATTAGGAACCTCAAAGAAAAGAAACTCTATCTTTTAAGTTGCCAAAAACTATTAGTGAATATTTTTACCCAAGATTTAAAAATTTTGAATAGAAAAATGTTTGTAAACTAACAAATTGAATTCCTAATTATAGATAAGGAATTTTTTGCTTGAAATTTTCTATATGCTATATAAGGTGCAACTAACCTTTTATGAAAAGATAATCGCTAATTTCTCTATTGAGGTAAAATCTTCCGAATGAGTATTTTGCTAAAAATACTAAAAAGCTTAAATCATCTCATGAATATAAAAATAATGTAAATCCTAAAAACCCACTTAATTCTAACAATCAGTATCATCCACATGATTGAATGTTAAAATAGATAAATAGACAAATAATGTGAATTTCACCTCTCACAACCTTCAAGCTTCGAAGAAAATAATTCTAGAATATACAACAAATATGACTTAACTTTCATACATAATTGACATTCTCAAGAATGAAAATTATTGTAAAGCAGACAATAGTATCTACTTTAGAAAGGTTCAACACATAAAACTATAGAATTTTATTTTAGTTTGCTGCTAATTCAGGAAATATTGTATTCAAAATTCAAAGTGCAGAACCCTTAAACAAAAGTATTTATCTTAGTGTCTATGGAGAGATGAACCCCCTTTAGATATTAGCTATTACATATTTATATGACATAGGGTTGGATGACTATCCAAAATTACCCAACTAGGAGTAAATTGTCTTTTAGTTAACACAACTATGTCAACTAAATGCATAAAAGGAAATAAAGAGGAGAAAAAAGTGCAATTGTCCAATTGATTGTGTGCCATATCAGGAAGAACTGTCCACACCAGTTGCAATTCTTCTGGCCTTCCATGTCTCATAAGCAGTGGTGAATGTTGAAATAACTAATTGGTGGGGTGAACCAATGTAGGATATTCTTTATTTCCAAACTTCTTTTTCCCTCTTTAGTTTTGTTACTTTCTCTTCATGCATTTCCAAATTATTCTAGTTGATTATTAACATGACCTCAGTATGAGAAACATTTGAAAAGTCTTGCCTAGAAGGCATTTTCTTCTCCTGAATTTCTTGAAACTTTTTTTGTACTTCATTTACTATTTCCTCCACTTGGGCTACAAAGTCATTTTCTTTACCTCAATAATTCTTGTTGAACAACTTTAGGTCTCCTTGAATTATCTCATCTACAAGTTTGAGACCATTAAAAATTTCTCTAACCTCAGTCATTCCCTAAACAAGTGCCTCATTCTACCATTCAATACAATCCTTAATGACATATAGAGTATTACCATCAAGGCTAGCCATAGGACATTCAGGTAGGAACCTTTGTAGCCTAAATCCCTGAATTTCTTCTATCCAAAGAACCACCTTTACCCAATTGTTCTTTTCTTTCTCATGGTCTTCATTATTTGACTCCACTTTTTAAAGGATGGTACTGGTCTCATTTGAAGCTATGTCTAAAATATTTACCTATTTTACAATTTTGTTCATGGCATATTGTAACCAATCTTCAAATGTCTTTGTAGCAACTTTACATTTCTATAAATTATCAAGGAACTGTTGATTGGCTAAAGATTTTACATCTACAATTGTAGACATTTCACTCAAAGGTTTAGGTTCTAGTTGTAGGATTGCATTGATGTATTGTTCCATGCTCCTCATTGCTTCCTTCATATTTTGCTTATCCTGAGCATCCTTCCAAACCCTATCCACAATCTTTTTATTTGACAGTTCAATGATCTTCATATCTACTGTGCGACTTCCCTTTTCAAGGTCAATCCTTGAGGCTTGATAATCTTGAGGAGTAAGATTCTCATGAAGGATATCTTCTAGTGCTTTGGCAATCTTGGCTGATCAATGACCTAAACTTTTATCAAACTTAATTCTAGATTTGGTTTTGGCCTTCTTAGCCTTCGAAGATTTTCCCAAACATCTACTAATCAAATCATCAAAAGGCATAGATAGGGGCACCATACTTCTTTTATTTTCAATGGAAGTCTCCAGCCACTTAGGCATGATGATATCTTTTTTGGGTGTGGAAGAAACATTAGTCAAAGCAAGGGTACCTAGTTGAGTATCATTGCTCTGAGGAAACCTTTGAGGGTCAAATACACTATCTACCATTAGAGAACTAGGGAGTTGACTTAGATTTGACTTTACTTCCATAGGATCTAGGTCAATGGTTAATTTGTCTTTTCCTTTTCTTGGTGTTTCTTTCTTAGTACTTGAGCAATTTATCCTTTTGAAATTTAGTGCCTCTTTATGAACTTGAAGTTGAAGTGGTTGTGAAGTTACTTCATCTTCGACTTCAAGTGAATAGTTCTTAATAGAGCTTAGCCCTCCACCTCTTTTTCTTACCAATTGATGTCAAGAGCTTAAAATGACCAAAAAAGAAATTATAATAACTAGAAGGGAAATTTTGAGAAATAATTTTCAGAAATCTCAGGACAAATATGGGTGGGCGAAAGTATTTAGAACAAGCGTGTCACATGTACCTAACAAGACTTGAAAGGTTGTTTACAGTTAGTACCCATCAAATCCGCATGTGGATCTACCTCTCATGATATCTAAAAATTTTAATTTCACCTTTTCCCATAAAACTAATAAAACTTTGGCATGAGTTTTCTTACTTGTCTTACTTATTACCTTTCATGTCTTTAGAATTGCCATCAGGTGGGACCCATTTTCTACCTTAGGAATGGCATTCATCTCTTCTAATACATCACCTACAAGAAAATAAGAAAACATTTAAAAATCACAAAGTTGAGGTTGAGGTTGAAGTTGAAGTTACTTTGAATCAACTTTGACTTCACCTTTGAACTCGCAGGACTTCCCTCGGGTCGACGGGTAAAGAAAACTTGACTTGTGTTAATGAATAGATTGTCTTTCTAATTACATAATAATAATTTACTCTATGCCCAAGACTTGGAAAGTAAAAATGTTACCAACAGTTGAGAAAACTTCTTGTTAATTAGTTCTCTCTCTATATTTATAGGTACAACTCCCTTTAAAAGATTTATCAATGAATAAAAAAATTTTTTTGTGCTTTTTCTAGAAAGCGCATAAGGACTCTCACATACTCCTAGGTAGTGAGGTGATAATTAATTCATGCAATAAAGAGAAAACAATTCTCAATCTTTCCTCTGAAACCAATCATTCAAAGAAAAGAATGATACAACAACCTCATAATAATCATTCAAGAAATTTAACCAACATGAACTACAAAAGAAAAAACAATAAATATCTTCAAATGATAAATCAAATGCTCACAAAGTAACAATTATTTAAACACTTCAAACACCAAGTTTCAAAGTGGGACCCAAGATGATATATATATAAACTTCCTTCATGCACATAGTCATTCAAAAATCAAACATATATATGCTATCTATCTATTGCTATAAAAGTATCTACTTATCAAAGTATTTTCTAGTTTTTTCTTCTAACCCCTAATTAGTTCAATGCCCCAACATTTATAGTTTTATTAAAAATTTGAAAGGCATCCATTAAATCCCATCCATTTCAATTTAAAAATTTGTGATATGAACAATTTTTTTTAAAAATAGTTTCCTAAAACATGACTGGAAGTAACTATCTCGATCAAACTTCATCGTCAGCCTTTTCCTCTTCACCCATGGTTTGCCTTACCAATTTCTAGCTTCTAAAGGTGTTCATGAATTCTTGCATCGCATGGGAATGGGGGTTCTTCAAACTCAGCATCTTAGTCCTACAAGAATCCTTTTTCCATTTGAATTCCTTGATTTTCAGGCTCTATCATGGCATGAGATTCCTGTTGAGACATAACATGGATTCAATATATGCTAGTGTGGTGAAATCACTAGTAGTAGGCGATTCATTATCTTTAATTTTTGTAATAGCATCATTTAGACACTTTGATAATGCTTCAGAATCCATGTTTTCATCATCAAATTGTAGAATTCCTATTGGATTTACTATATTCATGTCTTTAAGAAGCTCCTCATGCATCTCAGCAAACTTGCTTTTGATGGATTGCATCTCTTTAATAGCTTCTTTGTAGATCAATTCTTTCCAGCCCATGTTATTTTTCATGATGAACAACAAACAAGAATCCACATTTTTCATAGGATTCTCACTTAGAAAATTAAGCACTCCAAATTTTTCAACTTCAGTCACCTAAAACATAATAGCCTGGCACTGACTCCGTTTAGTTTGCCACCCTAGAATAAGGGTCTAAATCTCTCCCAAGAGCATTTCCCCTTTAGCATACATAGTGGTGAATTCTAGGATAAACTTATTACCTTCTTTGATAATGGAATTCACCCAATCTTGCATTGCATCTGAGAGTAGCTTCCCTTTTTACATCTATTTTACCAGTTGTTGGATGTCTGTAGAATTAGGATTGAAAGATTGAGGGGCTTGAACAACTGGTAGGGCTCCAAGATTCATCAATGAATCAATATAAGTAGACATGGTTACCATTAAGGCCTTGAGTTCCTTTTTCTCCTTACTATCCTTTTCAGACTAGGTTAACATATGATCAAGAGAAAACTTTAAAAAATTATTGCCTTTGTTTCTGTTGATGGTTCCAAGTTCAACTGAAGTAACTTTGAAGTTGTCACTGTCAATTTCTCCCAATTCATGTTTTTTCTTATATGTATCCAATTTTGCTATGATCGTCTCGGTCATTGGGTCTTTAATTAAATGGGCATTAGTTTTTACCTTTTTAACTTTGGAACCCCATGTTGCATATTTTGTTACAATGTTCTTAATAGGCATACATACTGGCTACAAATTTCTTTTCTTACTAACTATGAAAGATAACTAGAATGGGAGAATGGGATTAGTAGAGATTGCTTGAGTATCCCAGGTAGGAGTCATAAATTTAGGCTGGTATACCCTAGGAGCTTCAATAAATTGTACATCACCATTAGGATTGTCTAAGAAACCAAAACCATCACCTGAATCCTGTCCTTGAGTTAGCATCTTTTCCCTTTGAACTTCTTGTTGCATGAGGTCTTTAGACTTGGTTTTATATCTGGTTCAAGGAGCCATGTTCTATGTAGGTGCTGGCATCTTTTTCTACTTTCCAAGAGTCAACACAACACCTACAATAGGAGATGAAACTTGGATGTCAAAGGTCAGTGGTTTAGAAAAAGAAACCATTTTTGGAGACGGATCATTGACTACTTTTCATGCTTTGCCTCCTTAAACAGTTGTATGTGTGAGTGAGAATGGATCTAGTTCTTAGATGTATATAGTCTTCTTCTTCCTAATTCCTATCCACTTCTAATTATCTTGACTCACTGGCTTCCTCCCAACCAGGTTCAACAATGTCTAAACCATCTTCAACTACTCCTTCAAGTTGAAACTTCAATTTGAGGGAATTAATCTGTTGAAGATTTAATCTTGAGTGGTCTCTTTTTAACACTTCTTCTTCATATTTATAGTCCTACCTTAAATCCTCCAAGTGTGGGATTGTGGATGATTGACCCTTCAGACCAAGAACTCGATCCGCAAATCCTTTACTATCAAAATCCCTTCTTCCTTTGTAAGACCCAAAACCAAAGCCAAGAAAATTTCTTCCTATGATTGAAGTCTTGATCATGCTGCTACAAGTTAAAGGGAAAAGTTTGATAGGAAACATTGACTCCCAATTCTCTTGCAGGAGATTATCCTTAATGATAGAGAATAACTACCTGGAGACCTTAGCTAAAACAAGATTGTCAAGTGCATAACGTGGTAACCTTATTGGCTCATCTTTGAACTCACCTATTCTAAAATAGGTGAACTTTAGGAACTATATGTAATAGCTTCCATAATTTTGAATTATTCTTTCAGCTTCTAAGGACAACCTAGGCATGGGTGTCTTTATCAAAGATAAATGTACATTTTCTACCAATACATCGTGTACCTTTCTAAAGTTTTCTAACACTTTATCTCTTTGTAGTAGGGGACAATACTGATAGACTATTATTTCCTCACTCCAAATCTCATGGGGTAGGGAAGTGAGATTATTGACACAAGCAATGCAATATGTAAGATAAGAGGCCATGTAGAAATTCTCCTTGGATTCCTTAGCATGTCTAAGTTGTGTCTTAATGAGCTAGCAATTATTTCTACCCAATCCATCCATTCTTCTCCCTTTAAAATAATTTCAACATAACAAAACATCCATTCTTCAAAAAGGACGACATCAACCAAACCCTTAACTCGATGTAATAGCACTACAAGATCATGAATATGAGGTTTTAGTTGATCTTTTGTGTTTTTTTTGGGTAGTCTTGAATCTCCACCATAATTAGTCATTTTCCACTTTGTGGCTATGATATTACAGTATTCTCTTGTGGTTTCTTAGTATTCAGCTAGGGATTGGATGAGAGAAAATGCAACAAAATTACTTTTTGGTAGATGCAACACTAAGGTGATAGTTTTCCAGGATATTGATAGCATAGGTTCTCCATCTTTATTCAAGATACTTTTACTCCTTACATCATAATGGTCAATACAAATTTGGATTAATTCAAGGCTTAATAGGGCAATAGGGAAGGTTGTGGCTTCAATCAAACCACTAGTTAAAATTTCCATACAACCATTTAATTCATCGGCCCACTCAAGGTAATTTGACTATAATCTTTCTAGCCTAACACCTTCTAAATTAGTATCACAAATAATGGGTCTTTTGCACTCCAAATTTGACACATTCTCAAAGAAATGTAACATAGATTTCATCTTGAACAAGGAAAGCAAGGCTCACACTAATTCTATTTTAAAATGCACATAGACGATAGAACAAAAGGAAGGTTTTTCTGTGTTCTCACTTGTAACTCATCGAAAGAAATAAACACCATTCTTGTCCTTTAGTAACTCCTTCAAATTTCCCTTTTTCATGATAAACAAAAGGAAAAACTATTCTCTTTTTAAGGGAAAGAGAACATACATGCAAAAATATAGCCTCATAATGAGGCATTCATGATAGATCAGCTACAGTTAAGCTCACACATTTAAAATCTTTCGACGTGACTTTTTATTAAATAATTCCCTCTGTGGATGTACTAACAATGATTAGTTTTATCTAACACCCAATCGTTCCTTTGGAAAAAATATCTTCCACTTTTAAGTCATGATAGTATTTTGCCATGCTTGAAATTAAGGCACCTCATTTGAATCATTACCCCTTGATGTGGTAATTTATGCCAGTGAACATGGTGATTTCACCAACCCATAATCAATTTTGCCAGAGAACCTTAATTATAGAACCACTTTGAACCACTTGAAACCAAGCTTCAAAGGGGTTCAAAGTAGTTCAAAGGAACACTCTGAAGTCTTGTGCAAATTGCCTATAGAAAACAAAGGTCAGTGTAAAAAAACTTTTGATTGAACTCCTTTGAACTAATTTGAACCAAGGTTCAAAGTGGTTCAAAGAGTTCGGACAAAGATGAAGAAAGATATGAATCTTTGGGTGACTTTATACAATGTTTTCAATGATTAGGAGAGCATGAAACAACAATAAGAAGCTTCAATGACTAGATTGGCAATTTAGGAAAAGTTTAAAATATGGTGACTCATAATATGGCTAATAGGGGCTTTGACTGGGGACTAGGTATGTAGAGTACATAGAGAACTCAGAAAACTAGAAACAAAAATAGCACTAAAACTACACAGAAAACAACGGGAAGAAGAAAAAAAATAGAAACAAAAGCCACAATCAAAAAGTATGTACAAGATTGGGACCTTTAGGACATTAAACCTTTAATAACTTCAAATCCTACCTTTTATAGGTAAAGTGCAAAATTGTGCCATCTGGGTAACTTAGACGAAAGATGTTTGGACCAACAACTTCAGAGATAATAAACAATTCTTCCCAAAGGGACTCAAATTTTCCATGTGCTCCTTTAGGTTCTCTCCTCTTATCCCACAAAAGGACTTCATCATTTTTTAAGAAATTTTGAGGCCTAGTTCTCATATCAAAAATTTGCTTCACCTTCATCTAATGCTCCGTAATATGATCAACTAGATTTTCCCTTTCTTCTTCTAGTTTGTTCAAATATATTATTATCTTTTCTAGGGAGTCTTAAAAAAAATGATCCTCAATCATAGACTACAATTTGGAAGTGGACAACTCCATAGGTGGGGATACTTTAGCACCAATTCCGTATACTAACTCAAACAAAACCATGCCAATGGCCCTTTTAGGGGTAATACGATCAACCCATAAAGCTTCATATAGTCTTTTGTGCCAATTCTAGGGATTATCAGCTACCAGCTTTTTCATTATTACAACCAGGTTCTTGTTACTAGATTCTGCCTACCCATTCCCTTGAGGAAAATAATTTGATGAATGAGATAGGGATATGCCATGCTCGTAATAAAAATATAAATCTCTTCTGATGAAACATAGGTTGCATTGTCTGAGACTGTCTTTTGAGGAACCCCAAACCTAACAAATACATATTCAAATAAGTATTCACATACCACTTGAGAATTGGCCTTCTTGGTTGGGATAGCTTCCACCCATTTGGTGAAGTAATTAGTGGTTTTTAATATGTATACATGCCTAGTGCTGGATGGAGGACACAGAGGTCCAATGAAATCAATACCCCATTGATGGAAGGGTTCATCGATAACTAATGGCCTAAGGCATAAGGCTACCAACTGAGGGTGCCTAGTGGAAAGCTGACATTTCTAACAATTCTTTACAAACTTGTAGGCATCTTTGAACATACCCAGCCAGTAGAAGCAATTTCTTAGGATTTTAAAGGCAGTCACTGTAGATGAGAAATGCCCTCCGCATACATCTAAATGATACACAATTAACAACTTTTCCTATTGCTCTACATATACACATCTCAAAAAGGTTCCATCTATCTGTCTCTTATACAAAAGACCATTAGAGATCACATATTTTGTAGCCTTCAACCTAAGATTATATTTTTCTTTATAGCTCATGTTTGGAGAGCCTTCACCATATGTTTAAAAGTAGGTTACATTGGAGAACTAGGGGTCTATTGAACTTACTAGAAAAACAATGGGTGTTTCTTTAATACTATCAGAAGGTGAATCTTTGTTTTCAGCCATCAATTTTCATAAACCTGATCCTCTTACCAAAGAAGTAGGTTTAATAGTTAAATCATATTCTTAAACCTTAGTTACCCATACAACTCTTTTATTCACCCCAATCTCTTGCTAAGTTAATATGCTTTTTATCACCATTTCTGGCACATAGACAATCAAATGAGAATGTAGAATGTAGTACCTAAACTGCTTCAATGCTTTTACCACAATGAATGCATGTTTCTCCATTTTGGTATAATTTAATTCATGTTTCTTCAAGGGGATGCTCATGAAAGCAATTGGGGCTTCATTATCTCCATCATCCTTTTGAGTTAGAATGTTGGATAGAGTATGTTCTAAAGCATAGTAGTAGATAATGAAATCTTTTTCAAAATTAGGACTTACTAACATAGATGCATTTGAAATAGTTGTTTTAATATCCTCAAAAGATTCAACATGTATTTTACCTTTTCAAAAAATTCAGGGACAAAACTTCTTAGAAAATTGATTTGACCAAAGAAGGACTTCAAATCACTTCTATTAGTGAGCAGTGCCAATTTTTATATTGCTTTCACCCTTTCTGGGTTGATCCTTATGCCATCCTTAGAAATGATTTGTCCAAGCAATTTGCCTTCTTTGACAAAGAAAATAGACTTTTTAGGATTAAGGGATGTACTGTGTTGGCTACGTTAGTCTAGCACCATTCCCAAATCTCTCAAGTGGTATTTCCTTCTCTTAGAGTATATAGTCAAGTCATCAAGATATATCACAATTATTCTATCCCTCAAATCCTTAAAGGAAGAATTCATTGCTCTTTGGAAAGTCACTCTTGTGTTGATCAAGCCAAATGGTATCTGATTGTAAGCAAAAGTGCCCCAGGGAGTAATGAAGGTCATTTTGTACTGATCCTCAAGTGCAACGCTAATTTGATTATATCTTGAATAACTATTGAGCATTGACATAACTTCAAACCCAACAACTATTTGTAAAATATGATCCATGGTGGGAAGTACATAATTGTCCTTGAGGTTGGCTTGATTCAGATTTCTAAAATCCACACAAATTCTAATTTCACCATTTTCTTCCTCATAGGGACAATATTTTCTACCCAAGCTGAGTGATGAATTGGGTAGATTATGTAGGCTTTCAACATCTTCTCTACTTCTTTAAAAATAGCCTTGAAAACCTTGGGATTATAGTTTTTGAGCTTTTGCCTAAAGGTAGTAGCTTTTGGTTTTAAAGGTATATGATGTACAAATTCTCCATTTTTGAAGTTCTTCAAGTCTTCATACCCCCAGGAAAAGACATCTTGATACTGGGTAAGAAGTTTAGATAGCTTATCCTTCTCTTTCTCAAAGCAGGTCCGGCCAATTGAAATCCATTTGGGATTTTCTTCATTCCTAATATTTATTTTGTCATGTTCCTCTGCACCTTTATCAGGGTCACTTCTATTTTTGGCACTATCATCTTTTCTACCAAAGAGATGTTCTAGGGACACCAACCCCTTTGGGATATAATTACCTTTCAATTGAACAACTTCTCTTTATTTAGATAATCCTTCTCCAACATATTTACCCTCATGGTTTGATCCTTCAAAGAAAGTTTCAACAAAATTTCTAGCACACTCAATGAAATCCTTGAACTGTGCATCATTATAAAAAACCTACCATTGATTGACATTATTTGGGACTCTTGTTTTATAAATCATCTCAATCTTGTTGGTATCATTTTTGAATTCTAGATGTGGTAACAACAAGGAGGTTGAAATAGCTAAGGAATCTACTTTAGTGTTTTAAGAACGAGGCACACATTCAATAGAGAAGGCTTCAAAAGATTCAATTTCATCCAAAACTAGGTTTCTATAGTGTTTTAGCTTATCATTTTTCATAGAAAATTGTTTCCTTACCTATTTGAAAATGAGTTTAGCATCACCTTTCACCTTTAATTGTTTCACCCCCTTTGTTTTGGCCTCTTGCAAACCTAGAAGCAATGCTTTGTATTCTGTGGTGTTGTTGGTATTATGAAAATCTAATTTAAAATAAAATGGAAAAATGTCTCCTAAAGGTGAGATTAGGACAACACCCACACTTGACCCATAATTTGAGTAGCTTCCATCAAACTCTAGTGTCCACAGGGCTTCTTCGCCATTTTCTTTTTTGATTTCCTCACATTGCTTCTCTAGAAAAATAACATAGTTTACAAACTAACATTGTTCATATAGTATTTCTACTTTTGGATTGTCTAAAGGTACAATTGTGTATTTATCCTTTGGTTTTGGCTCCAATTTTATATTTTTCTTCCCTAGTGGAATATGGGCTTCAGACCAGTCCATCTTGATTTCTCCACCAATATCTTTACAAAAAGTTCTACTAAGCAACATTCCATAACTGGTCGGTATGTCAGCTACCAAGATAGTAATTTTTAGCCTCTTCTCTGGGTAGGCATAAATAATAGCTTGCACATCTTTTACTTGGCAACCAGGGGTACTTGCTTCCCATCCATAGAATAACAACAACCAAAATTTTCTATAAGCTCCAAGTCGAGGGCTTTTGCAATGGGCATTGGTATAATATTGTTCGATGGTCCAAAGTCAATGATACAGTTGCTGAGGTTTTATTCATCTAATAATAATGATACATAGAATATATTGGGCTTTTTCTCTTCTATTTCTCCTCCAATAGTATTAACAATTGATTCTCTATAAGGAGTATCTTTTCTGCATCCTTTAGATACAAAGGTAGGTTCACTTGCAGCCTTCGGGTTTTCAATCATACTATTAGTAAACTGAACATTAGTAGTAGAGCCTACTTTTACATAGTGGACTAACTTATCTAATTCCTTAGGATTCTATCTCAAATATTTAGTTGGAGAAATGGATATAGAAGAAGACTTATAGAATTCTACTATATCAAAGGCCGAAGTACCAGTTGTTGATTCTATTTTGGACAATATCCTGGGCTCTGCATTTTTTGTGGGATCAGCTTGTATGTGTTCTTTCCCTTTAGCATTTGATGAATTTAGATAGGATCTTGCATATATTTTTTTATTTCTTTGACCTCTAGTCATTACTTTACAAGCAAGGTCTTGAAGTGTCATGAAAAACACACCTCCTCTCTTTGTGTTCAGTTCGTATTCGAGAAAATAAGCACCTGCATTTTTCATTTTCTATTTTTTCAATTTCAGGTGATTATTCTGCCACAAGGGCATCTTTTGCTAATTGAACACAATTTAACCAATCAGGACAAGTTCGTCCATCATCATCTGTGGTGGTTAATGTGGGGTTTTACTATAATTTGGGGGTTGTTGATGCCTATGAATATCTTGGTAGGGAGCTTAGTAAGGGCCATGAGGTTTATTTTGCTGCATTTTCATCATGGCTACATCATCATCAAATTTTGCATGACAGGGTCTATGGGAATAGAGGATGAAGCTATACCAGAAGATTGAACCTCTCTTCTCCATTTACCAATAGTAATAAACGAGTCCTCCAATTGAATAGCCAGTCTTTAGGCAGCAGGTAAATCAAGAACTATGTCCTTGATGAGGTGAAAACTTACATCTAGAGGGACAACATAATCAAAGAATATATTTTGGTTTTTTTCATTAGGCCTAGATGCTATAGGAATCCTTTGAATTAACCTATTGAATTTTGCGACAAATTCTCTCATAGGTTCATGTATCTCCTTTTTCATTTGACTAAGTTGAAGTAACAAGGAGCACTCATTCTCAGGGGCTTTGAACCTATTTTTGAATGTATTTTTCATCTCATTCCAACTAGTAATGGAATGTTGGGGTAGGTGATTGAACTAATCAGTAGCAGCATCAATTAGCATTCGAACAAATAGTCTTACAACAACTTCTTGGGTAGGGATGCTTATAATGCCACATGTTGTATGAAAAGCACTCAAGTGATCATCTGTTGAAACTTTACCATCTCCACTAAATTTAGGTAGGATTTTTGTGGTTCCTTTAGGCAATGCTGTAGGGTTGACACCAAGGTTCAATGGACCTATGTTTTGTCCCCATGATTGATTGACAACCATGTTTGGTAATATGACTTGTAAAGGTTGGATATTCAAAATGAGAAAGAACAAGTTGAGCTTTCAATGAAGTAAAGATTGCAGTAAAGTTGATAAAGGGGACTATTTTGGTGGGGAATTGGGTTTACTATAGGACTTAGTTTTCTTCTTTTTGGGATTGTTAAAATCAGGCAGGAAAATCAAATTCTTTAGAGGTTCAAAGTTCTCATCTAGAGTCCCCTTTTCTCTTTCTCCTCTTGTATATCTCTTAGCAGCTAGCTCTATTTATCACTTTTATTTAAGGTCTGAGAAAGCCTATTGACCACTACCTCTTCTTGAATCTTAGGCACACCCCTTAATAGTTCAGCCTGTTCTTCTTCTCTTTCTAGGACCCTCAACACTTGTTGAAATTGTTGGCTATTTTGACACAATGTCCAAGCAGTTGCAGTCAAATTTGAGACTATATCTTCCTGTGTATCTTCAAATCTAAGATTAGGTTGTAACATAGGGAACACATCATCATGTGGGAGAACCATTATAATTCATAGTCCATTTTTTTTTGGTTCTATTACATAGGGAATCTCCCGAGTAGAGTAGCCAAAAATATGTTAATGAACATATTGTCTTTCTAATTACATAATAATACTAATTTACTCTATGCCCAGGACTTGGAAAGTACAAAAATGTTCACAAAAGTTGAGAAAACTTCTTGTAAATTTGTTTTCTCTCTATATTTATAGGTACAACTCCCTTTAAAAGATTTATCAATGAATCAAAAATTTATTTCACACTTTTTCTAGAAAGCACATAAGGACTCTCACATACTCCTAAGTAGTGAGGTGATAATTCATTCATGCAATAAAGAGAAAACAAGTCACAATCTTTCCTCTAAAACCAATCATTCAAAGAAAAGAATGATACAATAGCTTCATAATAATCATTCAAGAAATTTAACCAATGTGAACTATAGAAGAAACAACAATAGATATCTTCAAACAATAAATCAAATGCTTGCAAAGTAACAATGATTTAAACACTTGAAACACCAAGTTCCAAAGTGGGATCCAAGATGATATGTATCTATTGAAACTTCCTTAATGCACACAGTCATTAAAAAAGAAAATATATATATGCTATATGTCTATTGCTATAAAAGTATCTACTTATCAAAGTATTTTCTAGCTTTCTCTTCTAACCCCTAATTAGTTCAATGCCCCAACATTTATAGTTTTATTTCAAATCCTAAAGGCCTCCATTAAAGCCCAGCCATTTTGGTTTAAATGGTTATTATGCGAACAAAAAACAATTTTAAAGAAGATTGCCTAAAACATGACCGGAAGTAACTATCCTGATCAGACTTCATCGTCAGTCTTTTCCTCTTCACCCAAGATTTGCCTTACCAATTCCCAACTTTTGAAGGTGTTCATGAATTCTTGCATCACATGGGAATGGGGGTTCTTCAAACTTAGTAGCTTAGTCATACAAGCATCCTTTTTCCATTTGAATTCCTTGATTTTTAGGCTCTGTCATGGCATGAGATTCATGTTTAGACATAACATGGATTCAATATTTTCTAGTGTGGTGAAATCACTAGCATTAGGTGATTCATTATATTTAATTTTTGTAATAGCATCATTGAAGCTCTTTGTTAATGCTTTAGAATCCATGTTGTCATCATCAAATTTTAGAATTCCTATTGGATTTACTATATTCATGTCTTTAAGAAGCTCCTCATGCATCTCAGGAATCTTTCTTTTGATGGATTACATCTCTTTAATAGCTTCTTTGTAGATCAATTCTTTCTAGCCCATGTTATTTTTCATGATGAACAACATATGAGAATCCACATTTTTTATAGGATTCTCACTTAGAAACTTAAGCACTCCAAAATTTTCAACTTCAGTCACCTAAAACATAATATCCTGGCACTGACTTCGTTTAGTTTCCCATGCTGGGATAATGGTCTGAATCTCTCCCAAGAGCATTTCCCCTTTAGCATACATAGTGGTGAATTCTAGGATAAACTTATTACCTTCTTTGATAATGGAATTCACCCAATCTTGCATTACATCTGAGAGTAGCTTCCCCTTTTGCATATGTTTTACTAGTTGTTGGCTACTTGCAAAAGTAGGATCAAAAGATTGAAGGGCTTGAACAATTAGAAGGGCTCTAAGGTTCATCAATGAATCAATATAAGAAACCATGGTTACCACGAAGGCCTTGAGTTCCTTTTTCTCCTTGCTATCCTTTTCAAATTGGGTTAACATATGATCAGTAAAAAACTTAAAGAAATTATTGATTGTATTTCTATTGATGGTTCCAAGTTCAACCTAAGTAACTTTGAAGCCTTCACTATCAATTTCTCCAAATTTAGATTTTTACTTATATGTAGCCATTTCTGCTATGACCTTCCTAGTCACTAGGTCTTTAATTAAATGGGCATCAAGTTTTAGCTTTTAAGCTTTGGCACCGCATGTTGCATATTTTGTTACAATGTCCTTTACAGGCATACATATTAGCTACAAATTTCTTTTCTTACTAACTAAGCAAGATAACCATGATGGGAGAATGGGATTAGTAGAGATTGCTTGAGTATCCCAGGTAGGAGTCATAAATTTAGGCTAGTCTAACCTAGGAGCTTCAATAAATTGTACATCACCATCAGGATTATTTGAGAGACCAAAACCATCATCTAAATCTTATCCTCGAGTCAGCATCTTTTCCTTTTGAACTTCTTGCTGCATGAGGGCTTTAGACTTGGTTTTAGATCTAGTTAGAGGAGTCATGTTCTATGTGGGTGCTGACATCTTTTTATGCTTGCCAAGAGTAGACACACCACCTACAATAAGAGATGAAACTTGGATGTCAGAGGTCAGTGGTTCAGAAAAAGAAACCATTTTTGGAGATGGTTCATAGACTACTTTCATTGTCTGCCTCCTTAACCAATTGTTTGTGTGACTGAGAATGGATCTAGTTCTTAGATTTATATCATCTTCTTCTTCCTAATTACAATCCACTTCTAATTGTCTTGACTCATTGGCTTCCTTCCACCCAAGTTCAACAACATCTAAACCATCTTCAACTACTCCTTCAAGTTGAAACTTCAATTTGAGGGAATTGATCTGTTGAAGTGTTAATCTTGAGTGGTCTCTTTTTAACACTTCTTCTACATTCTTACAGTCCTACCATAAATCCTCCAAGTGTGGGATTGTGGATTACTGGCCCTTCAGACCAAGAATTTGAGCCACAAATCCTTTACTGTCAAAATCCCTTCTTCCCTAGTAAGACCCAAAACCAAAGCTAAGAAAATTGTTGCCTATGACTGGAGCATTGATCATGCTACTACAAGTTAAAGGGCCAAGCTTGATAGGAAAAACCAACTCCCAATTCTCTTGTGGGAGATTATCCTTAATGATAGAGAATAGTTTCCTATAGACCTTAGCTAAAACAAAATAGTCAAGTGCATAACATGGTAACCTTATTGGCTCATCTTTGAACCCACCTATTCTCAAATAGGTGAACTTTAGGAATTGCATGTAATAGCTTCCATAATTTTGAATTATTCTTTGGGCCTCTGAGGATAGCTTGGGCATGAGTGTCTTTTTCAGAGATAAATGTACACTTTCTAGCAATACATTGTGCACCTTTCTAAAGTTTTCTAACTTTCTCTTTGTAGTAGGGGACAATATCAATAGACTATTACTTCCTCACTCCAAATCTCATGGGGTAGGGAAGTGAGATTACTAACACAAGCAATGTAGTATGTAAGATAAGATGCCATGTAGAAATTCTCCTTGGATTCCTTAGCATGTCCAAGTTGTGTTCTTAATGAGCTAGCAATTATTTCTGCCCAATCCATCCATTGTTCTCCCTTTAAAATAATTTCAGCATAATGAAACATCCATTCTTCAAAAAGGAGGACATCAACTGAACCCTTAACTCGATGTAATAGCACTACAAGATCATGAATATGGGGTTTTAGGTGATCTTTTGTGACTATTTTGAGTAGTCTTGAACTTCCACCATAATTATTCATTGTCCACTTCTTGGCTAGGATATTAAATTATTCTCTTGGGGTTTCTTGGTATTCAATTAGGGATTGGGTGGGAGAAAATGCAACAAAAGTACTTTCTGGTAGATGCAACATTGAGGCAATAGTTTTCCTAGATATTGATAGCACAGGTTCTCCATCTTTATTCAGGATACATTTACTCCTTAAATCATAATGATCAATACAAATTTGGAGTAATTAAGGGCTTAACATGGTAGGAGGGAAGGCTATGGCTTCAACCAAACAACTAATTAAAATTTACATACAACCATTGAATTCATCGACATGCTGAAGTAAATTTGACTGTAATCTTTCTAGCCTAACACTTTCTAAATTAGTATCACAAATAATGGGTCTTTTACACTCCAAACTTGACACATTCCCAAAGAAATGTAACATGGATTTCATCTTAAATAAGGAAAGAAAGGCTCACACTAATTCTATTTTGAAATGCACACAGATGGTAGAACAAAAGGAAGGTTTTTCATTGTTCTCACCTGTAACTTGCCGAAAGAAATAACCTCCTTTCTTTTCCCTTAGCAACTCCTTCAAATTTCCCTTTCACATGATAATCAAAAGGAAAAACTACACTCTTTTTAAGGGAAAGATAACATAAGTGCAAAAGTATAGCCTCCTAATGAGGCATTCATGATAGATTAACTGCAGTTAAGCTCACACATTCAAAATCTTTTGATGTGACCTTTTATTAAATACTTCCCTTTGCAGCTATACTAAAAATGATTAGCTTTATCTGATGCCCAATCCTTCCTTTGGTGAAAAGATCTTCCACTTTTAAGTCATAATGGCATTTTCCCATGCTTGAAATTAAGGCACCTCTTTTGAATCATCACCCCTTGATGTGGTAATTTATGCCACATGAACACGTTGGCTTGACTAACCCATAATCAATTTTATCAGAGAACCTTAGTTATAGAACCACTTTGAACTACTTCAAACCAAGCTTCAAAGTGGTTCAAAGTAGTTCAAAGGAACACTCCAAAGTCTTGCATGAATTACCTGCAGAAAACAAAGGTTACCATAAAAAAACCTTTGATTGAACTGCTTTGAACTACTTTGAACCAAGGTTCAAAGTGGTTCAAAGAGGTTCTGACAAAGACAAGGAAAGACATGAAGCTTTCGGTGACTTTATACAATGTTTTCAATGATTGGGAGAGCATGAAACGACAATAAGAAGCTTTGATGACTAGATGGGCAGTTTAGGAAAAGTTTAAAATATGGTGACTCATAATATGGCTAACAACTTGGTTAGGTGAAGGAGAGTGGGTGAGCTTGAACTTGAAGTTGAAGTATGTTAAGAGTTCAAATTCAACTTCAAGTTTTTGAAAAAAGAGTCTTGGCTGACAATACTGCATACTGTGTGAATAGCGAGGTAACAAAACACTTCTGGCATAATCAATGTACCCAAATTCCTAACCCAAGCATTACATATTGGATCCTCTATTGCTCTGTTCTTGTAGAAAAACCAAAACAATTCATACCCATTTCTATCAAAAGCCTCTACATCTCTACATAACGCATATGGGTCTTTGAAAGAAAGATCATTTACATTTTGGGCATTGGTGGAACTAGGTACAATATGTATCCATTTTTTCATGAATGTGTTCGAAACCTTTGGTGATGCGTCTAGTTCTTCAATCACTGCTTGTGCAATTAATTCTCCTTCTCTTTGAGCTATCTCTGCAAGTGATTCTATTAATTGTGTATACTAAATGCTAAAGCTTACTGGAATTCACTCTAAAACTTGAAATTCACTCAAGAAATATAGGCAATTAAGAAAATGGTAATGAAAATTTTCTTATCTTTCAAGCTTTATTTTCTTCTAGAAGGGGAGTGTAGTATTAAGGGCAATTAAGATCAACACACTTGAAAAAGCTATCAATCCTCAAAAAGTTCACAAAGTCTACGTCCTTTAATATCTTCATACATCTAGCTCATTTTATTTTTATCCAACTTAGATGTTACCATTAAAACTACTTTCATGCTTTAAAATTGATAGTTACGATGATGTGCAGAACAACTCATCACTTTTTTGCCACGAATTTTATGTTTTTCTTGATTTTGGGTGCAACATGTGACTAAGGTTTTTATTTTTAGTGCTTCACACTCTCACATCTCATCTTTCTAAATTTTGAGTTTGGCTTGTGATGTTGTGAATACCATTATTCGCTCCTTTGTTGCTCTATTTTACTTTAACCTTTAAACTACTACAATTCAATGATGAATCCTTTACTTAACATTCTACACTTTTTCAATCATTTGTCACTGAACACTTTTTATGCCCATGAAGATGTGCTACTTTACTATCTTACCTTATCGCCCCTTTGTGACCGTTAGAGAAAATGTGCTCTCTAACCATGTGACACTGCTCTAAGCACTTTCCTTTGAAATTTTCTTTTAACTGTTCATGGATTTGAATCATTATTTAATAATCCTTTATTCCTACTTGTGAAGATGTGCTCCATTGTTTCATTTGATTTTTATCTTCTTCTCACAACTTCACCACATTGAACTGAAATTGCTACACAATCCCTTGTGAACATGCGATGGTCTTTACCTTAACCATTCTAAACTTGTCTACTCTTACTCACAACATTAACTAGGTAACTAGATTTAAACCTTGTTATAATGCGATGCAATACATTCTCCACTTCACTTCCTTTACCATGGGTTATTCAGAACTCCAACGATGGTCTGCTAGCATAAATATCAACTACAATGATCATTGAATCACTCTATCACAACTTTACATATTACCTTACATTAAAACTTTGTGAACCAGTGACAAGAACTTATTCTAACTACTGGCATCTTTATGAATTATTATGTGTGTGTGTATGTGTATTATACAAATAGTAGTATTCCCTCTCAAATTTTTGTATTTCAAAAAATCTAAATCTTCATGTAGTTGTTGATGTGTGTATTATGTAAATAACATATCTAAGTAGTTCAAACATTATATGCCAAAATCAACTTTTTCCCTCATAACTAAATTTTAAATATCTATATATAACTAGGTCTAGGATCATGTTGGATAATAAGTGAAGAAAAAAATAGGGAGACAATCATTGGATTGTTGTCTAACTTGAAAAGAAAAGGTGATGGAAAATATTATTATCCCTCCAAATTTTGTAAGGGCTTAAACCATTGAAGACTGCTAATCAAAATAACTATTTTGTTGTTGTTGGAAGAATGGTCGAATTAAATGGGGCATGACTATCATCCACAGGTAAGTTGTTCATTATATCATTTTAATAATTTATATACAAATGAAATCCCTAGATTATGAGATCATGACCATGGTTTATTTTTGTTCATCAATTTTATATAGGTTGATCTCCCCAGGGAAGTACATGAAATGGACCACTAAAATCAAGATAATATGGTTCTTGATGTGAAGGAACATAGAGGTGCTAATATTCAAGGTGAAGATAATGATCCCATAGAAGATGGGGATCATGCTCCAAAAACACAATTGAAGATGATGATACAAATACATTAATCCATGACACTTTTAGTCCAAGTGCACTTAATCATGTTGATGATGATAACCTTGATGGTTTTCATGATGTACATCAAATTATGAAGGAAAATTCACCCCTTTATGAAGGGTCCCTGCTAGAAATGGGAAATACTGAGAGGGGTGAGGTGTGAATCAATATTTCACAAAGTTTTTCCCAACTATGGATATCTTTAACAATCTTTAAACATGGATATGTAATCAAACTAAAAAGTAAACATAATAGTAATACAATGTAACTCATAACACCATTATTGTCCTGACCAAGGGAAACCCCTGGTGGGGATGGTACCCACAAAATGATCCTCTAATCAAAAGTAACTTGTGAAAGATATTGACCATTTTAGGAGTATATTATATATATATATATATATATATATATATATATATATATATATATATATATATATATATATATATATGTCCTTGTTAGAGGATAGGGCATTACTAGAAGCATAAACATTGTTAGCAGTTGGTATTATAATCACAAAAGTAGCAAGATAATACCACTACTCAAACATCCATATATAATGATATATTTTGTACACAAAAGGTATAGATACAAAAAAACTTTTTGACAATGTTGATATCTTCAATATCTGCTTTATCCTTAATGGATCTCTTTTGAAAGCTTTGCATATACCATCTTTCCTCTTCTCTAACATATAGTTCACATCATATAATTATCACAATACAATGACATTGTTATCACATAACTTTGCTTATAGAAATCTTTCCTGTATACCATTTTGTTCTATCTTGTTGGCCTTCAAGTCTTTGCACATGTCTCAAAATACAAAATTGACCTTTTCCCACTTAGTTTTAACATATAGGATGTCTTCCCATAATAGTTAACTAATTATTTACATGAACCAAACTAATTACCTAACATGATTTACCATTTACTTGCCTTCATTTTTTCCTACCTATAAATGGGTGTAATTGGTAAATCGTTGATATCTCTATCCATACTAGTCATCATGACTAGCGCTCTAAGATATAGAGTCCTCATACTATTTAATATCTTCCCTAAAGTTCACACATCTCAATTCATTCAATTTTAACCTCACCAATCAAAAAGGTGTCTCTACTAATAGTTATCTTTTGTAACACTTAGACAATTTTTTGAATTATCTCCTCCAAAACATATCTCCAGAATTTGCTCATCGAATATAGCATACATGTTTCCATAAAGAAAAATCTCATAGTAATTTTTTTTCTCCTCTTAGAAAAACTAACAAAAATCCCCCTTTGACATTGATGGGAACATATGGGAAAATTGGCTAAGTCCCAAAAATTTAAAATTACATAATGTGAAGTTCTTCACATGGGAATACGAAATTTTCAAAATGTCAATCATTTCTATTAATATACCATCTTTTACATGATACATAATCCCCATTACATAATACCTTACATCCCCTTTTAGAATGTATATTACTCCCCCTTACACAAATCTTATAGTCTCTTTTACAATGTATACCACTCCCCCTTATATCTTACATTATAAAATTTTACATACACTCCTCCTTTGACACCAATGAAAAAGGTGAGTCAAAAACTATTTACTTTTTTTTTTGGAATTCTACCTTCTTGACTTCAAGCTGACAAATTTGATAGGCATGAGATACAATCAACAAAGTTTGTCTTCAAATTTGTAAATTCCTTATGTCATAAATCTTGGACTGCCTCAAATACACTGATTAAAGCACATAGTTCACAGGATGTTATCTCTACAACATTAAAATCTGAATATTTTGAAAAGAGATTATTTTAAGTGTAGAATCTATCATGGAATGATCATTATTTTTTGTAATGATGTCAAACCTGCTACTTCCTAGTAAGACAACTGCTTTTTGGTTTGAATTCTTTCATTTGTTTGATTGATGAAGAGGATTTGAAAAAATAAAATAATAAGAGTACCTCGAGAAAGGTTGAGTTATTTGATGTATAAAAGGAGCACTAAGACCAAGTAAGACATGGATGATATTGTGTATTGTTGATCTACTCAAGGATAAAGTGAACAATTACTTTAGCTAAGCCAAGAAGTGTTTTCATAAAAAGTGTCTGCCAAGCCTGGCCGAGAAAACAATGTAAGCTGAGAAAATTCTAGTTCAAGCCAAGTAAAAATTTAGTATACGATGAGCATCAGGAAAATAACAGTGCTAACCAAACTAAGAAGATGTAGTTGATGTCGATCAACCCAGTGTTGGTCGAGCATCAAAAGACTATTATTGCTAAGTGAACAATGTGGATATTGAGTGACAACAAAAAGTGTTAAATCAAATATTTGATGAATTTGAGCTAACTAATTTAATTTCTTAAATTGTGTGAAGTGTTTGGAAGATAAGTATGATGAGCTAGTGACACAAAATTCAAGATAAACCATTTTGAGACAAATTCAAAGAGGAGTGTAAGAGAAGTTTCTAGAGGGACTAAAATGGATGATTATGGTTAAATAAAAAAAGACCTAAATTCTCTATTTATAGAGATAGTAGGCTAGAAGCAAAGGTTGTTAGGTTCAAGAACCTAAGAAAGACAAGAAGCCTAGGGTGTTACTCCATATGGTTGTTGAAAACAATTGATTAATTGTGTATTGTCTTTGATGTTACACAAAATGTCATATCATTACTAGTCAGTGTATGCAGAGCTCACTTAGGGGATGAAGATGATTTCTTGTGTTCACCAAGAATTCTAGAGTTTTCCAAGTTCAAAACACAGTGTCTAGCAAGTTCACTCGGTTGTCAAAGGAAAGTTTGTAGAAGTTGTCCAAGCTCACTTGGTTAATGAAGAAAATGTAGGATGGAACTAGTGTTAATCGAGCTCACTCAGTTGCCAAAGGAACTTTGTGAATATTCAGTGTTAACCAAGTTCACCTGGTTAACACAAGAAAATTATTTTTGAGTTAGTGTCTACTGAGCATGGTCTGCTAACAAAGGATTTTCTTTTTTTGGCATATTGAGTTCAATTGATTTAGTTGTTGGTTCTAGCTAACTAAGAAGATGAATATTGAGTATTCTAAGTTGTATTCAAGCTAACTTGACAATGTGTAAGATGTAAATATAAGGTCAAGTTGAGGATTGAATGTGTGGAACATAACAAAAGATTTAATGATGCTTAGAGGAAGCAAATTAGAAAGATAAGCATAATATCCTTGTTGAGCTACAAAGATACATTTGATCAGGAAGAATCAAGTATACAAGAAAGAATTGAGATCTATAATCAATAATTTAGTTGCATCAGAAATTAGGTCATCTCATTGTTACTCTCTAACCACTGTAGCCATGATCAAAATCTCTTAACAGAGTTCTCTTAACAACTATTTGTAAATCATCTAACAAGGTGGCATTTCTACACTGAAGTGTCCAAAGACCTCTAACAATGCCACTCCTAATAGGGTGGTTAGATCCTCTAGAAGGGTCACACCTAATAGTTTTTTTTTAATTCTTTAACAGGGTTGGCTCCTAACAGGGCTCACTTTAGAAGAGTGAAAATCAATAACTAGTTATAATTGGCAATTTTCCCCAAATTGGATTTCCATGTTAAATCGCAATGTCACTTGTATTCATGCTATTTCTTTTATGTGTATGCAACTAAGTTAATTTTAAATGTAATCCCATTAAGATTAGTATATTCAATCATTTTTGAGTTATAGTATTTTCTAGAGTAAACCAAGTGCACGTGTGTTTGCCAAGTTACAAAAAAATACAATTTAATCAGAGTTTTGATTTGTACTGATATCTAAGGGATCTCGAATTTATTTTTTAGTAACTAATTCACCCCTCTCATCTTAGTTACTCCTCTTATATTTCCAATAATTGGTATTAGAGCTTCTTGGTTCTTGCAAAAAAGGTTTCAAGGACCTAAGCTAAAGATTAGGAAGTCTTACAGAAGAGAGATTCTAAAGCTGGATAGAGATAACTTCAAGGCATAGAAGGAACTCATGAGGCTACACTTGACAACCATTAGAGATTCAAGGCTAAAGTATCTAGATGCCAAATACAAGGCTCCTAATAGAACTATGACTATTGAAGAAATTGTAGAGAAGAAGAGTCATAATATCATGATGATTGATATTGCTTCATCTCTCAACTATGTTGAATTTGATGAGATCAAAGATTGTGGAACTACTTATGAAATGTGGATCAAGCTAAAAGACATCTACGAAGGAGATGAAAATGTAAGGAGAGCCAAAGAAGAAAGTCTTGGAGGACAATTGGATCAAATAAAAATGAGAGAGGATGAAAAAATTGCAAAATATGTTGAAAGAATCAAAGCCAGTGTTAGTGATATCAAAGGCTCTGGAGTAACAATTAAAGATGTAACATTGGTAAGAAATTTATTCATAACCCTTCTTCCTATCTATGAAATCAAAGTGTCTATTATTCAAGAGATGAGATGTGATCCAAATAACAATATAACTTTGGATTCTCTAGTTAGAAGATTGACAACATTTGAACTAGATAACTATGACAATTATACTCCTAGTTCTACCAATCTTGAGTTTGTATTGGAGCCAAGATATCACTCAAAAATAAATCTAAAAGATCTAAAAGAAAATAATCTAAAAGTGAAAAGTAAGATAGTTCTGAAAATGATCTTGAAGCCATTCAAGCATTGCTTGCAAGAAGGTATCCCAAAGGCAAAGGAAAGTATAAAGGTATGATTCCTCTAATCTATTTCTCTTATGAAGAAGTTGACACATTTCTTTGAGGTGCCCAAATAGAGAAGAAAAAGATGAAAAGAAGCACAAAAAGTACAAAGGCAAGAAGGATTTCATGAATTTCAAGGACTGCAAGGACAAAGGTAAGAAATATTATTTTATGGCTAAAGATTTAAATAGTAGTGAAGATGATAAAATGGTTTATATTGTTGTAAAAGATGAATCTAATGATGAAGGAGATAAAATGGAACTTATCTCTCATGTTAGAAAAAATGATACATGGGTTATTGATAGTGGCTTCTTACATCATATGACTAGTGAGAAAACAAAATTTGAACACATGGAACATTAAAATGGTGGTAGTGTGAGACTTGGAAACATTAAACCTTGTTATGAAAAGGGAAAAGGTTGTATCTCACTAACCAATGAATTTACATGTGATAATGCTCATTTAGTTGAAGATTTAAAGCATAATCTATTGAGTATGGCACAATTGAATAACATTGGATTCAAGGTAGAATTCATGAATGGGAAGGCCAAGCTACTAGATGGAAAAGGAAATCTAGTTGGGTCTAGCTGATGTAGGAGCATCCTAGGCTTGCTTGTGATCCTACATGTTGGGGGTATTTGGCTTTGGAGTTGTGGACTTGGTCACCAAAGGAGTGGTGCTCGGTCCCTATTGAACGTAGTTTTGGCCAAGGTGCTCAGTCCTTAAAGGGGCTCAGTCACTGAAGATCTTAGTAGTTATTATTGCTCGACACCATGTTGTGCTTGACATGTGTTGGCTTCTTAGCATGTGTTGGTTGCTCGATATGTATTGGTTTCTCAGCAATGCTTGGGAGTTTGCTGACACTCGATAGTGTGTTGGTGTCGACTAGAGTTCTTGGTGTATTTTATGCATGTAGCATGTGATTGTGACATGGATCAAGATGGGAGTTTGTTTGGACCTATGTGTGGTCTTGGTTATCTCTTCCATGTGCATTTAATCAATGTTGTAAACTTGGGGCTTGTTTGAAGTATTTTGTGTAGTTATTGCTTGTTAACTGCAAGTTAATGTGAGGGTTAACATTTTGTATTTAATGTTTGTTGTGAGTTGACTTGTTGCTTAAAAATGCATTTAATGCAAGGGGTTTTACTTAATTTGTAATTGCTAGGCCAACTTGTGGCTTAATTGGGTATAAGTAAGGGGTCTTGTGGAGTCTTTAGTCACAATCATCCAACTTGGAGAAGAAGATGAAGTGGAAGAGAAAACTTTGAAGGTCTAGTAGCTAAGGCTTGGAAAGCAAGGAGATTGCTTGGTGGGATTGTGAGCACAAGTTGAGATTTTCCTTGGAGTTTTCTACCAAAGTGTAGATCAGGACTAGTTGGGATTGGTGTTGCAAGTTGGTTCTTGTGGGATCTTGCAGAACTATTATTGATTGATTTTTGTATTTGGCCCTAACCCAGAAGGTCTTATAGCTTGACATATTGCATGTAAATAGTTATTTTATAAATAAAGAGTTGTGATTTGGTGTCAAATCTTGCATTATTATTGATTTTTTGTTGTGTTTCCTCTATGTGATTATTTTCTGGGGGCTAGGACATTTCCTTTGGGGATTGTCCTACCTTGCACTATGTTAGGTGGTATTAGAGTGAAGTTTATTCCTAAGCATGTAGAAAAATCACTAAAGATGATGCACTTTGCACCAGAATCATGGGTTGGAGAAGGTTGATCTTTTGGAGCCAATTGATCTTCTGGATTTATGGATCTGTTGCATAGGGTTTATGAAAATATTAGAAGATGACTCTAAGAAGATTGGACCCTAGGGTGATTGATGATCTTAGTGATGTTGTGGAAGAAAGAATCTTAGAGAAGGTTAAAGCAGATTTTAGATCTAAGATGGAGGAGGTTAAAGCTACTTTTAGATCTCAAATAGCATCGATGAAGAGTTATATGATTTCTAAAATTGTGAGTGTTTTAAGTGGTGTACCTAGGCATGCAAGTACTAAAGGTAGTTATGAGGAAGTTGTTGAAGAATTTGAAGTTGCTAGATTGATTGGTGAGGATAGAACTAATCATATGGAGAGACCTATTGGAGTTAGGGCTGGTTAGTTTGCTAGACTTGGATCTTAGTTGAAGCTAAAGCATAAGATGGAGGTTTCTAATTTCTTAGGTACTTTGAAACCTGAAGACTTGATTGACTGGATTGGTGAATTGGAAGATCCTTTGAGCTTGAGGATATTGAGGATCAACTTAGAGAAAGGTTGGCACAAACTAAGTTGAAAGGACATGTTGCTCTTTGGTGGAAGGAACTGCAATGAGATCAAGAAGAGGAAGGTGAAATGAAGATCTCTAGATGGAGATTGATAGTGACTAAACTAAAGGATAAGCTCATTCCTATTGATTATAAACTTGAGTTGTTTAATAGGTTGCACAATCTGAAGAAGAAGGATATGACCATGAAGGATTATATCGAGGAGTTCTACAAGTTGACTATTTGGTCTAGGCATAAAGAATTGTCAAAGGAGAAGGTAGCTCAATACATTAATGGTTTAAGATTTAATATTCGAGATGAGTTTGGTATGTTGAATATTTATTCAGTTGAGGATGCTTATCAATATGCTTTAAGAGAAGAAGAGAAGCTAAAAGGGAAGAATCAAGGTAGTTCCTGAGGGAAGGAGAAATAGGATAGCTCAACATGAGCTAAACTAAGTGTAGAAGTTGAACCTAAACCTATTGATTAGAAAAGGAGTATAGGTGGAGGTGTGTTTAGAGGTAATTGTTTTAAATGTGGCAAAGAAGTGCATAGGTCTTTTGAATGTCCAATTGGTAGGATAGTTGTTTTTGTCAATGAGGTTGCAGTGTAGGAAAATTAGCTTAAGCAATGAAAGAATTTGTTGGCTCAACGAGTACTAGTGGGTCAAAGATCATTAGATTCTTGTTAAAGGACTAGTTTGTTCATGACTTGTTGTAAGTCTAGTGGCAAAGTTTGTAAAGTGATTGTGGATGGTTGTAGTACTAATAACCTTGTTTTTGAAGATATGGTTCATAAACTTACTTTGAAGAGAGTGAGACATCCTTGTCCTTATAGGATTGGCTAGTTGAAAGGTGAGCATGTTTTGGAAGTGAGGGAGCAATGCCTTGTTGACTTTCAGATTGGACAATATAAGGATCAAGTGTTGTGTGATATTGTGGACATGAATAGTTGTCATGTGTTACTTTGTGGACCTTGGCAATATGATTGTAGGATTCTGCATGATTGTGTCAACAATGTGTTTACTATTGAGAAAGGTGGCAGGAAGTTTTCTCTAATTCCTTTGTAGAATGAAGAGCTCAGTAGGAGGAACCTGAGTATTGGTAGCCAAATTGAGTTGGTAGATTCTAAGAAGGTTGGAGATTAGTATGGAAATCATACCTATGGAAACCCTATGATGGATGTGAAGAAGAAGAACAATAAAGGAAACAGTGTATAAGTTGAAGACTTGGATGATATGTATGGGAAGAACTAGTTTGGGATTTATGTGTTGAATCCTAAAATATATTCTTTTAGCTACTAGAACATATTTTTTAACATGGATTGTCTAATGCAAGAGCATCCTAGGGTTATTTTTGATCCTACATGTTGGGGGTATTTGGCTTTGGATTTGTGGACTTGGTCACCGAAGGAGTGGTGCTTAGTCACTATTGAATGTAGTGTTGGTCGAGCTGCTCGGTCATTGAAGGGGCTTGATTGCTAAAGACCTCAACAGTTACTATTGCTCAACGCGTGTTGGATTTCTAGCATGTGTTGGCTACTCAACATTTATTGGTTTCTCGGTGATGCTTGGGAGTTTGTTGACACTCGGTAGTGTGTTGGTGACAACTGGAATTCTTGGTGTATTTTATACATGTAGCATGTGATCATGATGTGGATCAATCTGGGAGTTTGTGTGGACCTATGTGTGGCCTTGGTTATCTCTTCCATGTGCATTTAATCAATGTTATAAACTTAGATCTTTTCTAAAGTGTTTTTTGTAGTTATCACATGCTAACTACAAGTTAATGTGAGGATTAAAGTTTTATATTTAATGTTTGTTGTGAGCCGACTTGTGGCTTAAATATGAATTCAATTCAAGGGGCTTTGTTTAATTTGTAATTGCTACGCCAACTTGTGGCTTAGTTGGGTATAATTAAGGGGTCTTGTAAAATCTTTAATCATGATCATCCAACTTGGAGAAGAAGATGAAGTGGAAGAGCTAACTTTGAAGGGCTAGTAGCTAAGGCTTGGAAAACAAGGAGATTGCTTGGTGGGCTTGTGAGCATAAGTTGAGATTTTCCTTAGAGGTTTCTACTAGAGTGTAGATCTGGACTAGCTAGGATTGGTGTTGTGATTTGGATCTTGTGGGATCTTGCATAACTGTTATTGTAATTGTTGTTGTATTTGTCCATAACCCAGAAGGCCTCACAACAGGGCATATTGCATGTAAATAGTTTTTTATAAATAAAGAGTTGTGATTTGGTAGTAGATTTTGCATTATTATTACTTTTTTGTTGTGTTTTTTCTATTTTTTTATTTGTTGGGGGCGAGGACATCTCCTTTGAGGATTCTCCTACCTTGCACTACATCACTGGGAAACAAATAAAAGGTAACCTATTCTGCCTAGATCCCAGTGAAAGTTAATGTTTAATTGCTCAAGTAGAAGAAATTTGATTATGGAATAAAAGTTTGTGTCATGTGAACTTTGATAATCTAGTCAAGATAAGAAAAAAAATGAGTAAGAGGTATTCCTACTCTAAGGAAACCTCATATGGTTCTATGCAAAAATTGTCAAATTGGTAAGATGGGAAAAACAAGTTTCAAAAGCAAAAACTATCATTCAGAAGAAGTCTTGGAGCTAGTTCATATAGACTTACGTGGACCTATTGGAATAGAGAGTTATACTGGAGATAAGTATTTTATTCTATTTGTTGATGATTATTTTAGAATGATGACTATAATATATCTAAAATAAAAATATGAAACTTTTCATTAAGTGGTATCTAGGAAGAGTAGAGAGAGAAACTGGAAAGAAGCTGAAATGTTTGAGATCAGACAGAGGTGGTGAATTGATATTCAATGATTTCAATGAATTATGCATTGAAAAAGGAATTTAGAGACAAGTATCAGCCCTTGGTACACCTTAGCAGAATGGTATGGCTAAAAGAAGGAATAGATCCATCATAGATTGTGCAAGAACCTTAATGATAGAAAAGAGTGTTGTAATCAAATACTAGAAGGAAGAAATCAATATTGTAGTGCATACCTTGAACAGAGTATAGTTGAAGAAAGATTCAAATAAAAATCTTTATGAAATATGGTATGGCTACAAACCTAATGTAAGTTACTTGAAAGTATTTGGTAGCAAATGTTATATCTTGAAGGAATCTAGGAAAGATAAATTTGATGTCAAAGGTGATGAAGGCATATTCCTAGTATACTCCTGCAGAAGTAAAGCATACAAATGTTTGAATCTAACTACTCATAAGATCATAGAAAGTGCACATGTGAGAATTCATGAATTCGCAAAAAAGAGTGAAGAAGAAAGCAACAAAGAACCTAAGGATTATAGAAAGTTTGTTTACTATTAACCTAATAAATTGCCATATCTATTTGGAAGTCAGGAGGCCTAACCTCCCAAGTCCCCAAAAGCTACTAAGTTGTAACCAGTGCAACCTGAGTCACAATCTGAATGACCCAAGTCATAGTCAAAAGCTACTGAGCTAGTGCCAGAGAAAACCAAGTCTAATGGACCCGAATCACAGATGGTGGGATCCAAGTTTGATATAGAAGATCATGAAGAGGTTAATGGAACTTGTTCTGAATGCAAAGTACCTATGTTAGCAAGATATTTCAAAAGACACCATGCACCTGATTAGATCATTGGAGACAAGTTAGATGGAATAATGACAAGAAACAAATTGAAAGGTACATGTTTGCTTGCTGAATTTGAACCTAAAAATGTTAAAGATGCTTTGGATAATGAAATTTGGATTGAAGCTATGAATGAAGAAATAGAAAAAATAGAGAAGAATAATACTTGGACTCTTGTTCCTAGACCCAAGGATAAAAATCTAATTGGCACAAAGTGGGTATTTAGAAATAAACTAAATGAAGATGAAAAAGTTTCAAGAAACAAAGCAAGATTAGTTTGTAAAGGTTATTCTCAAGAAGAAGGTATTGATTATGGTGAAACTTTTGCTCCTATTGAAAGATTGGAAGGTGTTAGAACTTTACTTTCTTATGCCACACACTTATCAAATAGATATAAAATCTGCATTCTTAAATGAAACTCTTGATGAGAAATTCTACATAGAACAACCTAAAGGTTTTGTAGATCCTAGAAAAAGAGATATGGTCTACAAATTACACAAAGAATTGTATGGTCTCAAGCAAGCTCTCAGAGCTTGGTATGAAAGAATTCATAAGTACTTGATAAATATTGGTTTTCAAAGAACAAATGATAATAGTAGTCTATCTATCAAAGAAGGACCAGACAAGAAGATTGTGTTGGCAGAAAACTTTGTGGATGACACTTTATTTATAGGAAACGATGATTTATGCAACACATTTTTAGTAGAGATGAGTATATAATTTGAGATGTCCATGTTTGGAGAGATAAAATTCTTTGTTGGATTGCAAATCCAATACAAGAAAGATGGTATCTACATTACTCAATCCAAATATATCAAGGAGATACTAAAGAAGTTTGGAATTGAAGATTCAAAACCTATTGGAACACCTATGTCTACTAGACATATTCTTTCCAAAAATGATGATTCCAAAGAGGTAGATCAAACCACATATAGATCAATGATTGAAAAATCGTAGTATGTAGTGCACACAAGGCCTGATATTGCATTAACAGTTGGTATGGTGATAAGATTCTTAGTAAATCCCAAATAAAATCACATGATGGAAATCAAGAGAATTATTAGATATCTAAAAGGTACTAAACACTATAGATTATGGTACAAAAAAAGAGGCAATTTGGATTTGAAAGCATTGACATATGTTGATTGGGTAGGAAGTGTTGATGACAAAAAGAGAACAATTGTTGGAGCATTTTTTATTGGTAAAAGTCTAGATCTTGGATAAGAAAGAAGCAAAATTGTATTTTTTAGTCTAGATCAAAAGTTGAATATGTGGCAGTTATTCCAATTTTGTTTGGTTCAAGCAATTGTTGGCAGGTATGAATATAGAGATCAAGGATCTAGTAGTTATCTTCTATGATAACACTAGTGCAATTAGTATGTCAAAAATTCCTGTGATGCATACCAAAACCAAGCACATTACTATAAAATATCATTTTTTGAGAGAATTGGTACAAGATGAAGAGGTAAGATTGGAGTATGTGAATACTAAAGAGAAAATTGTAGATATATTCACTAACCCATGACCTAAGGATGCATTTTTGTATCTAAGAGGTAAGTTAGGGGTCATTACCCTATCTAAAGCTCACTAAATTCAATTTATTGATGCATCAACCAAAGCATGTTGAAGATCAAACAGTTGATGAAGTATTGACAAGGCACATTGCAAATGAATTAGTAAATAAGGTACATTGATATACACTAAACATTGTCTTTGGCATGAGATGTCAAAGAGGGAGAATTTTTCTATCATATCTCATCTAAATTTTATTACTTCAGAGATGTTAAAGAAGGAGAACTTGGTCTAGTATCAAAGAAGGAAAGTTTTCTATTAGAAAAAGTTGTTGAAGATAGAGTTTTGCTAACAGAGGGAGAAAGTAAAGGCAGAGGGAGTTCACACTAATAAAGGGAGTTCTCATGGATGAGAATCAAAATGAAACTAAGGATATGTTTCTTACTTTATTCTTGCTCTAAAAAGTTCATTGTATTATGACATGTTGTGTTGTCATTAATGGAAAAAAGGGAGATTGTTGAAAATAATTGATTAATTGTGTATTGTCTTTGATGTTACACAAAATTTCATATCATTACCAGTCAATGAATGTTGAGCTCACTCGGGTGATGAAGATAGTTTCTTGTGTTTTCCAAGCATTCCAAAGTTTACCCAGTTCAAAAGACAGTGTCTACCAAGTTCACTTGGTTGTCAAAGGAAAGTTTGTAGAAGTTGAATGTTAATCAAGCCCACTCAATTAATAAAGAAAATGTTGAATGGAACTAGTGTTAATTGAGCTCACTTAGTTTCCAAAGGAAAGTTTTGAATATGTAGTGTTAACCAAGTTCACTTGGTTCACATAGGAAAATAATTTTTGAGTTAGTGTCTACTGAGCATGGCCAGCTAATGAAGGATTTTCTTGTTTTGGTATATTGAGTTCAATTGATTTAATTGTTGGTTCTAGTTGACTAAGAAGATGAATATTAAGTATTCTAAGTTTTTTTCAAGTTGACTTAACAATGTGTAAGATATAAATATAAGGTCAAGTGAGGATTGAATGTCTAGAACATAATAGAAGATTTGATGATGCTTAGAGGAAGTGAATTAAAAAGATAAGAAAAATATCCTTGTTGAGCTACAAAGATACAGTCAATTAGGAAGGATCAAGTATAAAAGCTAGAATTGAGATCTATAATTAGCAATTCAGTTGCATCAAAAACTAGGTCATCTCATTGTTACTCTCTAACCACTATAGCAGTGATCAAAATCTCTTAGTAGAGTTGGCTTAACAGCTATTTGTAAATCCTCTAGCAAGGTGACATTTCTAGATTGAAGTGTCTAAAGACCTCTAACAATGCCACTCCTAATAGGGTGATTAAATCCTCTAATAGGGACACACCTAACAATTTATTTTGTAACCTTTAAGAGGGTTGGATCCTAATAGGGCTCACTTTAGAAGAGTGAAAATCAGTAACTAATTACAATTGGTGGTTTTCCCAAATTGGATTTCCACGTTAAATCTTTGTGTCACTTGTATTCATGTTATTTATTTTATATGTATGGAAATAAGTTAATCTTAAAGTTAATCACATTAAGATTAGTATATTCAGGCATTGTTGAGTTACAATATTTGCTAGAGTAAACCGAGTGCATGTGTGTTTGTCGAGTTACAATAGAATACAATTTAATTAGAGTTTTGATTTGTATTGACATCTAAGAAATTTGGGATTTATTTTTGTAGTAACTATTTCACTCCTCCCCTCTTAGTTACTCCTCTTATATTTCCAAAAATGGTGGTCAAATAGAAGAGACTACAATTGGCATACAAAGCAAGAAGGCTTAAGAGGATGAATGTTTGAAGGGTGAACAAGCTATCAAGGATGAAGAGTACGAATGTGAAGAAGAATGGAGGACTAAACTAGAGATCTATAATCTACAAGTGAGTTATGTTTGTTATCAGATCAAGTCCTATTGTTACCTTCTAACAACTAATAAATCTAGATAAATCCTTTGGATTAAGGTTGACCTAACAGTCATTTGTAAATCCTTTAACTAGGTGGCATTCTAATAGAATGTTCTAAAGTCCTCTAACAAGGATCACTCCTAATAGGGTGATTGAAATCAGTTAACCAGGTCACATTTAAAAATATTTATTGTACCCTTTAACAGGGTTGGCCTTTAATAGGGCATCACTTCATAAGAGTGAAAATGGGTAGCATGTTATTAGTGGGTTTTCCCAAATTTGTTTTCCACATAAAATCCTTGTGTAAAATTGTGTGAATGAGTTTGTAGTATTTCATGCTTACATTTCTGCAAAGTTATTTTGACCTAGGATAATGACTTACTAAGTTAAGGTATTAAATATTCTAATGGATGCATGCATGATATGGTTTTATGGATATGAATCTATTAAGAACTAAAAAGTTTTATTTGTATATTTAGACCTTGGATAAATGATTCAACCCTCTCTTAGTTATTCTAAAGAATTCCAAAAATTGTTATTAGAGCCATTAGTGCTTGTAAGGAAATAGTTTGAAGATACTAAAAGCTAAAGATCAAGATGTACAAAAAGGAGGTGGCCAAATTGAATAAGAAAAACATTCTAACATGGAAAAATTTGATGAAGCTACATCTAGGACTTGAAAATAATGCACAATCTACCATCTACACTAAGCATGTTGATCCTACTAGAGCCCCTATTGTTGATGATCTGAAAAAGAAGAAAGAACACAATCAAGCAATGTTAGATCTTGCATTTTCCCTAAGCTACTCAGAGTTTGATGAAATAAAATTATGTAATTCTACTAAGAAGATGTGGGATTTCATAGAGACAATCTATGGAGGAGACAAGATTGTTCTGAGAACGAAAGCTAAAAATATAAGAGGAAAGTTTAATGACGTGAGAATGCAAGATGGTGAGACTATAGTCCAATATTGTACAAGAATTTAAAGATGTTGTGAATGCTATTAGAGGAGAAAATGGTGTTATTGAAAATGCTCTTGAAGATAAACTAACACTGAAAGAATCTAAAGATAAGAAGAAAAAATTCAAGCATGTTTCCAGTGACAGTGATATAGATGAAGATGATGTAGAAGATCTTGAAGCATTGTTGGCTAGGAGATTTTACAGAGGAAAAGGGAAATACAAAGGTAAGTTACCTATCATGTGTTTCAATTGTAACTTCTCATATGATGCCTTGGATTTAAGGCATTCATCTAACTACTTTTGAATATGGCTTATTTTCAAAGTCAGTTGCTCCCTCAACAATGAAAAACTCTTTATTATTCTCTCCCTTGTCAGTGTTGGTGTAAATAAGTATTTACTTATTACACTTACTTAAGTTTACTTAGGTTAATGCATTAGTTTATTATTTTACATTATTTTATTATTTTATTTGTAAGACACTTAGGAGTTTGCACACCTTTTTTAGTTATCATGTTGACAACATAGCAGTATGCAACTCTATTTAAGCACATGGTGTCTACAACATTGTTTTGTGTGTCACACCCTTGTAGGCTTATCCTCTCATCACCGCACTTACTTTTGTGCTTAATGGAGGATAATCCATATTTGGTGGACATGTGCTTGGTTGTATGACACATCATTGTGCTGATTACGAGGCATTCTAAATGTATCTCAAAGGCCTTTTTATACAGGCACTCCTAGTGTACTTTCACATTGCATGAATTATGGCATATTGAATACATTGTCATTCTGATCATACTCTCTCTCTTTGGTCTAATGTGTGCTTGTGTTTGAGTTCTTAGTTCCTAGGCAAAATTGGCCCTTAGGAAAATTCTTACATGGTATCAGAGCAACTTGGAGACTTTCTCATGACATAGTTGTTTAAGACCATGCTTGCTTCATCACTCCAGCCTGAATTTGAAGTGTTGTAGAAATTGGGAGCATCTAGAGCTAGATCTGACCTCGCCATTGCATCTGGAATGTTGAATCGATGAAAATTGACTATAAACTTGGCTACCTTGGCCCAAAGTTGACCGTGAGGCAAAAAAAATTTGCAAATCAAAACTCGGAGGCCCTAATTTGCAGTATGGGTATGGTCTTTTGCAGATCTTATTGTTTGATTCTCAGATCTGAATTTCTCTATTAATTTTTGGAATTATTTTTTTCCTCATATTTTTGTGCAAATTTTCAGAATTTATTTGCCAGCAGAGAAAAAATTTTAGTAGACCCGGGCAATGACACCTCGAATCTACCTTTTTTGGACATTTTTTAATGTTTAGTAGGGTATTTATCAAATCCCCTTTGGCGAGTCATACTGTGGATTAATCTACCTAGTTTTAGCGAGCAGCAGGAAAGTCAAATAACACTAGCAGTTACATAGCTAGCAATAATCAAAATTCGGCCACACAGCAACCCGCCCAACCCTAAACACTGGTAGGCTTTACAATTTGTTTGAGTTGTGGGCCGCATTGTATTTAAAAATCCTCAAGTTCCAATACAGCATAAATGTGGGATTAAACTCCCAAAAAATGGTTTCAGCGTTACTAATTTTGGCGAGTGGTATTGGTAGTGGTTTATGCAAGTGGTTTCGGTAGCAGTGGTTCCCGCTTGCGCTTTGAGGAATATTTTGGCTTATTTCATCCTTTCTACCCATGATCTGCATTTTTGGTGTTGATTCAAAATCTTTCCAATGATTTTTTATTTCTGGCAACATCATTTGGGAATCTCGACAACATCTTCCAAAGTTTTGGCATGTCTGTCAATTTCTCTAGCATTGAAAAGCAACATTTGGCAACCATTGTCAAACTCTTTGGATTCTGCAAAATTTCCTAGTGTCAGAATCTCCTTTCTAACATCATTTGGTGAACTCTCAGTGCCCTTCAACTTTCTCACCTACATAGTGGGAAGCCTTCAACGCAGGACACGTGGAGCTATCTATAGCAGTCCACGCGGTAGATCCCACAGAGTCGGGCCACGACCTACTGACTCAACATCACAGTCAGCACCAACTATTCACCTTGCCAGCACAACCAAGGACTACCATGTCACCAGTGGAACCTAGAATTTTTTGCTATGTCAGCAATACAAAATATTGACATGCTCCCAATTTCGTACAGTACGAATGACCAAGTCATCTGCCTCATCATCCTAGGGCATAATTTTTTGCTGATGTCAGTAAAATGCTTGGTTAAAATTGACAATCATTTGACCATCAAAACTAGGCATTTTATAACTGCAGTGATGGCCATTTGACCGTCAAATTTAGACTAGCAGTTTTCTTTCCTGACCCTTCTCCAGATTGCATTTTAGGCTGGTAGGATAACTTTGTGAGCCCATAACTCGGACATCTAGACTCTAATTTAGGTGCATTTTTTTTTGAAATTGGGTAAAATTTCTTGAATTTTCCTATGGTGGTGTTTTTTTCTAGTTCTAGTGCACGAATTTTGTAGAAATTGTATTTTTTGGTTACTGTACCTGCATAATCTAATGTTTTGCAACTTCAGAAGCTCCATACAGGCACGTCTGTTAACTTTTTCAGGTTCTATTTTTTTGAAAGTGTGTATTTTTTCATCTACTTTATAGATCTAAAGTTGGATTCTAGGGTTGTGTGGACTAATTTTTCACTTTCAAAATTAGGCCTTCTTTGGCATTGTAAAGCTTTGATTCTTTTTTAGAATTGTTGCAAAACTAAGCTACAGTACTTAAGTGATAGATTTCAGCCTCATAAGGTAGTTGTAAAAGCAAAATCAGAAAGTCCACTTTGTTCATTTTGACAAGTGGCCCATTGTAAATGCACTACTTATAAAGTGCCAAAAGCATCTTTTTTGGGGGAGTCTTTTGATTGAGTGAAAAGGAGGAGTGTGTATTGTGTTTGTTGTGTCTCTCTTTTGTGCTCTTTTCATTTCTGCATCATGGGTTTTAAATGTCCTCCTCTAACTTCACGCAACTATTCTACATGGAAAGATATTGCATGGAGTAGAATAATGGAAAAAAGATATAGTCTGTATGTTGATAGTACAATTACCAAACCTACTAATGCTAAAGAACTCATTAATTGGAAAATTCAAGACCAACAGGCTTTAGGATTTATCAGGAGTTGTGTACATGGGGATCTTCTCTTTCACTTTAAAAATTGTTCAAAATCTAAAGAAGCTTGGGACAAACTTGAACATTTGTATGGTAAAGTGGATGATGAAAAGGGATTTCAGATTGAAGATGATCTACTTCTCTTGGATCCTAAGAATTATGACACAATTCAGGATTACATCATTAAAGTCAATGAGTATAGGGCACTTCTTAAAGATTGTGGAAATCCCATGAAAGATGACAAGTTGATTCATCATATCCTAAAGCGGCTACCTTTTGAGTACGCTAACTTTTTTTCAAGTTTCAATACTCACAGGTTAACCATGGGATCTACTTACCAGAAGCCTTCCTTTGATGGATTTGTAGACATGTTGATTGTTGAACAATCTCACTTGGTGGATTTTGGACTTCTCAAGTCATCTAAGACCAAAGCCTTGGTGGCTAGTGATGATCAAAAATCAAGTCAAGGGGGGAAAAGCAATAATAAGACGAAGCAATAGAAGTAGAAATCACAATCTGAGACACAAAAATCCTCCTCTCAATAAGGCAGTTCTTCTTCAAACAAAAAGGGAAGTAATGAAAGGAAGGAAAAACTCTTTTGTGTATACTGCAAAAAGCCAAATCATTACGAGCATCATTGCAAGACAAAAAGAATTGATGAGTTAGAAAAATTACTCAAGAAGAACAAGATTCAAGTGCCAGGTACTTCCAAGGATTCAACTCCAACCTCTTCAAAGGGTAAAGGTCTAGCATTTATGGCAAACACAAGCTCTTCTTCGGAATGGATACTTGACTCAGGTGCCTCTTACCACATGGGTTCTTCAAAGGAAGACTTTTCTGCATTGAAGCAATCAAAGGTACCACACATCTTCATGGGAGATGATACTAAAATGGATGTTGAAGGGAAAGCACATGTGGAAATGGAAAATGGGGAATTCAAAGATGTTCTCTATGTTCCAAATCTAAGTTCCAATCTCCTATCAGTTTACCAAATCACTCACCTTGGAGTTAGTCATAAGGTTGAGTTCCTTCTAGATTCAGTGATGGTGCAAAGTCTCAAAGATGATTCATTGGTAGTAGTAGGGAAAGTCAACGATGACAAGAGGCTTTATTCCTTTTCCCACTTTGTGCCTAAGAGTCCTTCCCAAGCCTTTTTTACTCACTCTACTTCAAACATCAACTTATGGCATGAGCGGTTTGGTCACCTTGACTTTTTCTCTCTTCAACAACTTTGCTCAAAACACATGGTCAAAGGTCTACCTAATATTAGCTTTTCTAAGGGAGAATATTCATCTTGTTTAGTAGACATGAATCTCAAGGAGAAGTATGATAAAGGGAAGTCTTCTCGAGCTCCAATTGTTCTTCAGCTAGTTCACATGGTATTAGCAGGACCCTTTGCAATGACTTTAGTCAACCAAAGTTGCTACATACTCACATTTGTTGATGACTTTTTGAGATTCACTTGGGTCTTTTTCCTTCATCATAAGAATGAATTGGTTCATAAGCTTCAAGATTTCAAGACTCGTGTTGAACACAAGTCAAGGAAAGCCATCAAGGTACTAAGGGTGGACAATGTGAATAGATATGTAGATAGAAGACTCAAGAAATTTTGTGGAATTGAAGGAATTGATCTTTAACTCACCAGCATTTAGTCCTCATAAGATAGATGTTGTAGCAATGAGGATTAGGACTCTCAAGACCATGGCAAGTTGCATGATAAAGGCCAAGTCTCTCGATCCTACACTTGAAGTTGAAGCCATTAGCAGTGCTATTCACATACTTAATAGGTCTCCTCATCTAGCCTTAGATGAAAAGACTCCTTTTGAGGCATGGTGCGACATAAAACTAGTTGTGAGTCACCTTAGAGTCTTTAGTTGTCCAGTATGGTCAAACCTATCTTCCAAGAGTTGCAAGGCACCGACACCTAAGCCTTATACCTTCATTAGGTATGAAGACAATGTGAAGGCTTACAGACTGATGGATCTAGAGACACACGAGATTTTTGTGAAAAAGGATGTTCACTTTGAGGAAAGTTCTCCTAGCTTGTCCTCCAATCCTCTTCACACATCATACATAGTGGAAATTGATAGTGACACCAGCGATAGTGCTTCAATAGGTTCAGACACATTGGGTTCTATCGATAGTTGTAGTGAGAGGTCACGTCAATCTAGTCCACATGCTTATATTTCCATAGTGAAAGGTCCAACACATCATGGTATATCTTGTCTTCCAGCTCTAGCTTCAGTTGACTTGGGAGATAGACTTGAGGACTTACATCTTCTCATTGATGATGATTCTTCTACAGTTGTTGTGAGGGCTCACTCTAACCCTCATGTCCATTCTCTACATGATCAATCTTCATAGGTTGGCATGATTGTGGATCCTTATGAACTGCAATTAGTGGAGGTCTCTTTGTCAATTGAGGAGACAGATGGTTCAATGAAACAAGTTCAACAGACATCCTTGCTAGATCTGCATTCATTCTTTTCAGTACAGTTGGAAGGGGTGAACATCAGCATCAGTACAGGGATACTTGAGTAGGTTTTAGTGCCAGCATACATCTTTAGGAGTGTTCCTTTACCATTTTTTCTTCCTAAGGGGAGAACACCATTTTGCATTCATGGACCAACTTCTTCATTGGAGCAGCTTTCACTTGTTGGCATTCTTCTTTTTTGGGGGGGGAGCCTATTCTGTCTCTCTTCCTTCTTTCATTCTCTTTTGTATATACTGGATGTATGTCGTAATGGGGGGGTCTTGATTACTCCATCCATCGATGCATCCTATTTATCTCTCTTTTTGGGGGAGGGTTTTTCCCATGAGGTTTTCCCTCTTTCTCCGCTTTATGGGAGATTGCATCTTCATTATGTAAATGGGTACCTAACATGGCCTAGTAGTTGAGACCCATTCTGCATCTTCATCCTATTTTGTAAGCTTAAGGGCATTCCCCTAAGTTGCACTTAAGGGGGGGTGTTGGTGTAAATAAGTATGTACTTATTACACTTACTTAAGTTTACTTAGGTTAATGCATTAGTTTATTATTTTGCATTATTTTATTATTTTTATTTGTAAGACACTTAGGAGTTTGCACACCTTTTTGAGTTTTCATGTTGACAACATAGGAGTACACAACTCTATTTAAGCACATGGTGTCTACAACATTGTTTTGCATGTCACACCCTTGTAGGCTTATCCTCTCATTACTGCACTTACTTCTGCGCTTAATGGAGGATAACCCATATCTGGTGGACATGTTCTTGGTTGTATGACACATCATGGTGCTGATTATGAGGCATTCTAGATGTATCTCAAAGGCCTTTTTATATAGGCACTCCTAGTGTACTTTCACATTGCATGAATTATGGCATATTGAATACATTTTCATTCTGATCATACTCTCTCTCTTTGGTCTACTGTGTGCTTGTGTTTGAGTTCTTAGTTCTTGGGTGAATTTGGCCCTTAGGAAAATTCTTACAGTCAGCTCTATCTAGATGATATCATCACTCACTTTCCCAATTCTTCCTTAAATATATTCAATTTGCACATTGGGTGATTATATCCCATTCACAAATTTTTTCAATTCTTCTTGTTTTCCTTTTAGTGCTTTTGTGATGTCTTTGATGTAGTTGTGTGATAGGGAACATTTTCCATACAAATTATTTCCCTCTTCTAGACATCTTCTTAACTCTTTGATGCAAAGTCAAGAGTCATTAGGTCTCCTCTAATGTTGTTGCATATTGTGGCAAATAATTGTGCATCATGAGTGACTTGTGCTTTTGTTTATCGAACTTCCAAGAGAGTGGTAAACTAATTATGAAATGAATTAATTACTTCTTGAGCTCTCTTCTCTAGATATGATTCACTTACCTTGACTAGAATGATGTCTTGCAACTTATTAGTCACTTTCTCAAGAATTTATTGAGTCATTTTAATGTCGTTGGTCTTCTCAATGTTTTTTCTTATGGAAAATGTTGATATTTGAGCAAACATCTCAATCTTTGTATATCTCCTATGGCTTCCAAGGGTTTGTTGCTCATCATACTCACTAAAAATGATTATATTGGAAACTTGGATGAGTTTGCAATCTCTTTTCTTTTCTCGTTGGTAGGTGTGACCAATTGGATTTGTAAACTCTAATTTTCATCTATGTCTCTGATCTATGCTCTTTGCTCTATCTCTGTCTACTCTTTATTTTTCTCTTTTTCTTCTTTTTTTTCTCTATCTACTTGTGGAGTACCAATTTGTTGACTGACCTCTAAAATAGGTACATTATATTGAGGTTATGTAACCTCTTTAGTTCTTGTAGTTTCCTCTTTTCTCTCCTCTATTACTTCCTCTACTCATCCTTCTTACATATCTTTACTTTTATCCTTCTCTTCACCAGAGCTAGGATAATCAACTAGGTTCTCAATAGCCTAATTGTCAATATTAATGTCTTGATCCTTGAATGGATCCTTTGTCTCATCAACAATAATATGTGTGTTATCAATGTTCATGGAACTATCATCAATAGTGATCTATGGAGGTTCAAAAATGTCCCTTCAACATTTTCTTCTACTTTCTTGCTAGCCTCTTCTTCACATATTATAGTGACCTTTTCTCTCTTTTTCTCTAAAGTATTGGGACCTAGAGTCTCTTCTATTGTTGTTTTAGTGTCATTTCTGATAGGCTAGGTGGTATTATTGTAGATGAAGTTGTGATTACTTCATTTATGACCTCTTCAATGTAATATTTTCTCATATGTTCTCTCAATACCTAATTATAAAGTTCTTTAGTATCATGTGTGACCTCTTCTTTTATACCTCCCATGAGTCTTATTACTCTCATCTTGTCTCACACAACTGGGTTTATTCTATGCATGATCCTTTCCATTTGAGAATTGTTCTTTAAATTATAACGTCATCTTATGACCTCTCCTCTCAAGTTTTCCTCTTCCTTCCTTTTCTTTAATCTGACTTCATTCAATCTTTCATATAATTCTATTGGTAGTTCTCCATGAATAGAAAGTAAGGACCTCTTATACTTGATAATATATTGAATAATGGTTACATCCAAATTTATTTGTTCATAGATTGGGTATCTGTCATAGTATTGTACTAATTTCTGAAGATTACCTTCATTCAAGATTAAATCATTCATGTTCTCAATCTTGGATGTTATTATCTTTTGTCTTTTACCTATACTAGTGGTAATCTCTTTAACTCTTTTCGGCTTGGATGCTTCTTTTTGTTCTTGTATACTTCAACCAATCTGGCTTATCTCCTTCTACTAGCAAGTGTAGAGGATTGCACATGAATAATAGTAACATGTTATGCTATTGATTGATCAAATACAACTAATGATGTTGATGGCAATGTAACAAATTATGGTGCAGGTGTTAATGGTGCAATGCTAGGGCCTATCACTACTAATAATGGTGGAACCATTAGAATGTCATTATGTCCAATCTACCTCATCTCAGATACAATTTTCTTAATATTAGAAAATTCTTGGGGTATCATCTTAGTTTCCTTCAAAATCTTCTTCATTTCACTATCAAACTTCCTCCCTATAGACTTTTCAAGCTTGGTCTAATATGACATCTTCATGTTCTCTTCACAAGTTCCAAATCTTGGATTGTTATCATCTAAATAAGAATTTATGATCCTTTGTGCATACTCTTCAATTAATTCTTCTATGATCTCATATCCAAGTAGATCTACACACATCATTCTAGGAGTGTCTGCCCCCATACTGGTGAAATCAATGTCTACCATGAAAAAAAATTCATTATTGTACTTTTCAAACATATATTTGGGAATTATTATCCTTTATTTCATTTCTAATTGAAAGGTTTTCATAATTAGTGTTGTGTTGTTGTCAATCTTGTCTATAGGTTGTTTCCTATACAAATCTATAATGTTTTCCATTGTGCACTTCTCAATGGTCTAATTAGTTATATGCATGAATGGAAATCTCTTCGAAAGATTAAAAAACATATATGTAATGAATAGCTGAAATTTGAATTATGCATTCCTTGTTTTCCTTATCCTCTCAAGATTATTTACCAATTGAATTCTCAAAATATCACATAAATTTACTTAAGTTTTCTCAACACATAACTTATATCTTGCATGTACAAATCCAACTACTAACTCATCTTCCCTTGAATTAGAACATAGCTTGGTGGCAATAATCTTACTCACAAATATTACATCATCCTATTTAATCTAACTGATTACTATACCTCTACCAGTGTAGGTTGATTTAGTATTTTCTATCACAATATTCTTGAAATTTTTCTCATTGAGTGAAATTTATCCTTGATTACTTAAGATAGATACTTCATGAATCAATTCATCTAAAATGTCTATTACTTTGTCACCCATCCAAAATTTCTCATCATGAATACTTCTTAAAATGATCTTAGTCCAATACTCATTATCAAGCTCATGATAAAACATATACTTTACTACATCAATTTGACCTAGGTGCTCATATCCTTCCTTAAATGATGTATCTTGTTTTTATATCTTATCAAATTCATCTAAAATGGGTTCTCTCCTACAATTTCAAATTTGCAATGGTTGTAACTCCTTATATCTTCTAGATATAAGACTTTGTCAAGAATTTGAGAAAATTTTATGTTAGGGGTCATCTTCTATAGGTGATATAGGGTTTATCTTAAATTTAGGTCTTTCTACCTCCATTCCATTATGTAACATTGATTCTTTCATTCTCCACAAATTAAACCTTCTCAAACTTAACTCTGTAGAGATATAAATACCTTTAAATTGTAAACTAGGGCTTTCTTTGTGAAAACGACATAATTATTTTTCCAATCCTTCAAAAGTCTTGCAATTTTCTCTCCAATTCACTTCTTGAGGCTCTTCAACTCTTTGCTCAATAAAATGGCTCCTATTCGATCAATTTTATCCATTAAATCCGACTCAATTTGATTATGCATTAATTGTCTAAGTGTGCATGATTCAAAAAGTTGTTTCCTTTAACCAAAGATATGTTTTCCTTTCACTCACTCACATATGAAATCAGAAATTCATGCATACTTAATTGTAGCTTCATTTCATCTGTATCAAATTATTCTAAAATTTTCAGGTCTTAATTCAATCTCTCGGGGATTAAATGATTTTTTGATATCATTTCCCCTTTACCTTTTAATGAATAGATTTCATATATTGATAAAATTTTGTCAATAACAATTAGTGACTTCAACTTATTCTTACATGTATCACTTGTCTTCTTTTCTACCCATTTTTGTGTTCTTGTAGGTGTATTAGCTTTAATAAATGTTTCATTGAAGTTTTCTACATGCTCTTTCACATTTTCTTTATGCCTTTCATTTCTATTCTTATTCATTCTCATGTTGTTAGCCTTCCTTTTATAGCTCATGTTTTGCGATCTCATATTTGGCATTGTCATGTTTTTCATCTTAAAAATTCTTCCCACATCTTAGATTGTTGTGAGTCTGGCATGCTATCACATTGTTTCCATATCTAGGTCCTGATTGACTAATTTGTAGTCTGCAATCTCTAGAAATATGTCCAATGTTGTTGCACTTATAGCACATAACTCCATTTCTTATGACATTATTTTCACCAATATGTCTACTAGCTATAGGTTTAGTACCTTGATACATATTATTTTAAATCTAGGTTTCCAACATTCATAATCTCTAAGTCTATATACATAACAATTATAATAATAACGATAAATAGGGTTAGTATACTTACCTATGTAGTCCTTCTAAACTATCTCCTCACTTCTTTACTTTATTCAGATTGTTTGGGTACTTCCTTGTTTAGATCTTCTTATTATTATTTAGGTTGTTGGATTTGTAGATTTGGTTCCTAAGTAACTTTAGATCTCTTAGATGATTCTCATTTATAGTAGCCAATACCATTCATATCACCTTTATGTCTTTGCATCATGATCTTCTCATCACTCTTTTCAGTACTAGAACATAATTTCTCAAGATATTACTTTGTCTACATAAGCTCTCCTTTCGCAATAGTATTTCACTTCTCAAGTTCTGTAAATTTTAGCTTGGTAGATTCAAGTTTAGATGCCATCTTGGTAAGTTTGGATTTCAGATCTACATTCTCAGATCCCAAATCATATTATCTTTTCTTCTCATCTTCCATCATACTCAACTTAAGATTGGTAATTCCAAGCTCATGCTTTAGAATCTCATTCTCCTTTTTTGGATTATAAAATGCATTACTATCCTTGATCTAATCATTTAACTCTTTCCTCTTGGAATTAGTTTATTGAATCTTCTCTTTCAACTTTTGAATGATAGCTTTTGTCTCTTTAGGTTTATTCCTCAAATTGTCTCTTTCTTCTGTGATTACATCAAGTTCCTCAAGAGCTTCATCTAGGTTCTTTTTTAACTAATCCATATCCATAGTGATCTTACTTAGTCTATTAAGCCTCCTCTAAGTAAGTGTTCTCTAATACCAGTTATTAGAAATAGGAAATACTAGGGGGGGGAGGGGTGAATCAATATTTCACAAAATTTTCCCAACTATGAATATCTCTAATGATCTTTAAACAAGCATATGCAATCAAAATGAAAATTAAACAACACTAACATAATGAAACTCATAACACCATTATTTTTCAACTATGGAAACCTTGGCCAAGGGAAAAACCTCATGGGGATGATACCCACAAAATGATCTAGTAATCAAAAGTATCTTGTGAAATATATTGACCCTGTTAGGAGTCTATTACATTTTCATAGTGTATATGTCCTTGTAAGAGGACTAAGCCTTGTTAGAAGCCTCAACCCTATTAGGAGTTGGTATTATAATTATAAAATTAGTAAGATGAGCCCATTTCTCAAACATGCATATACAATGGCATATTATGTACACAAAAGGTATAGATACAAAAAAACCTCTTGAAAATGTTGATATCTTCAACATTTGATTTGTCCTTGAAGGCTCTCTTTCCAAAAAAAACCATATACTATATTTCCTATACTCTAACATATAGTCCACAATATATATTTATTACAATAGAATGACACTATCATCACATAATGTCGCATATAGAAATCTTTCCTTCATACCCTTCTATTTTTTCTTGTTTTCCTTCAAGTCTTTACATGTGTCCCAAAATACAAAATTGATTTTTTCACACTTAGGGTTATCATCTAGGATATCATCCCATAATAGTCAATTAATTATTTTGGTGAACCAAAATAATTCCTTAAAATAATTTACCATTTTGTTGCCTCTATTTTGTTCTGCCTATACATGACTATAATTGGTAAATCGATGATATCTCTATCTGTACATATCATTATGACTTGTTCTCTGAGATATAGAGTCCTCATACTTTGTACTATCTTTCCTCAAGTGTGCACATGAAAATTCACTCATTGTGAACCTCACCAATAAAAAATATATCTCCACTAACATTTATCCTTTGTAGCACTTAGAAAAATTTCTTAGTTATCTCCTCCAAAATCTACTCACTGAATATAGCATATGTTACCATAAATTAAAACATCATAGTATTTCCATATTCTACTCTTAGCCAAATTGTTAATACTCCCAAACAACTCTTCTCTCTATTTTTTAATTTTATTTTTAACTTGAAAATTATGAATGATTCATCCAATATAACAATGTCACATATGTTAAGGTATGTCATATGATATGTAATTATAGTTAACTTAGTGTGAATCATGTACCATTAATATTGTTTATATTAACAACTTATACTTTTTGTGTAGATTGATAGGTGATTTTCTATTACCACCATTGAATATTCTACCTCACTCATATCAAGAATTATCTACGGCTATGAAAGATATTGGAATGGACTATCAAGAAATAAATGTTTTTCCCAATTATCATATTATATATTATAAAGAATATGAATTCACAACATAATTCCCTATATATCATACAAGTAAATATCAAACACATTGAATTAAAAAAAGGTAACTCGCAAGGTTCATTGTTATATCTCCATTATTCCACATATGCAATGATTATTCAGGTGCAGTAGCTTGGTACAATTTATGGATTACCATGCATGCAATAGAAGTTGAGATGACATTATTCCAATTCCTAGGGATAGATCACATTTATGCACATAGAAGAAAAGTGGCCACACTTCAAAGAAGAACCTCATAATCTCAAGCTTTCATTGGCAGTGGACAATGTCAATCCATTAAGAGAAATAAGATTTGTTTGCTTGGTGTGTCTTGTTTTTGTTATCAACAATAACATTTTTCCATCGGTGTCAATAAAGAGGGAGCACATTATGTTGACAATTATTGTTTCAAGTATTTTATCATTTAAATTTATCTACATGTACTTATGAATCTTATTGTAAAATGGTCACATTAATAAAGTTAACTAATGTTGTTGTTTACTGAACTAGATAACTACCAAGTTAAAGATACGAATGTATATATTGAGCCACTTATTGACAATTTGTTGGATTTATGAATTTTTTTTGCTATGTATGACATTTGTAGACCAATAGGACAAAGACAATCTAAATTCCATGCAATGTTTTTATGGACAATACATGATGCCCCAATGCTAACACATTTTTGTGATATGTTATAGTGAATTCAATTTGTGCATGATAATTAAAATGATTAAAATTAACATATTTGATAGTCAAATTATATTTTTATCTTGTAGGTCTTTAAACAAAGGGAAAATTTGCATGTCCATTTTTTAGACCAAAAATGAAATCGTGTCATTCAAAAAGTTTAGGAAAGAAAGTGTTTGATGAGTATATGAACATTGTTCATAAGAATCATAAGTATCAAAGTATGAAAAAACATCTTTTCAATGGGAAAGAAGAGACTACACCAAATCCATGAAGAATGACACCTCGCCTATAGATGTTGGAATATAATAGAAATAATTGTCGAGGTAATTTTGTTCCACCAAATGGTTTATGTTTAAAATTAGTATATTTCTATTGTGTTTTGTTTAGTGATTATGTAATTGATGATCATGAAGTTCATCAATGCATCATTGACCACCTTCCAAAGGGAATAAAAAGCTATCCTAGATAATTTATCAGGTTTCTTTACTATGAGAAGCTACAAATTGTACATTTGTTTGATACTATACATATTGGAAAGAATATAACAAAGTCATTGTGGAAAATACTGGATGGAAGTTGTGACAAAAAAATTATTGTCAAAATTTGTACTTACATTTACGAATCCAATCATAGACTAAAGAATTTCATTCACTCAGACAATAATGGAGACTGAATTAATATAAGTGCCCTTTTTTGGTAATTAACAAAGCAACAAAGAGATGCCATAAAAGAAGTCATTCAAAAAATTTAATTTCTCATAGGATTTGTTGCAAATATAAGCAATCCCATAATATATAAAAGTAAATTTGGACCAAGGTTAAAAAAATATGTTTAACATACCTTCATCAAGGCAAGTCATGTTCATCTATATTTATAATATATTTATAAACTGCATATTCTTTTCATTGTATTATTTTTTAAAAGAATAACATGATCACTTTATAATTGTTGCAGTACATGCAACCCCTATCTCTCCTACAAAAATTTGACAATAGCATCAAACAAGTAATATATGATCTTAAAAAATACACGAGGTAAGTAATGCTATCTATTCAATTTATTGTATATATTTATTATATTCATGATTTATTTTTATTTTATTTTTTGTGGTGTATTGTATATTATTTTTAAAAGTCTCATATTTATATATGTTTTGCCTCTTGAATGTCTACTAAGTTGTTTTCATCTAAAGAAATTCATAAACAAGATATAAAATATTAGAAGAAGAAAAAATTCCTCATCTAATGTGTGAAATGCAAATTTGTTTACTTTCATCTTTTTTAAATGTAAAAGAACAATAACTCATGCAATAGGTTGAGGAGATTGAATTATGTGGTTTTGTACACACTAGGTCAATGTGGATGGTTGAGAGTAACTTGAAATATTTTAAGGGATTGGTTCAACAAAGATCACATCCTGAGGGTTCTATGGTGGAGGGATATATGGTATACCAAGCTATGATGTACGCTATTGAATATCTTCCTAAGGTTGCAACATTAAAAAATTTAAAGGGGACTATTTGATGGGGAAAGGTAGAATGAGAAAAGTTAGAGGTATTAAATTATAATATGTTATTGTAGTTGATTATTTCTTAATTTTAAAATAAATTGATCGTAATTCATCTATTTTTTTTCTACAACTGATTGAGAGTGGGATGCACTACATTTGTATATTGCAAACAATCAAAGATTGAATAACAATATGGATTGAACGATGTCAATATTCTTCTCACACATTATCATGGGAAGGTGTATCTTGATTAGTTAAAAAGGTTCATCGTAATGGACATTCCAATGTGACATCAAGAGAAATAGATTTAGCATATGGTTTATGAGATCTCCAAGTGCGCATATATTTTCCAATCACGCATATGTTTATCATCACAAGATGCAATAATTTTTACATTTTTGACATATTATTTCAAGTCAAACACCACAAGGCTATGTTTTGCAATGGTCATAAATTTTTTTTCAAAAAGTTGAATGACAATAAGTGCAGTCTTTCAGGTGACTAATATTTCATCCAGAAATGACTTACATCCTCGAGAGTCTCAAAATTAACACTATGGAATTTTGGACGATATAATTGAGTGTGACTTTAATTCCTTCAAAATAGTTATCTTCATCATCAAATGGTATAGGCTAAAAATTAATCAAAATGATCTTTGATAAAATTGTTATTGAACCCAACAATGGATTTCCAATGATTAATAGATGGTCATTTGAGCCAGTTGAGGATGAGCTCTATGTTAGTCCAAGCCAATGTGAGCAAGTATTTTACTCAAAGGTTCCACATAAACTAGGTTGGTCATTTTTTGTTAGACATGATCCAAGAGGAAGGTGAATAAAGTATAATGTGATAGAAGAAGATGATGACAATGATGTTGATACCGGTGATGATGATGATGAAATTTAGAGCTATGTGATCAATTCTTAATCTATTTAATATTGATTTCTTGATAGAAATATATTTTTTCTTATATGGTTACATTAAAGTTAATTCATTATGTATAGAATTCTAATGTCATTGCATAAATAATTTGTGATGTACCTTTTAATATTTTAAATTCATATGTGATGCTTATGATGGATGTTATTATAATGATGGTTATATATATTTTTGTGTTGTCTACTATTTTAATTTGAGTTTAAGTATCATTTTTTTTAGCTAACATAATATAATTGAATTGAATATGTAGAAGAGTAAGCCCCTTTTAGGAGCATCTGCATAGTCTCATGGATCAACATGCATAAGTCAATACACCATATATAGATATTCTATTTAATATAGTTATCAATAGTAAGATTTATTTCTTGTAATATATCTCTCCCGATTACAAAATAAATCTCTCATTACCATTTATCCCTTCTATTTCATGGAATGCAATACTAGAAAATAGGTATTTGTCAAACATGTCTTCCTCAAGTGAGGGAAATGTAGAAAAAGAAGAGGAAAATGAGACATGTAGTACGTCTAAAAAAGGGAGATCAAGTAGAAATCAAAAGACTAGAAGGAAATTCAATAAACATATGAAAAAAAAATTTGCTCGAGGGGGTCATGTTCTTATGATGATGAGAGAAAATGTGACATGGAAGTGCTCTTTAGTTACCAACAGCTACAAAAATAATGGATCCTCAAGGAACTTCCTCCAATAAACACTAAGTTTGGTGTTAGAGAGAGGATACATCACATAAAACCTTTTTCATTACATGGTTTGAGTATATTTTCCATGGATAGAAAAAAAGATCTCTTACAATAAAGTTGTCAAATTGATTGAGCACATTAGACCTTGTTACGATTACCAAAGTTGGATGTATATTATTCTATAGAAAAAAGTATGCATAGGTATATGCTATTGGAAAATTATATAAAACAAAAAGACAATAATAAATGTAAAAGTATGGATATATATATATATATTGATGGAAGGTTAAAAGAAACAAGAAATATTGTAGGTTTTATAAATAGTACATGACCTAGGTTGACTATTAAGAAAGCCAATTGCATACTTGAGGCACGTGAGGGAAATTGAGTATTCATATGTGTGATAAAATCCATACGTATAGGGGAAGAATTTCTTATTGATTATAGCTTGAATTTCCTAGATACAAATAAAGCTACTATAATGGGGGTGTAGGTGCATACTATGCACCATTTAAACTGACCTCCAATTAATGACTCAAACACACCATTTAGTTATTAAGTCTTTGGGAAATGTTTTTATTTTTTATCTTTGTCATAGGGCTACATGGATGAACCACATAGAAGGCACATTGATGATATTGGCACATCTTCTACCCATAAGCAAGTAAACCACATTGTAATTTTAAAAACTTAATAGAAGAAAAATGTAATTTTTAATGTTATGTGCATTGTTTAGGAGTAATTTTGGTATTACTAATAATCGTATTATTGCAGACGCATGCTTAGAGAGTGAGAAAGGAACCTACTAAGGCCCCCTTGTCTAGGACCCACTATTTGATGATTTAGTAGAGACTAATGACTCGATTGGTTTCATTAGAAGGTTGATCAAGAAAATTAGACTAGAATTTCTACGTCTATCAAACATATAACCTCAAATTTTGAAGATTGTTAGCCATATTCCAAGTCGCCCTCTTTTGAACTTTTCCTAAATTTCCCATCCAGTTATTGAAGTTTCCTATCATCACTTTGTGTTCTCTCAGTCATCAAAAATATTGTATAAAGCCTTTCAAAGATTCCCATCATTCCTTGTGTTTGTCTAAACCTCTTTGAACCACTTTGAACCTCAATTCAAAGTAGTTTAAAGTAGTTCAATCAAAGGGTTCTATGCTGACTATTTTCTTCTACAAGTAATTTGTGCAAGACCACAGAGCTCTCTTTTGAACTACTTTGAATCTTGGTTTGAAGCAGTTCGAAGTGATCCTACCACTAAGGCTCCTTGGCAAAAATTGATTGTGGGTTATTGAAAGTCATCGTTTTCCCATGGCATTAATTACCATGTCAGGAGGTAATAATTTAAAGGAGTTCCTTAATTTCAAACATGGGAAATTGTCATCATGATTTAAAGTGGGAGATCTTTCATCAAAAAAGAAGGATTGGGTGTTAGGCAAAGTTAATCATTGTCAGTATAGCTACAAAGGGAAGTATTTAATAAAAAGGTCACATCGAAAGATTTCTAATGTGTGAACCTAGCCACAGTTGATTTGTTCTGAATGCCTCATTATGAGGTTCTACTTTTTCATGTATGTTCTCTTTCCCTTTAAAAGAGCATAGACTTTCCTTTTTGTTTATCATGCAAAAAAGGAATTTGAAGAAGGAGCTACTAAGGGACAAGAAAAGAGGTCATTTTTCTCAGCAAGTCACAGGTGGTGTGTCAACTCCTAGTAAGCAAAAAAGGATGCCAACTCATACACAAAACACGGCTCCTTGAACTAGATCTAAAACCAAGTCTGAAGCTCTCATGTAGCAAGAAGTTTAAAAGGGAAAGTTGTTGACCCAAGGACAAGATTCAAGCAATGGTCTTGGTTTCTCATACAACCCTGATGGTGACATAAAATTCATTGAAGCTCCTAGGAAAGACCAACCTAAATTTGTGACCCCTACCCGGGATACTTAAGCAATCTCTATTGATCCCATTGTCCCATCCTGGTTATCTAATTTAGTCAATAAGAAAAAAAATTGTAGCCAGTATGTACACCTGTGAAAGATATTGTAACTAAATATGCATTTCATGGTTCCAAGGTTAAAAATCTAAAAATTGATGCTCATTTAGTTAAAGATCCAATAACTACAAAAATCACAGTAGAATTGGCATGTATAAATAGAAAATTGAATTTGGAGAAATTGATAGTGAAGGCTTCAAAGTTACTTCAGTTGAACTTGGGACCATCAACAGGAATATAGGTAATAACTTCTTCAAGTTTTTTGTTGATCATATGTTGACCCAGTCGGAAAAAGATAGCAAAGAGAAGAAGGAACTCAAAGCCTTAGTAGTGACCATGGCTGCTTATATAGATTCACTGATGAATCTCAGGGCCCTACCAATTGTTCAAACTCCTCAATCTTTCGATCCTAATTCTACAGATAGCCAACAACTAGTTAAATAGATACAAAAGGGGAAGTTGCTTTCAAATGCAATGCAGGATTGGGAAAATTCCATCATCAAAGAAGGTAATAAGTTCATCCTAGATTTTACCACTATCTATGCCGAAGGGGAAATGATCTTGGTTAAATTAAAACTGTTATTCTAGGGTGGGAAATCGAATGGAGTTGATGTCAGGCTATTGTATTCCAGGTGACCGAAGTTGAAAAGTATGGAGTGTTCAAATTCCTAAGTGAGAAACCTATGAAAATTGTAGATTCTTGTATGTTGTTTATTATGAAGAATAATATGGGCTAGAAAGAATCAATCTACAAAGAGGCTATCAAAGAAATGCAATCCATCAAAAACAAGATTGCTAGGATGCATGAGGAGCTTCTTAAGGATATGAACATAGTGAATCCTATAGGAATTCTATAGTTTGATGATGGCAACATGGATTTTGAAGCATTAACAAAAAGTTTCAATAATTCTATTGCAAAGATTAAAGACAATGAATTGCCTACCACTAGTGATTTCACCACACTAGCAAATATTGAATCCATGATATGTTTAAACAGGAACCTCATGCCATGACAAAGTATGAAGATCAAAGAATTCAAATGGTAAAAAGATGCCTATAGGACTAAGCTACTGAGTTTGAAGAACCCCCATTCTCATGCATACAAGAATTTATGAACACCTTTAGAAGCTAGAATTTGGTAAGACAAACTGTGGGCGAGGGGGAAAAGGCCGACGATGAAATTTGATCGAGATAGTTACTTCTAGTTGTGTTGTTTGTAACCATTTTAAAACTATTTTTATTTTACTGTAATTGTTTCAACCAAAATGGTTGGGCTTTAATAGAGGCCTTTCAGGTATGTAAAAAAACTATAAATATTAGGGCATTGAACTGGTTAAGGGTTAGAATAGAAAGCTATAAAATACTCTAATAAAATAGGTACTTTTTGAATAGCAATAGATAGATAGCATATATATTTTTTCTTTTTGAATGATTGTGTGTAGGAAAGAAGTTTCTATATTTATATATATATATATATATATATATATATATATATATATATATATATATCATCTTTGATCCCACTTTAAAACTTAGTGTTTGAAGTGATCAAACCATTGTTACTTTGCGAACATTTGAGTTATCATTTGAGATATATATTGTTCTTTCTTCTGCAATTTACATTGATCAATTTTCTTGAATGGTTATTATGAAGTCATTGTAGCATTCAATTTCTTTGAATAAGTGGATATGGTGAAAAGGCTATGAGATTTTATCTTTATTGTATGAATGAATTATCACCTCACTACCTAGGAGTATATGAGAGTGCCTTATGCGCTTTCTGGAAAAATTGCAAAGTTGGTTTTTTATTCATTGACAAATCTCATAAAGGAAGTTGTACCTATAAATACAGAGAGAAAACAAATAATATAAAGTTTTCTCAACTATTGTGAACATTTTGTACTTTCCAAGTGTTGGACATAGAGTAAATTATCATTATGTAATTAGAAAGATAATTTGTTCACTAACAGATTTTTGGCAACTCTACTGGGGAGAGTCCCTGTTAAATAGAACCAAAATTTTAAAAGGGTTATGAATTACAATGGTTCTCCCACATAATGATGTATTCTCTATGTTATAGCTTAATCTTAGATTTGAAGATACATAGGAGGATATAGTCTCAGATTTAACGACAACTGCCAAGACATTTTGCCAAAATAGCCAACAATTTCAACAAGTGTTGAGTGTCCTTGAAAGAGAAGAAGAATGTGTTGAACTATTAAGGGCTATGCCTAAAGTTCAAGAAGTAGTAGTGGTCAATAGTATTTCCCAAGCACCTACAAGACCCTAAACAAAGAAGTGAGAGGTAGAACTAGTTTCTAGGAGATATACAAGAGGAGAAAGAGAAAAGGGGATCCTAGATGAAAACTTTGAACCTTTAAAGAATTTGACTTTCTTGCCTGATTTTAAGAATCTCAAAAAAAAGATAAGTGAGTCTTGTAGTAGACCCAATTTCCCACAAAAATACTCCCCTTTCTCACCTTTAGTGTAATCTTTGCTCCCATTGAAAGCTCTTGTTCCTTCTCATTTGAATATCCAACCTCTACAAGTCATATTACCAAACATGGCTATCAATCAACCATTGAGGCAGAATATAGGTCCATTAAACCTTGGTGTCAATCCTGTAGCATTACCTAAAGGTGCCATAGAAATCCTAAATGGTGAAGTTTCAAAAAATGAACACTTGAGTGCTTTTCATATAGCTTGTAGCATTATAAGCATCCCTACCAAAGAAATTATTGTTAGATTGTTTTTCTAAACACTAATCAATGTTGCTACTAATTGGTCCAATCACCTACCCCAACATTCCATTACTAGTTGAAATAATATGAAAATTGCATTGGAAAATAGATTCAAAGCTCTTGAGAATGAGTGCTCCTTGTTACTTCAACTTAGTTAAATGAAAAAGGAAATGCACGAACCTATGAGAGAATTTGTGGTAAAATTCAATAAGTTAATTCAAAGAATTCCTGTAGCATCTAAACCTAATGTAGAAAACCAAAAGATATTCTTTATCAATGTTGTCCCTTTGGATGTAAGTTTTCATCTCATTAAAGATGCAGTTGCTGATTTACTCGCTACCCAAAGGCTAGCTATTCAATTGGAGGATGCATTTATTACTGCTAGCAAATGGAGAAGAGAAGTTCAAACTTCTAGGACCACTTCATCCTCTGCTCCTATAGATCTTTTCATGCAAAAGTTGATGAATGATGTAGTAATGATGAAAAGACAAAAAAATAAACCTCATGGCCCTTACCAATCTCCTTATCAAGACATTCATAGGTGTCAACAGCTTCCAAATTATGGCAAAAACCCAACATTGATTGCCCCTTAAACAAGGTTGTAAATTGAAGAGGCCCCTCAAGAGATGATGTGTTCCTTTCATATGACCATAGATCATGATAGAAAAACTTGTATCGATTGGTTAAATTGTGTTCAATTAGTGAAAGATGCTCTTGCAGCAGAACAATCACCTAAAAGTGAAAAAGTAGAAAACAAAAGTGTAGGTGCTTATTTTCTTGAATATGAACCAGACACAGAAAGGGGAGGTGATTTTTTCATGACACTTCAAGACCCTACTTGTACAGTAATGACCAGGGGTCAAAGAAATCAAAAACCCTATGCAAGAACCAATCCAAACCTGTCAAATGTTAAAGGAAAAGAATGCATACAAGTTGATTCTACAAAAAACACAAAATCCATAATATTGTCCAGAATAGAATCAACGGTTGGTACATCAGCTTTTGATATTGTAGAATTTTGTAAGTCATCTTCTATATCCATTTGTCCAACCAAATATTTAAGATTGAATCCTAAGGAATTAGACAAGTTAGTCCAATATGTAAAAGGAGGTTTTGCAACTAATGCTCAGTTTATTGATAATATGATTGAAAACCCAAAGGCTTCAAGTGAACCTATTTTTATATCTAAAAGTTACAAAAAAAAATCTCCTTATAGGGAACCAACTATTAATATTGTTGATGGAGAAACAAAAGAGAAGAAACCCAACCATTTTTATGTATCCTTATTATTAAATGGACAGAAACTTAGCAACTATATCATTGACTCTAGAGCATTAGATAATATTATGCCAATGCTTATTGCAAAATCCCTCGGCTTAGATCTTATGAGAACTTTTGGGTGTTTTTATTCTATGGATGGGAAACAAGTACCCCTAGTTGGCCAAGTAAAAGATGTGCAAGCTGTTCTTTATGCCTTCCTAGAGAAAAGGCTAAAACTTACTATCTTGGTAGCTGACATACTAGCTAGTTATGGAATGTTGCTCAATAGGACTTTTTGTAAAGATATGGGTGGAGAAATTAAGATGGATTGATCTAAAGCTTACATCCCGGTAGGGAAGAAAAAGATAATATTGGAGCCAAAACTGAAGAATAAATACACAGTTGTACCTTCAAAAAATACTAAAGCTCAAATACTATATGAAGAATGTCAGTTTGGAAACTATGTTATATTGCCTAAGAAACAATGTGAGGAAATTGAAAAAGAAAATTGTGATGAAGCCCTGTGGAATCTAGAGTTTGATGGAATAGTTGTTGTTGAAAAGAGCTTTCCAATCTATTTATTTTTTATTTTTTTCAAGATTAGGCATGGGTGTCATTCTGATTTCACCCTCAGGAGACATATTTCCATTTTCTTTTAAATTAGATTTTAATGATACAAACAACACTGCAGAGTATGAAGCATTGCTCCTAGGTTTGTAGGAAGCCAAAGCAAATGGGGTGAAGCAACTAAAGGTGAGAGGTGATGTTGAACTCATTGTAAAATAGGTAATGAAACAATTTTCTATAAAAAATGATAGGCTGAGACACTATAGAAATTTGGTTTGGGATGAGATTGAATCTTTTGAAGCCTTTTCTATTGAATTTGTGCCTTGTTCTCAAAATACTAAAGCTGACTCCTTAGCTATTTCAGGTTCCCTATTGTTACCACACCCAAAGTTCAAAAGTGATACCTACAAGATTGAAATGATTTATAGACCTAGAGTCCCAAATAATGTGAATCACTTGCAAGTTTTTGATAATGATGCACAGTTGAAGGATTTAATCAAATGTGTTGGAACTTTTTTTGAAACTTTCTTTGAAGGATCAAACCATGAGGGTAAACCTGTCAAAGAAGAATCAACTAAAATTGGAGAAGTTGTTCAATTGAAAGGTAATCAAATCCTAAAGGGGTTGGTGTCTTTAGAAAATCTCTTTGGAAGAAAAGATGATAGCATCAAAAAAAGGAGAATTGACCTTGATAGAGGTGTAGAGGAACATGAAAAAATTAATATCAGGAGTGAAGAAAACCAGAAAGAGAAGGATAAGCTATCTAAACTCCTTGCCCAATATCATGATGTCTTTTCCTCAGCATATGAAGACTTCAAGAACTTTAGAAATGGAGAATTTGTACATCATATACCTTTAAAGCTAGAAGTTAATACCTATAGAAAAAAGCTCAGAAACTATAATCCTAAGGTATCTAAGGCTATTTTTAAAGAAGTGGAGAAGATGTTGAGAGCCCACATAATCGATCTGAAATAAGAATTTGTGTGGATTTTAAAAATCTAAATCAAGCCAATCTCAAGGATAATTATGCACTTCCCACTATGGATAATATTTTTTAGACAGTTGTTGGGTGTGAAGTATGTCAATGCTCGATGGGTATTTAGGATACAATCATATTAGCATTGCACCTAAAGATCAGCACAAGATGGCCTTCATTACTCCCTGGGGCACTTTTTCTTACAATTGGATGCCATTTGGTTTGATCAATGCAAAAGAAACTTTTCAGAAAGTAATGAATTCTTCCTTTAAAGATTTGAGGGATAGAATAATTGTAATATATCTTGACAACTTGATTGTATATTCTAAAAGAAGAAAACACCACTTGAGAGACTTGGGAACAGTGTTGGACCGATGTAGACAACATGATATATCCCTCAACCCTAAAAAGTTTGTATTCTTTGTAGAGTAAGGAAAATTGCTTGAACATATTGTTTCTAAAGATGGTATAAGGATTGACCCAGAAAGAGTGAAGGCAATACAAAAACTGACATTGCCCACTAATATAAGTGATTTGAAGTCCTTCTTTGGTCAAATCAATTTTTTAAGAAGTTTTGTTCTTGAATTTTTTGAAAAGGTAAGACGTATGTTGGGTATGATGAGCTAAAAGCATCCCTTTAGATGGCAGGAAGAGGGCAAGAAAGCTTTTGAGGGTATTAAAACTACCATTTCAAATGCTCCCATGCTAGTGAGTCTAATTTTTGAAAAAGATTTCATCATTTACTACTATGCTTTAGAACATACTCTATCTAGTATTCTAACTCAAAAGGATGATAAAGACAAGGAACACCCAATTGCTTTCATGAGAATTCCCTTGAAGAAGCATGAATTAAACTATATCCAAATGGAGAAACATGCATTCATAGTGATGAAGGTATTGAAGCAATTCAATTACATTCAGCATTCCCATTCAATTGTCTATGTGCCAGAAACAGCGGTAAAAAGTATATTAACTCAGCAAAAAAATTCAAGTAAATAAAAGAGTTGTATGGGTAACTAAATTTCAAGAATATGATTTAACCATTAAGTCTACCTCTTTAGTAAGAGGACAAGGTTTATGCAAATTGATGGCCGAAAATAAAGATTTGTCTCTTGACAATACTAAAGAAATGCCCATTGTTTTTTCAGTAAGTTCAATGGACCCCAAGTTCTCCAATGTAGTATACTTTTTGACATATGGTGAATGCCCTCCAAAAATGAGCTATAAAGAAAAATGGAATCTTAGGTTAAATACTGCAAAATATGTCATTTCTAATAGTATTTTGTATAAGAGAGGGATGGATGGAACCTTTCTAAGATGTGTAGATGCAGAACAATAGGAAAATTTGTTAAGAGTGCATCATTCAAATGTATGTAGAGGAAATTTCTCATCTATAGTGACTGCTTTTAAAATCCTCAAGAATTGCTTCTACTGGTTGAATATGTTCAAAGATGCTTACAAGTTTGTAAAAAATTGTGAAAAATGTCAACTTTTCACTATGTGCCCTCAACTAGAAACCTTACCCCTTAGGCCAGTAGTGATCGATGAACCCTTCCATCGATGGAGTATTGATTTCAATATTGGACCTCTGAGTCCTCCATCAAGTGTTGGACATGTATACATATTAATAGCCACTAATTATTTCACCAAATGGGTGGAAGCTATCCCAACCAAGAAGGCCAATTCTCAAATGGTATGTGAGTTTTTATTTGAATATATATTTGTAAGGTTTGGGGTTCCTCAAAAGATAGTCTTAGACAATGCAACATATTTTTCATCTAAAGATATTTCTCTTTTCTACTATGAGCATGGCATATCCCTAGCTCATTCCTTAGACTATTTTCCTCAAGGGAATGGGCAAGCAGAATCTAGTAACAAGATCTTAGTTGCTATAGTGAAGAAATTGGTAGCTGATAATCCCTAAAATTGGCACAAAAAACTATATGAAGCATTATGGGCTGATCGTATTACTCCTAAAAGGGCCATTGGCATGGCTCCATTTGAGCTAGTATATGGAATTAGTGCTCAAGTATCCCTACCTCTAGAGTTGTCTACTTCAGAATGTAATATATGATTGAGGATCATTTTTTTGGAGACTCCCTAGAGAAGAGAATAATGTTTTTGAAAAAATTAGAAGAAGAAAGGGAAAAACTTGTTGATCATATTACAAAACATCAGATGAAGGTGAAGCAAATTTTTGATATGAAAGCTAGGCCTCACAGTTTCTTAAAACATGATGAAGTTATTTAGTGGGACAAGAGGAGATAACCTAAAGGAGCACATGGAAATTTTGATTCCCTTTGGAAAGGGTCGTTTATTATCTCTGAATTTGTTGGTCCAAACATTTTCCATCTAAGTTACCCAGATGGCACAGTTCTACCCTTTACTTATAATGGGCAAGATTTGAAGTTAACAAAGATCTAATGTCTTAAAGGTTCTGATGATGCACATACCTTTTTTTTCTGGTTTTGTTTTCCGTTTGCTTTCCTCTTCCCATTGTTTTCTACTTTGGTTTTGGTGTTGTTTTTGTTTCTAGCTTTCTTAGTTCTCTATGTACTCTACGTATCCAGTCCCCAATCAGAGCCCTAGTTAGCCATATTGTGAGTCGCCCTATTTTGAACTTTTTCTAAATTTCCCATCTAGTTATTGAAGTTTTCTATCGTCACTTTGTGTTCTATCGGTCATCAAAAACATTGTACAAAGCCTTCTAAAGCTTCCCATCATTCCTTGTGTTTGTCTAAACATCTTTGAACTACTTTGAACCTTGGTTCAAAGTAGTTCAAAGCAGTTCAATCAAAGGGTTCTATGCTAACTATTTTCTTCTATAGGTAATTCGTGCAAGACTATGAAGTGTTCTTTTTAACTACTTTGAATCCCTTTGAATCTTGGTTTGAAGCAGTTTGAAGCGGTTCTACCACTAAAGCTCCTTGGAAGAAATTGATTGTGGGTTGTTGAAAGCCACCATTTTCCCATGGCATTAATTACCATGTCAAGAGGTAATAATTTAAAGGGCTGCCTTAATTTCAAACATGGGAAATTGTCATCATGATTTAAAGTGGGAGATCTTTCATCGAAAAAGAAGGATTGGGTGTTAGTCAAAGTTAATCATTATCAATACAGCCACAAAAGGAAGTATTTAATAAAAAAGTCATGTCAAAAGATTTATAATGTGTGAACCTAGCTGCAATTGATTTTTTATGAATGCCTCATTATGAGGCTATACTTTTGCATGTATGTTCTCTTTCCCTTTAAAAGAGCATAGACTTTCCTTTTTGTTTATCATGAGAAAAAGGAATTTGAAGAATGAGCTACTAAGGGACAAGAAAAGAGGTCATTTTTCTCAGAAATTCATAGGTGGTGTGTGGACTCTTGGTAAGAAAAAAAGGATGCCAACTCATACACAGAATATGGCTCCTTGAACCAGATCTAAAACCAAGACTGAAGCTCTCATGCAACAAGAAGTTTAGAAGGAAAAGATGTTGACCCAAGGATAGGATTCAGGAAATGGTCTTGGTTTCTTAGACAATCTTGATGGTAACGTGCAATTCATTAAAGCTTCTAGGGTAGACCAACCTAAATTCATGACCCCCACTCGAGATACTCAAGCAATCTCTGCTAATCCCATTGTCTCATCCTAGTTATCTAACTCAGTTAGTAAGAAAAGAAATTTCTAGCCAGTATGTACACTTGTGAAAGATATTGTAACTAAATATGCAACTTGTGGTTCAAAGGTTAAAAAGCTAAAAACTGATGCTCATTTAGTTGAAGATCTAGTATTTGGGAATATCATAGTGGAATTGGCCATGTATAAATAGAAAATTGAATCTGGAGAAATTGACAACGAAGGCTTCAAAGTTACTTTAGTTGAACTTGGGACCATCAACAAGAATGTAGGTAATAACTTCTTCAAGTTTTTTGCTGATCATATGTTGACCTAGTCAAAAAAAGATAGTAGAGAGAAGAAGGAACTCAAAGCCTTAGTGGTGACCATGGTCACTTTTATAGATTCATTGATGAATCTTGGGGCCATACCAATTGTTCAAACTCCTTAGTCTTTTGATCCTAATTTTGCAGACAGCCAACAGCTGGTTAAACAGATGCAAAAGGGGAAGTTACTTTCAGATGCAATGCAAGATTAGGGGAATTCCATCATCAAAGAAGGTAATAAGTTCATCCTAGATTTTACCACTATGTATGCTAAAGGGGAAATTCTCTTGGGTGAAATTAAAACCCTTATTCTAGGGTGGGAAACCAAACAGAGTTGGTGTCAGGCTATTGTGTTCCAAGTGACTAAAGTTGAAAAGTATAGAGTGCTCAAATTCCTAAGTGAGAACCCTATGAAAATTGTAGATTCTTGTATGTTGTTCATTATGAAGAATAATATGGGCTGGAAAGAATCAATCTAAAAAGAAGCTATCAAAGAAATGCAATCCATTGAAAACAAGATTGTTGGGATGCATGAGGAGCTTCTTAAGGAGATGAATATAGTGAATCCTACAGGAATTCTACAGTTTGATGATGGCAACATGGATTCTGAAGCATTAACAAAAAGTTTCAATGATGCTATTGCAAAGACTAAAGACAATGAATCACCAATCGCTAGTGATTTCACCACACTAGCAAATATTGAATCCATGCTATGTTTAAATAGGAAGCTCATGTTGAGGTAGAGCCTAAAGATCAAAGAATTGAAATGGAAAAAAGATGCCTATAGGACTAAGCTATTGAGTTTGAAGAACCCCCATTCTCATCCAATACAATAATTTATGAACACCTTCAAAAGCCTAAATCTGGTAAGACAAACTGTGGGCAAGGGGGAAAACGTCAACGATGAAGTCTGATCAAGATAGTTACTTTCAGTTGTGTCTTTTGCAACTATTTTAAAACTATTTTTATTTTACCGTAACTATTTCAACCAAAATGGTTGGGCTTTAATGGAGGCCTTTCAAATATGTAAAAAAAACTATAAATGTTGGGGAATTGAACTGATTAAGGGTTAGAATAGAAAGCTAGAAAATACTCTAATAAAATAGGTACTTTTTGAATAGTAATAGACAGATAGCATATATATCTTTTCTTTTTGAATGACTGTGTGTAGGAAAGAAGTTATATATATATATAATCTTTGAAGTTATCAAATCATTGTTACTTTTGGAACATTTGATTTATCATTTGAGATATCTATTGTTGTTTCTTCTACAATTTACATTGATCAATTTTCTTGAATGGTTATTATGAATTCACTGTAGCATTCAATTTCTTTGAATAAGTGGATATGGTGAAAATACTATGAGCTTTTATCTTTATTGTATGAATGAATTATCACCTCACTACCTAGGAGTATGTGAGAGTGCAATATACACTTTCTAGAAAAAGTGTGAAGTTGGTTTTATAATTCATTGACAAATCTCATAAAGGAAGTCGTACCTATAAATACAAAGAGAAAACAAATGATCTAAAATTTTCTCAACTGTTGTGAACATTTTGTACTTTCCAAGTCTTGGGCATCGAGTAAATTATCATTGTGTAATTAGAAAGACAATTTGTTCACTAACAAAGATAATAGTGAGGGTAGATGAATTATTATGTCGATATGAAAACTTTAAAGTATGTATTAATGAAAATTTTTATAATAACAAAAGTGCAATAATGGTTTTTATGATATGCTCTTTTATGGCATTAAGTAAAATATAGATGTGGTGTTTTTACAATGTTATTTATGTAATTATGATTCCTCTTGCCATGATGAGCATAATGTATGTGGTTTAGGTATATCACATGTTCTATCACTCACTCGTATTCTCCACTAAATATATATGAGAATGATGATAATCATTGACAATACATGCTCTAAAAATCTTTTTTTTACATGCTCTAAAAATATTGGCCATGCCAGTCCATGCTTTCTTAATGCTCTAGCAGTCTTATTCTTCAACTCCTATTCATGATCCTATGAAAATGTCACCTTTGATGAGGACAACCAAAAATGTATTTCCAACTTTAATGTCAAAAATATGCAACATGCAAAGATCAGTTATTACATTAGCCAAAGATATTTGTGTCCCTCTTTTTCTTTTGTTAATTATTTAGGTGTTATGTGTTTATGATGTATTATTTCACTTGCACAAATTTATTTCCCTTGAAGTATTATTTCTTGGAGCCATTTGATAATAGATTCATTTTATGTTGTACAAAATGCAAAACATGATGATGTAGACTCATTTCTTGGGTGTATTGTTATTCCTAGTACAAGAATGGTAAAGAACTACAAATTGATCGTGAGAAAGGAAGATGATGTTCTTATAAAAGTATCCAAGATTCCAAGTACTATAAAGTATTATAAAATAGTAATTTAATTATTGATCAATCTTCTTTGACTAATGATCCCATGATTTTTTTGTAGGGAATGATATTTTTTATTGAAAACTTGGTGAGGAGTCTTTGTGGATATTAAAGCCCACCTTTATACATGGTGGAATATCATATCCGAACTAAAACCCCAATCCATTATTTTGATATCATATCATTACTAGAATTTTTTTCCTTTGATCTATTTCTTGAACTATATTAAAGTTAGCTTCACTCCATTTATGAATCTAACAAGATTTTTTTACTTAAAAGGTGGAATCTCCAAAATAAAAAGTTAAATGATGATCTTGTAGATGTTGGAAATGATTGAAATAATTATAAGAAAAGTTGAGGGAGATTGTTGGAATAAAATATGGAACTAGTAAAGAATGTCTTCAATCATTGTTTTGTCATTGATGTCAAACTTGCTACTTGCAGGAATGACAATTTCTTTAGTGATCCAAATACTATCAATTAGTTGATTTTCAAGGTGGAGGCAATCAATAAGATGTAACTAGAACACCTAGAGAAAGGTCGAAGTTATGATGTTGTAATGAAGTACAAGGATCAGTTAAGTCATTGATGAAAAGAGTGTATTTGATGACATAATACAAAGAATGGGCACACTGAAACATATCAAAGATTTAAGGTTTTAGCTAAGTCTTTTGTAAAGCTCAAACTAAGTTCATTAGAGAGAAGGAGCCGAGCAAGCTAGTAAGAGCCGAGCAAATTCCTAGTTAATGCCGAGCAAGTTCAAGTGCCGAGCAAGTTCAAGTGTTGAGCAAAACCAAGTGCCAAGCTGGTATAGGTGCTGAGTAACACAGAGGTGTCAAGCACCAGTAACTCAATAATGCTGAGTTGCTGTATTATTTTGGAAATCGAAGATTCGCCAGATCTAAGCCAACAAGATTGTTATCTAGAAATCGATGAATTAAAAGGAAGATAAGAATGATGAGTTGGTGGCACAGAACACCATGTAGAACATTTTTAAGATACAACTAGTGAAGTTTCAAGAAGAAAACAAGATATGGGGTAGATACATTGTATCCTACCTAATCCATTTTGAAAACATAAAATTGAAGAGGGAGAATTGAGCGGCAAAGGAAAATCAGACTTCTATATAAGAAGACATAAGTTAATAAGAGAAAGAGAGAGTGAGAGGGGATAGAAGGAAAGAGAGATGGTGGTTAAGCATAAAGCATGAAGTGTTGAAGATTGTGCTAAGGAGAAGATAGCACAGGAACTCTGTTTAGACAAGACAACCACAAAGATGATTGCATTGGCAAGATGAGTAGGAAGACTCAAGGAGACAAAGTTTGAGAGGTAGTCAAGCAGTCAGAGCTGAAGTGATTGAAGCCAAGCATAAGGATTGAACTAAAAGTGTGATCTGAAATCTGCAAAATATGTTGTAAGTTATATCAGATCAAAAGACTATTATTGTTACTTTCTAGCAATTGTAACTGTAAGTCTAAATCCTATGGACTTAGGTTGGTTTAACAGCCATTAGATAAATCCTTTCACAGGGTGACATTCTAAGTGAATGTTCTAAAGACCTTTAACCAAGCCCATTCCTAACAGTTTGGTGAAATCCTTTAACAGGGTCACATTTAACAGTGTGTTGTAAGCCTTTAACAGGGCAGGCTTTTAATAGGGCATCACTTCAGAAGAGTGAGAATCAAGTAGCATGTTACTAGTGGTTTTTCCCAAATTGGGTTTCCACATAAATCATTGTGTCATGTGTTGATCTTGAATGTTTTATCGTTGCATGTTGATTTACAGTAATTTGCTTATATGATTGATTTAAGTTTGAATAGATAAAAGGGTATGGATTCATTAAAAGTAGTAAAAAGGTATTAATAGGGCATTTGGACCTTGAATAATTGATTCACCCCCCCTCTCAGTTATTCTAAAGAATTCTAACAGTAGAGAGTATGGCCCATTTTTTGGACCTATTGCATTCAATACAAATAATCTCCTTGAGAGAGTCGAATAATGTTTGCAATGTATTAGGGACCAATATAAGAAAAGTTTAAAGTTGAACTACAAGTTTGATCATCATCCCTACATTCCCAATGCTAAGTAGAAAACTTTAATTTTGGATGGGAAGGAGAAAGGTGACAAGGATAATAAAAAGTATACCAGTAGAGGGTAGAAGGTATGCAATAACATTTAGGATGTAATTATGTACTAAATAGTCTTTATATTTATATGATTTAACATTTTTCAAATTTTTCATAGATTATCTGACACAACAAAGGCACCATAGGCAAGAATAGATAAGCACAAACAACACAATCTCAACTCTAGTGGTTATTCCAAACTTGTTACACAAGTTGTAAGCATTAGTAAATGAAAAACTACATGTAAATATTTATAAATTGCAATCAATTTTGTTTTGATGAAAAATGCAATTAAAATTGACGATACCAAGAAAAAATGTAGGGCATGGAGTTCCATAGAGATCTCATACAAGAGGACAAGAGGATTAGATTCCAGCAAGGCTTTAGAGTCATGGTTGAACAAATACAAGCTAAAATTAGTGCACAAGGTTCTAATAATGGATTTGTGCCCATCCAAGTAACTAAGATAAATGGAAATTATTATTTCAAATTGAATACTTTACCAATTATACTATTATCTCAATTAGTAATTGCCTTCACTTGTCTCATCTAAAGTGTCATCCTTATTTTCATGACATTGGAATACAGTCTGAGAATCTTGCTAGACAATATGTTGATGATGAATTTTTGGATGTGCATTATAGTGGTGGAGGTATACATTTGCTACGCAAAATTTTCCATGTAATAATGAATTCAAGTAAACATCTTATATTGTTTATGACGTAGTAACACAAATTCAATTGTAATTAGTATTTTGATTAATGTAACATTTTGTAGTGCAATACTCCAGAGGATTGAGAGGTTGATTTTTATGAGCATGTTGAGGTTGAGGCTTGACAAAATAATGTGGCTAGTTTAGGTAAATAGTGACAAAGTTATGTTCTTTAAGGGAATAAAATAATTCTAACAATTATAATAAAATATGTATAATTTAACCCTTTTATTTGCTATTGTAGAGTCCTCCCTTGTGCAATGACATAACACTAGGCATAGAATGAAATCACAAGAAGAGGTTAGAAAAACTAATGAGGGGGGAAATGATGATGAAACTGATACTCCTCTTAGGAATTACATAAAGAAGAGAAAAAAAATGATTGTAATCTACATACTTTACTTGATGGCTACTAAATGTTATTTTTCAATGAATTTAATTTTGTGCCAATGATAAATGTGCATGAATTATATAATGTGATAATGAATATTGATGAATGTTGCATGTTAATATTGAATCTAATGTCTCAATGAATGTTATCCTATGATAATGAATGAATGTTACATTTTATTAATGGTTGAAAGAATGAATTACTATTAGATGTTACATGCAATTTAGAGTCATGTTGGTAGGTAGGGTGTGGCAAATTAACTTCCATCTTCACATGGTTTGCCCTTGTTAGTATACAATATTAAACTATTCTTGAAATAAAGTGAATCTTGATATTAACCTCTAATTGCATCACAACTTTCTATCTTTTCCTAGGAACCTTCTCATATTACTTGACCCTGTCAAATATTTAGCACAAAATACAAAAACACCTTCAATGCATCTTTTATTCCAAAGAACACTCAAATCTTTAAAGAAAATGATCCTTCCAAAGAAAATTCAAATTTGTAAACCAAATGATCCTTAAGTAGTCTAGATCATGTTATACTAATGATGAGCTTAAGTTTCCTCCTACCTTTGAACTTCCAATTATTTATCATAATTCATCTCTTATTTCTAGTTGGAAGGAATATTCTTCTTATGTTGAATACTCTTGTCACATTGGGCTTATTTTCTAAATGTAATCAAGAAATGATCAACAATTCTACCTCAAACCAAATGCCTAGCCCTTGAAGTTTTAATGCTTTTACAATACTACAAGTTTAGATGGGATGAGGCATGTTTTCATTTTATTTACAAATGTCAAGAAAAATGGCCAACCAGCTATATGTTTGTTCCTCTAATTCATCTTTGTTGTGTATTGTGAAAACACTTGAATTCATGTAGTTCTTTCTAGTTGGCAACCCCACCAAATTCAATTTGTATTTCATGTTAGTTTGAAAAAATATTGGTGTTACTTCATATCATTTTCATTTCTAAAAAATCAAGATCTTATCTAGTATTTCTAGATAAACTTGGAATTTGTAGGGGGTTGTTTATTGCCTTGTATAGTATTTTGAATTCTCCTTTTTCTCAACTCAAAAATCATTCAATTTGCATGGCTTGAAACCATACAGGTTCATGATTTTTCTATGATGATATTGAGATTTTAATTCACCCACAGTCAATAATTCATTCAATGATAGAAACATAGGTACTCTAAAAATCTCCTCTTGTTCAAGACTATATGTTTCACTTCCAATTATGTCATCAACGTTTGATAGAGTTGTTATCAATTGTATCTGCTAGGATTCCTTTTTCCTAGCTCAAATTGGATGGCCAAACATTTGATTTCCAATATTGTATACAATATCATGACCTAAGAGAGATCCATGTTCAAAGATCAATTGGCCTAGATTTGACCTTTGCAAGTATGTGTTTTGAGTCTTAAGCTTATTTTTTTCTGCACTTATTTTTCTTATGAATGGTTTCTAATTTGAACTTGTTAGCCTAGCAATCATATTAGTAATTGAGAATTGTAGTAATTGGTGATAAAAATATCTTCTCAAATGGATTTAATATTAAAATTAGATGCTTAGATTCTAACATAAGAAAAGATCATATGGTTTTATGATAGTTGGGTTCATTGACCTTTATAGCTCTAGACAATGAAGTATCATTCTATGGGTCTTGCTTTTTTCTGTTTGTCAAGTAGGTGGTACTATGAATGGTGTCCTTAGTGTAGAAAATGAGAATTTTATTGATTTATTTATTAATTAAAGGTACATTCCCTTTTTAGAAAAATTATTCTAGTATTATAAATCTATTACAATGTTAGCAACACTACATGTGTTGTTGAAATTCTCATCTTTGGAAAATGTTAGTGTAGTGTTTGCAAGCTACTTGGCATATGTTCAATGTTTAGGTGTGATTATTAGAGCTTGTCTATCTAGATCTAATGTGTATTAAGAAAAGTAATCACATCCCTCTTTATTAATAAGCTTGTTGAAGGATTTTATGAGAACAAATCCATAGATCCAATAGATCACTTGCATGCAAGAACCTGTCATAGAGAAGAAAAAGTCAAGAGAAGGCAAGGGTTTGGCTCTGAAAATATGCAAGAATATATTATTAGACTGAAAGAATGAATTAAAATACAATGGATCAATCCTAATAAAGGAGATTTTAAAACCATAATAAGGAAATTCTAAGAAGTAAAAGACATTTAATAATTAATATTTTTAATTATTAAATGAAAATTCATGTGCATAAAGTGAAATCTTAAGTACGGAGTAAAGGTAATTAATAAACTAAATTAAATTAATAATTTATTCGAACACCCCCCTTAAGATGAGCAACAATGAAGAAAAAACAAGGAAACTACAATACTGAAAACAAACATGGGTCCTAACAACATGGCCCGATGAGGCACCCAACACAACCAAATCTCTAAAAAATGGAAAAATAGGGAAAACTACGTGGGAAAAAACCTACTCCAAAAAGAGAAGCTAAAAAACATAAAATAAGGAAGGAAGGACTCACCAATGAGACCCTTCAAGGACAACTTCCTTCACCCCAAGCATAAAATGTAACTAAAGATACCATGGGGATGGAAAAGGTTTAGTGAAGATGTATGCAACCTACTCAGTAGTGGGAATGTACTCCAAGTTAAGAGAGACATCTTGAATCAAATGCTTAATGAAGTGCATGTCAAGCTCAATGTGCTTCATCCTCTAATGCTAAATTAGGCTATGGGAAATGTGTATAGCACTCTAATTGTCACACCAAAGAAAGGTGGAACTATCAGGAGGAAATCCAAACTCTATCATCAACTGTTGAAGCCATAAAACCTCTTGACTAGCAAGCACAGTTTCCTTGTGTTCTTCCTCCATAGATGATAATGGGTGAGCATGATGCTTCTTACAAGACCATGTGATAGGACTAGAACCAAGATAGAAAAAGTCAAAAGTAGACATTTGATCATCCATATCACCAACCCAATCTGAGTCTATATAGCCAACAATGTGAGGATCCCCTGATGTCTAGTGAGTGTCATAACATGTAGTGCCTTGTATGTACCTCAAGATACATTTGGAATCTTTCCAATGACTCTCATGTGGATCATGTGAGAATCTAGAGAAAAGTGCAACTGCAAAGGATATATCAGGACATGTGTGTCTCAGGTACAATAAACTACCCACAAGTTATATGTATAAAGTGGAATCCATTGTAGGAGTAGTACAAGTGGTAGATAAAACAACACCTAACTGAAAAGGTGTGGGAGAAAGCTTGCAATCAAGCATGTTGAATCTTTGAAGCATATCAAGAGCATACTTCTATTGGAGTATGGTTATCCTATTTGAAGACTGAACAAACTATAGGCCCAAAAAATAGTATAGAAGTCCAAGGTCTATCATCTCAAACTGCTATCTCAAAGCTCACTGAACACTCTAAATCATAGAGGATGAGCTACATGTAATGATGAGATCATCTACATATAGCACAAGTATCAACGAGTTAGCTCCATGATGATGATTGTACACTATAGGATCAAAATGACACTGAGTGAACTATGAAGTAAGCAAGAAGGAATCCACCTTCTCATACCAAGCTCAAGGGGATTTTTTGAGACCATTTAAAGACCTTTGATGCCTACATACCATATAAGAGTCTAGCACAAAACCATGAGGATTCTCCATATATATCTCCTCATGTAGGTCTCCATGCAAAAATACTCTTCACATCCATCTGAAATATTGTCCATCCCTGAGAAGCTGCGAGAGAGAGTACAAGGTGAAAATAATTCATCTTGGTAATAGGAGAAAAGGTCTTAGAGTAATGAATAACCTCAACTTAGAAAGATCCCTTCACAACAAGACATTCCTTGTACCTATCAATAGAACCACCTATGACATGCTTGGTATGGTACACCCACCAGCACTAAACCAACTTTATTCCTTTCAAAAGAGAATAAAGATCCCAAGTGTGGTTCTTCATCAAAGAAGAGTACTCTTCATCCATAGTTCTATCTTACTCTATGTTAGTTTGTGGTGACTAATCAGGGAAGTACTGTACATACTTGTATAAAAGGGCTTAGGATTAGGGATTTTTTCAAAAGGTGTGATGTGAAAATTGGTTCTTATGGTGGTATTGAGTTGTAATGGATTATAGATTGTAATCTAGTTGTAATCACTAGATCATAATAATATTGGACTTGTTTTTTGGTGGACGTAGTCCAAGGATTGGATGAACCACATTAAATCTTGGTGTCTTGTGTTCTTTTTTGTGTGATCTATTATTTTCTAATATTTTTTATATTTGCATGTAATTTTTATTTTTGACTATGGTTAAATCCTAACAAGTGGTATCAAATTGAGGTTTTTTTTTAGTTATCCTCTACAAGAAAGTGTCACGGTTGAGTGAGAGAAATGGAAGACGAGGGTAAGCTAAGGGTTGACAAGTTTAATGGGTAGAAATTTTAGTGATGGAAGATACAAATGGAGGACTATCTTTATCAGAAGGATTTATGGAAGCCATTGGGAGGAAAAACTAGAACCAAAGATCTATGAAAATGATGACTGGGATCTTTTAGACAAAAAGGCACTTGGAAGCATTCGATTATGCCTAACACCATCAATGGCATTTAATATTACAAAAGTGAAGACAACAGAAGTGTTGATGGAAACCCTAGTGAAATTGCATGAAAAGCCCTCTGCTTCAAATAAGGTATTTCTCATGAAGCATTTATTTAATATGAAAATGGAAGAAGGTGGATCTATTGTAGATCATTTAAATAAGTTTAATATTATTACTAGTCAATTATCTTTTGTGGGCATTAATTTGATGAAAAAATTAGGGCTCTCTTGATTTTGTGTTTTTTGCCTCAAAACTAGAATGGCTTGTTAATGGTTGTGAGTAATTCTATTTCTCAATCTAATACCCTAAAATATGATGATGTGGTTGGTGTTATTCTGAGTGAGGAAACTCATAGGAAAATCTTAGGTGGATCTACATCAAGAAGTGCTTTGAATGCACAAAGCAGAGGCAGAATGACTAAAAGAGGAAATAATTCTAGAAATAGTGATAAATCAAGAGGAAAATCAAAGGGGAAGAGATCTCAATCCAGAGGACCAAAAGATTGCTAGTATTGTGGTAAAAGAAGGCAAAAGAAGAAAGATTATTGGACTTGAAAGAACAATGAAGGAGATAATCCAGAAGGGAACAAGGAGACAAATGTGGTAAGTAACAAATCCAAAGAGGATGCTTTGCTTTTGTCTTTAGAAAGTGTTGATGATTCATGAGTTTTAGATTTTGGTGCTTCATTTCATGTTACACCTCATAGAGATTATTTTATTGATTATGTCCAAGGGGATTTTGGGCTTGTTTATTTGGGGATAATGAACCCTGTCAAATTGTTGGAAAGGAAAAAGTTAAGATTAAGTTACAGAATGGGAATCATTGGCTACTACATGGGGTAAGATATGTTCCAAGGCTGAGTAGGAATTTAATTTCAACAGGGTAACTCGGTGATGAGGGTGTTTAGTTACTTTTAATAATAAAAGTTGGAAGGTCTCAAAAGGTTCCCTTGTAGTAGAAAAAGGTGTGAAAGTAGGCACCTTATATCTTTGTACAAGTCATAGTGTTCCTTCTACTTTGATTGTTTCAAAGAAAAATGAATGTTCAGGAATAGTTGTTATAGTTGAGCAAGGAGAACAAATAGCTACTATAGATTCTGATATAGTGTTGTCACCCAATAGACTTGGGACCGTGAGTGAGAAAGGTATGAAAGTACTTCATTCAAAGAAAGTTTTACTAGGTCTAAAATGTGTTAATATGGATTTCTATGAAAGTTGTGTGTATGGAAAACAAAAGAGAGTGAGTTTTGTGAAGACTGGGAAGGAAAATAAAAGAGAGAAATTAGAGCTTGTGCATATAGATGTATGGGGATTGGCTCAGGTATCTTCCCTTAGTGTCTCTCATTATTATGTTACATTTATTGATGATGCAACTAGAAAAGTATGGGCATACTTCCTTAGACAGAAATCTAATGTATCTCAAATTTTTAAGAAATGGAAATGCTTGGTTGAAAATGAGATTGGTAAGAAATTAAAATGTCTCAAATCTGATAATCGTGGTGAGTATTGTAGTCATGAATTTAAAGATTTTTTCTCCACTAATGGTATTCATAGACAGAAAATTGTTCCAAGGACTCCACACAAAAATGGAGTGGCTAAACACATGAATAGGACTATAATGGAGTGTGCAAGGAGCATGAGGTTGCATGTTGGGTTGCCCTTACACATGTGGGTGAAGGTTGTCAATACTATTGTATTTTTTATAAATAGAGGTCCCTCTACTCCTTTGGGTCGTGGTATTCTAGGGGAAGCATGGACTGGTAAGAAGGTGAGTTATTCTTTTCTCAAAACTTTTGGCTGTTAAGCATTTGCTCATATAGATTCTAAAAATAGAACCAAGATGGAAGCTAATTCAAAGAAACGTGTATTTTTTGGATATGGTATTAATGAATTTGGTTATAGGCTTTGGGATTTTGAAATTCATAAAATTGTAAGAAGTAGGGATGTCATATTCAATGAGAAAGTGTTGTACAAAGATCTGTTGCAGCAACATGAGAAGAAAGAAGATGATTATGTAGTGTTGGATGATACTCCAAAAGATGATGTTCCAACCATTCCTCATGATGTGCAACAACTACAACAAAAATATCACACACACTAGTGAATGTTAGATGGTCAACAAGGCTAAGTAGACCTCCAAAGAGATTTTCTCCCTCTTTGATTTCTATTTTACTAATCAATGTTGGTGAACCTGAATGTTCTGATGAAGCTTTGCAAGTGGATACAAAGATTCAGTGGGAGTCTGCAATGAAAGACAAAATGGACTCTTTGCTGAAAAGTAAGACATGGGATTTATGAAAGTTTTCTGCAAGTAAAAAGGTTTTACAAAATAAATGGGTTTACAAGTTAAAAGAAGAGGGTGGAGGTAAGAAAATATTTAAAGCCAAGCTATTTGTAAAAGGATATGTACTAAAAAAGGGTATTGATTTTGATGAGGTATTCTCTCCTATTGTCAAAATGACTTCTATATGTACTATTTTAAGTATTGTGGCTACTGAAGATTTGCATTTGGAGCATCTTGATGTTAAAACAACCTTCCTTCATGGTGATTTGAATGAAGAGATCTATATGGCACAACCATAGGGATTTTAGGTCAAAGGTAAGGAGAACTTAGTGTGCATATTAAAGAAAAATTTAAATGGCTTGAAGCAAGCACCTCGACAATGGTATCTAAAATTTGACAATTTTATGCATGAGCATGGATATAGTCATTCAAATCATTGTGTTTATTTTAAGAGGTTGGACGATGATAGCTACATTATTTTATGTTTATATGTTGATGATATGCTTGTAGCTAGGTCTAACATGGATCATATTAAGGGGTTGAAATGCCAATTAGCACATGCATTTGCTATGAAGGATTTGGGGGCAGCAAAACAAATCCTTGGTATGAAGATTTGTAGACATAGGAAGAATAGGAAATTGATGTTATCTTAGGTTGATTATGTTGAGAAGGTGTTGCAGCATTTCTCTATGGAGACTGCTAAAGATGCCAACACAACTTTACCTAGTCATTTGAAGTTGACTAAGGAGATGTGTCCAAAGACACAAGAAGAGGAGGGTAAGATGTCCAAGGTACCCTATACTTTAGTTGTAGGAAGCTTGATGTATGCTATGGTATATATAAGGCTAGATATTGCACATGTAGTGGGAGTCATTATCAGCAGGTATATGAGTCATCTAGAAATTGAGCATTAGAATGTTGTTAAATGGATTCTTAGATATTTGAGAGGTACATCCAGTAATTTTTTACACTTTGGGAACTCTACTACTAATTTAAAGGGTTATGTTGACTCAAATTTGGCAGGGGATATTGATACTAGGTGGAGTACTATAGGTTGTGTATTTACTGTTGGTGGGGCAGCCATGATCTATGTTTCTAGGTTACAAAAGGTTAATGCTTTATCCACTATAGAGGCCAAGTATGTTGTTGCTATAGAGGCAACCAAAGAGATGATATGGATTTAGTTCTTCTTGGAAGAATTGGGACACCCTCAAAGGGATAATTATTTGTTTATAGATAGTTAGAGTGCCATTTATCTTGCAAAGAATTCAACTCTACATTCTAAAATAAAACACATTCAGTTGCAGTACCATTTCATTCGATCAGTTTTGGATGAGGGACAGTTAAAACTGGATAAGATACATACAAATAACAATCCAATAGATATGTTTACAAAGGTAGTGACAAGGGAGAAGTTGAATTCCTCTTCAGCTTCAGTTGCTCTTCTTGACTGAACAAGAATAAAAGAACAACAAAGTCCAAGGTGGTTTGATCCAGTGAGAGCCTCATGTGGTAGTGGTATTGCTATAGGATCAGTCTCCAAGTGGAAGATTATTGTCTAGTGTGGAGTTTGATTAGTCCCCAAGTGGGAGATTGTTAGTTTGTGGTGACTGATCAGGGATTGGGCTACTATTCACCAATGGTGGGCTACTATTCACCAATTGGCTATTATCTATATTCGCCAATTTATGGTCAACATGTTGTAACTAATTTTAACCCTAAAGTAGGAAAAATACTTGTATAAAAGGGCTTAGGGTTAGGGATTGTTTCATAAGGTGTGATGCAAAAATTGGTTCTTGCAGCAGTATTGAGCTATAAGGGATTATGGATTTTAATTAGGTTGTAATCACTAGATTGTAATAATATTGGACTTGCTATTTGGTGGACGTAGCCCAGGGATTGGGTGAACCAAATTAAGTCTTGGTGTCTTGTATTCTTTTTGTGTGATCTATTATTTTATAATATTTTTTATATTTAATGTAATTGTTATTTCTATCCATGGTTAAATCCTAACACTCTAAGTGTCATTTTGCCTCTAAAAAAAATCTATGGATCACCTAAAATAGCATGAATCATTAGTCTGATACTAGATGTCTAAGCATGAGTGCAAAAATAATTTGAAGGATCTCCTCCCATAGGTCCAGCTTCATCAATGGTCTCACGAGCCCACTTGGGCACTCATTGAACATCTAGATGAGGTGGTGAAGGAGGATCAATATCAAGGTCTTCCTCAAAGGATACATAATCCTATAGAGGAGAAGAGGAAGTACTACATAGTGAGGGAGAAGTTGGTGATGACGGCTCCATTTGAGGATAAAGCTCATCAAATTGGACATCTTGCTAAAATAAGACCTCTCTAGAATCAGGATCAAACAATCAGTATGCCTTCACATCCTCACAGTAGCCAAAAAAGATTAGTGGTTGGCTCTTCCTCTCCATGGATTTCCTCTAAGCATCTAGAAAATTCCTAAGCCTCACTACAAAAAATGTATAATGTAGAAACATCGAGCTTGACATGAGTCGAAGCCTCCTTAGGAGTCAAATGTCATAAAGCCTTGTGATGCATCTAATTATGAATATAGTTGGCACAACTGATAGCCTCAACCCAAAATGAAGAACTTATAGCTCAAGACTATATCATACAATTGGTTATCTCTCAAAATGTCATAATCTTTCTCTTTGCAACCTTATTCTATTTAGGGGTATGGGAAATTGTGAACTAATTTCATAAACCATGCTAAGTGAAATAATCTTTAAAATATTGATTCATATATTCAGTGCCATTGCCAATGCTTATACACCTGATAGAAAGACCAGACTGCTTCTCTACAAATGTCTTAAAGATTCAAAATGATAAAAAGACATCAGACTTGTACTTCAAAAAGTACACCCATCTGCATCTAGAGAAGTCATCTATGAAGGTAAGAACATATTGAGTACTTGAAAAAGATGGAGTGGGGAATGACATAAGATCATTGTGTATCAACTCCAATGGTTCCTTAGAATGTATAAATCTACCTGTTGGAAATGGATCTCTATGATGTTTTCCAAGTGCACAACCTTGACAAACATTGCTAATACAAGAGATCTGAGGTAACCCAATCACTTGTTCTTGTGTACTTGTCTGCTGTGGATATATGTAGTTCACATGGCCAAAACTCTCATGCCAAATCTTTCTCACCATGTATGCTTGAGAAATAAGATAAACACATGTAGAATTAAAGCTCTTGAAGCCATCAAACTAATATAAGTGAGATGAAAGATCAACACTCCCAGTAGCAACAGTTAAGTTGGGATCATGGAGATCTTGAATAACCACATCATGTGATGAGAACTCATCTCTCTTACTAGATCCAAAATGACAATCTAAAAAGGTAGATAGGAGGTTTGTAGAAATGGTCAGAACCAAGAGAATATCCTATAGGGAACCACCCTCTAAAGAGATAGTGCCTGAACCTGAAATTGTAAGTTGTGCAAAGTCACCAACTATAATCTGTATAGTAACACTCTGATAAAGTGAGGTAACCAAATTAGGTGAGTGTTTTATATAGTGGGAAGCACCTGAATCAAGAATCCAAGCAGTTGATGAAGACAATGTTCATGCAGAAAGAGCATGTCCTTTTTTAGAAGGAGGTTGTGGTGGCTTTAGAGAAGCAATACTAACTTGTTGCATGGCCTCCTCTAAAGCCTCAAGATGATTCCAACAACTAGAAATTGGATGTCCTTCCTTGCCAAAAAAACTACAAGGATCGCTTGCAAACTTCTTAGTTTTGGAGGAAGACTTGCTAGAGTTACAAGGTTTACCCTTTGGAGTGGATTTTAGAACATCTAATCTAGAAGAAGGCTTGAAGGAACTCTCACTACCTGCTAAATCTGATTTTGGGTTCATTTTTTGCTTTGACTTCCCTGTAGATGTCTGAGCAACTAATTCCTAGTTCTTTGGTCCTGTTAGAGAGTCAAACTATAAAATATTAGCTTTCTCTATAGTCAACCAATCACATAATACCTAAAATGTGGGCATGCTAAATCTAGGACCCAAAGCATCCATAGTAGAATGGAAGGTAGAAGAGAAAATCAAAAAAGTTTCCTCTAAGCTTTGACATTATCAAATAAATGCACTCCTTATCAGTCTTCACTTTCCTTACAATCATGTAACAAAGATCTTTGTTGTTTAAACCTCATCAAAAAGCCCTCAATAGGGGGAAAATCATCTGGTACAAGTGATGAAAGCTCTTCCTAAATTTGAAGTGCCTTGAATTCATTGATGGTACCAAACAAGTCCTTGAACTTGGCCCACATTTATCAATGGGAATTTAACCCATCAAGATGAAGTTGTCTGAAATATTCAAAGAAATCAAACCCATGGCCTCATCCATCTTATTCTTGTGTTGAATGACTTCGAAAGGCCTCTGTAAAATTGGTTGTACTTCATCTAAACAAGACCACAAACCCTTTGAACGGAGAAGTCATGTCATAGTAGATTCATGTGTGAGAGTTATGTGGGTTTAGAGGAACTAGACAAGAAGAGGTCTCGATCATTATTTTAGAAGGTGTTTTTTCTTTTGGAATGGTCCTAGTTTACTGATATAAAAGAAATAAACATTAATATAAAACACCCCCCACAATGCAAAATATTGAACCCCAAATGCCAAAAAGAATGTGTATACAAGAAAAGAGCAAAAAAGTTTTAGTTTAAGAATCACATGTACCTTTCAAAAATAATGATAAATTAATAGAGAATATATAAATTTCTTGAGAAGATATTTCTAACACTTCTTTCGAATTGAAAAATAAAGGTAAAATGAGCAAGTTATGCCCCCCAGAATGTAGAAAAGATCACTAGACTTTGACTAAAAAAAGAGGTACCAAACTGGAAACAAATCCAAAAAATACTCTCACCATCACATTCATCATAGAATCAGCTTTCCAACGATATCTTGTTTTCCCAAAAAAATCCTTTGTATGCTCAAGTTAGAGCCAAAAAATGACTAGGTACTCGAGAAGGAAAAATAAAAATCATTGAAACCCCAAAAATATAACTAGGGGCTAAAAAATTAAGCCCCCAACCCCCAACATTACCATAGGCTAGCAGAGGAAGTCTAGTGGGCCACCGTTGCTGCACAAGTAGAGTGACCAGGTGAAAGTAATGCTTGGGCCTAAGCGTCAACAAGCTGAGCAGAGTGGAGCGCAGTATGGGTGGTGCATTCCTTTCAACAAGTTGGACTAAAAAAATATTTTTTTAAATGATTTTTTAATAGCTTTGTTGTGATTTTTTTGATTTTTTGCATCTCGATTTACATGCCAAGGGCCATATGGCCCTGGTAGGAAAATTTGTTTTTTTGTCTCAAAATGCAATGTTGACCAAAATAGGTGTGTTTTATATGGAAATACTTAGGGTTTTGACATCCTCTGAATCTAATCATAAGGTCTACTTGGCCTCAAAGTTCTCTAAATCTTAGAGACCCCCCTATATCCACAAAAAAATACTTTAAAACAACTAGATATGTTATGTCAAACCCTCATTCCTCTTTTTCTCCAAATAAGAACAAGCTATAGTAGATCCAACTCTAATACCATGAAGGATTTGATGAGAACAAATCCTCAAATACAATAGAACACCTACATGCAAGAACCTATCACAAAGAAGAAAAAGACAAGATAAGGCAAGGGTTTGGCTTTGAAAATATGCAAGAATATATTATCAGACTAAAAGAATAAATGAAAATACAATGGATCAATCCTAATAAAGGAGATTGTAAAACCCTAATAGGGAAATCCTAAGAGGTAAATATATTTAATTATTAAATGGAAATGCATGTGCATAAAGTGAAATCTTAAGTAGAGAGTCTACCCTACCCTATATTGAGTGGGGAGTGGGGACCCCCATAATGGAAATAGGGCCCACTCCCCCCTCAATATAGGGTAGGGTGGAGGAATCTGGCGATTGATGCAAACAACCCATCAACATTAGGCTCTATCAGGTTCTATCGGCAACTGACCCTTGAAAGGTAATTTAATAGATTAAATTAAATTAATCCTTTACTCTAACACTTTCATATTTCCTATTTCTTGATAGACAAAGGCATAAAAAGTTGCAAATATTGACTATAGGCACTACATGACTTGTCTAGCACTGCAATTTTTAAAGGAGAAGCAGACAAAAAATGGATATATTTTCCAACATAATTTCTTTTGTTTGTCAACTATAATTTAATATTTGGATATATTCAAAGTTGTTGAAAAGATGTGTAACAAGTACATAAATAAACTAGTTCTCCAAACTTAATTGGAAGAAATTGAACATTATGAACTATTGGTCAGAGAGTACGTTGCATCCCTAGGGAAATCAAGTTGGGAGCCTCCTTTGGTTTGAGATTCTATCTCAAAAGCCCAAATATTTCAATAACAATTCTGTAGGAAAGAAACTAATCACTTCCTCTTTGAGAATTGGTGCCATAATTTCCTTATGTAAACTTTAGGAACCATACATTTCCTATGAATGTGGTCTTTTGTGCAATTTTTTTTTCAATATTATGCCCAACTCTCAAGATGGTTAAAGAAAATCTATGGCATGATATCAGGCATAGCAATGGCAATTTAGAGTTTATGAATCCATTAAAGGTTAGGGAGAATAAGGTCACTTCATAGTTTATGCCACTAAAAATTAGTAAAGTTTTACACCATTTGCATGTAGATTGAAAGGTTGTGTAGGCTTGAAATTGTAAATCACCTTGAGGAGATGTCCACCTCCTATAAAAATGCAACCAAATTTGTTCTTAAAAGAACTCTACTACTGTTATATCCTCTTTGATCAGCCAACATAATTAAAATATCTCATTTAGGTATTTAATCATTAAGTCATGTGTTTTGTGCCCAGTATTTCTAAGTATGCTACTAGTTAGGAGAATTATACCACACATTTATTGGAGTTTGATTTAAGTGAAGATTACAAATTCAAGCCCACATATAAGTGTTGTAACACTTTAGTTGATAGATTCTTTATTGAGGGAAATTTTGTGGAGATGAATTGATGTCCTTATAACCCATTGATTATATTGGGATATGTGATAATCATAGTTCACATAGTCCTTAATCATTTATTAGTCCCAATTTCCCAAAGTATATTGTTATAAGTTAGGTCAATGTCTTTAGAATTAACGTATTATATTTTCCTAATGGTTCCTATAAATGGAAGGTACAAGATTAATTAAGAATCATATTGGAATTTATTATTTAATAACTTTTGAGGTCACGCTCTCAAAGTGTCTTATTATTAGAAAATATTTTCTTTTTTCTTGGTCGGTAATATAATATTTTATTGATAATAAAAGGATTATATCATTATTACAACTAAGGACTATGGATATGAAGTCTACATCATACTAAAAAAGACATATAGACTTAGCCCCCCTTATAAACAAACATAACTAACCCCATTAACACCAAACATAAAGCCTTATAAATCTTACACTTTCCAACTATTTACAAACCACCTAACTGAAAACCACAATGTTGAAACCACAAACCGCTTCCCACCATACCCACATTTGTTTTCCTTTCACTTCAAGCTTCGGCACATCACTTTGTTTCACCTATCCACTATCTAGTTTTTAAAAACACCATCTAATCCCCTGCGCTTTCTTCATTTTCCACCAAGGGAAGATCAGACATCCATCTTTCGACCGTCCTCACTCATATCTATCACAATTTTTTTTTGCTTGGTGTTGAAAAAACACCCCTTCATTTCCATCACCACATCCATTTACTTACCTTTAGGTTTCATTAAAAAAGCTCCCCAACAAAACCATCATCCTTGAATCCCTATTCAAGCCCCTAGGAACTTCATGCAAACTACTATTCTTGGACAACGAGCTCCTGTCGACCTCCTCCTTTGAGGGTGTACAACTAGGAACCCTTTGACTATTCTCCCTTGCCTCTCTTGGAAGAAACAAATTTCATCTTTAAGTTTCTTCCACTCACTCGCTATTTGATCTTTGTAAGATTCTCTATCAACTCTTAAAGGCCACCACAAGAGCAAAAACTGCCCTGCCTCCATCAATTAATTTATGTCTTCAAAGTGCTCATTGTAATAAAAAACAAACCCTAGGCAAGTCCACTCCAGCAAAGAATCCATTCCAACTAGCAAGTCCTTTGGAAACAAGGATTCAATTATTTTCTTAACTTCCTCTTCACTTTCATTGAGCTCTAAACCCCAAGTCATAATCATCGCAACAATGTCAATGTTAACCTTCTTGTGATGTTTTGCTTCTTGAAATAGAATCCCCATGAATTACACTATGTGTAGGACATCACAATAAAAACTTTGTGTTGGAAATATAGATGAAGTAACTCAAAGGGGGGGTGAATCAGTTACCACAAAAACAAATCCACAAATCCCTTAGATGTCTGATAAAACTAATTACTATTGTCACTTGGTAAACATACAGAATTTGTTGTAACTTGGTAAATGCACTGTATGTTATACTTAAACATATCTTAAACATTCATAGTGATTAACATGCAAGCATAAAGGAAATAACATGAACACATGAGACACCAGATTTAACTTGGAAACCCAATATGGGAAAAACCACCAAGTAACTAGCTACTAATTTTCACTCTTCTGAAGTGAGCCCTATTAGGAGCCAACCTCATTAAAGGTTACAAAACACACTGTTAGGTGTGGCCTTGTTAAAGGATTTAATCACCCTGTTAGGAGTGGCCTTGCAAAAGGTCTTTAGAACAATTCAATAGAAGTGACACCTTGTTAGAGGATTTACAAATGACTATTAAACCAACACTGCTAAGAGATTTTGGAATCACTACTACAATGGTAAGAAAGTAACAATGAAATGACCTAAATGAGATGCAACTGAATTGCTGAATACAAATCTTTGTTCTGCTTCACACTAGATCATTTCTGATCAAATATAACTTTGCTACTCCTCAAGGATATCTGACCATCCTTCAAATTTTCTCACACTTTTCTTCACTAAACAATCAATACACTTGCATACTCGCTCATACCTTTTAGAATTCCAACTTGACCTTTCATATATACCATTCAGATTATCAAGTTGGCCCAATTACAACTTATAATTACCAATAATCATTACCTCAATCAACTAGAATCAATACTTGAAATAATTAAACTTCATGTTCCTAAGTTAACAAAATCCTTCATTGGTCGACCTTGCTCAGTAAACACTGATCCTAAAATGATTTCTTGTGTTAACCAATAGAAACTTGGTGAATACTACAATTGAACAAAATCCTTTAGAGATCGAGTGAACTCGGTAAACACTAACTTGCCTTTGTTAACCATGTGAGATTAGTTAACATAGCTTTCTTCCACATCTTCCTTTGATGCCCGAGTGAGCTTGGTATACATTGTCTACACAGAGTCATTTCCAGGAATGCTCGGTAGACATAGAAAATTACCATGTTGACCAACTGAGCTCGGTAAGCACTGTCTGCCAATTGATATGACATTTTTGTAACATCAAAGACAACAAACAATTAGACAATTGTATACAACAATATCCCTCTTTGGCATTGATGGCAACACAACATGTCATACGACAATGAAATTTGAAAACATGTCTTTCTCTGATAGAAAAATTTTTCCCTCTTAGATTTTATGCCACAAACATCTATAATGTAGTAATCTCCCTCTATGAAGGAATTACATAGCTTCTTCTTCAAACAGTAAACTTTCCATCAAATTTTAGAAACATATGACAGTAAACTCTCCCTCTTTGACAACACATGCCAAAGAAAACACATATCGAATGAGTATTAATGTAACTTGAGTACTGATTCATATGCAATGTTCCCTTGACTATGCTGCATCAACTGATAGATCTTCAACTCGGTTCCTATTGATGCATCACTAAAACTTTATTTTAGTGAGCTTCAGATAGGGGAATGACCCCTAACTTACCTCTTAGATACAAGAATGCATCCTTAGGTAATGGCTTGGTGAATATGTCTACAATCTATTCTTTTGTATGGACATATTCCAATCTGATTTCTTTATCCTATACCAATTCTCTGACAAAGTGGTATTTTATAGCAATGTGCTTGGTTTTGGAATGCATCATTGGATTCTTTGATATGTTGATTGCACTTATATTATCGCAAAACATGACAACTGATTCTTTGATCTCAACCTTCATTCCTTTCAACATCTATTTAGACCAAACAATATTAGAATAGTTCATTGTTGCTGCAACATACTCTACTTTTTCTATAGATTGGGATGTGCAATTTTTCTTTTTTCTTGTCAAAGATACCAACCTTTTTTCAAGAAAGAAATCTCCACCACTTGTACTCTTTTTGTCATCAATGTTTCCTACCCAATCAACATCTGTAAACACTTTTAAGTCCATATTTCCTCCAAGTTTATACCATAATCCATAATCTTTAGTGCCTTTCAAGTATCTCAAGATTCTTTTGATTGCCATCATATGATTTTCTCTGGGTTTTTCCGAGAATCTTTCTACTATACCAACTACAAGAGCAATACCAAGCCTTGTATGAACTACATACTACAATTTTTCAATTATTGATCTATATAAGGTCTGATCTACTTCTTTTGAATCATCATCTTTGGTAAACTTTAGTCTAGTACACATGGGGGTTCCAACTGGTTTTGAATCTTCCATACCAAACTTATTGAGTATCTCCATGATATACTTAGACTAAGTGATGTAGATACCATTCTTGCTATGTTGTATCTGAAGACCAACAAAGAATTTAATCTTACCAAACATGGACATTTCAAATTATTTGTTCATTTGCTCTAAAAAATTCTTTGCATTGATCATCATTCCCTGTAAACAAAGTATCATCCACAAATATTTCTACGAAAACAATATTGTTATCCGGTCCTTCATTAATGTACAAACTACAGTTATCATTAGTTCTCTGGAAACCAATTTGAATAAGGTAGTTATGCAATCTCTCATATCATGCTCTAGAAGCTTGTTTCAAACCATACAGTGCTTTGTGTAATTTGCAAACCATGTCCCTTTTATCTAGATCAACAAAACCTTGAGGTTGTTCAATGTAGACTTCTTAATCAAGAATACCATTGAGAAATGCAAATTTAACATCCATCTAATATACCTTAAATCTTTTATGTGTAGCATATGCAAGTAAGGTCCTGACACCTTCCAATCTTGCAATAGGAGTAAAAGTCTCACCATAATCAATTCCTTCTTCTTGAGAATATCCTTTACACACCAATCTAGCTTTGTTTCTTGATACCTTACCATTTTCATTCAACTTATTCCTGAATACCCATTTTGTTCCAATCACATTTTTAACTTTAAGCCTGGGTACAAGAGTCCAAGTTTTTTTCTTTTCAATTTGTTCTCTCTTCATTCATAGCCTCAATCCAACTCTTATTTTCCAATGCATCTTTGACATTTCTAGGTTCAAAATCAGCAAGTAAACATGTACCTTTTAGCTTACTTCTTGTCATAGTACCTTCTAATTTATCTCCAATAATCTGATCTAGTGCATGATGCCCTCTAACATACTTGGCCAACACAAGTTCATTGCCTTTTGAATGAATTGCTTTGTCATCCTCTTGAACTTCAACTTCAAGTTATGGCTGCTCAAATTTGGTGGGCATTGGCTTGATAGCTTCAAAATGTGACTTGGGTCCTTGTGACTCAGTTTGAACTTCTTACAATTCAGTGACTGAGGAAGACTCGGGAGTAGTAGTCTTCTGATTGATAAATGTGTCTGGAAATGTATCAAGTTCAATGTAAACAAATCTCTTGTAATCCTTTGGTTCATTTCTGCTTTCTTCTTTAGTCCTTTCTGCAAACTCATCAACTTTCACATGTGCACTTTCCATAATTTTGTGAGTAGACAAATTCAAACACCTATATGCCTTACTCTTGCAAGAATATACTAAAATTATACCTTCATCACCTTTCACATCAAATTTTCTTTTTCTAGATTCTTTCAAGATGTAACATTTACTTCCAAATACTTTCAGGTAACTTACATTGGGTTTATAGCCATATCATGACTCATAGGGGGTTTTGAATGAGTCCTTCAAATGTACTCGATTTAAGGTATGAACTGCAGTGTTAATAGCTCCCTTCTAGTATTTGATAGCAATTTTATTTTCAATCATTAGAGTCCTTGCACAAGTCATGATAGATTTGTTCCTCCTTTCAGCTAATCCATTTTGCTCAGGAGTTCCAGGGGTTGATACCTGTCTTTTGATTCCTCTTGCAATGCAAAATTTATTGAATTCATTGGAGATGAATTCACCACCTCTCTCTGCTCTTAAGCATTTCAATATTTTCCCTGTTTCCTTCTCTACGCTTGCCAAATACCATTTGAATTTCTCAAATGCTTTTGACTTCTCTCTTAGATACATAATAGTCATCATTCTAGAGTAATCATCAACAAAAAGAATAAAGAAATTTTCTCCAGTATAGCTCTCAATTCCAATAGGTCCACACAAATCAGTATGCACAATTTCCAAAATATCTTCAAAGTAATAGTTTTTACTCTTAAAACTAGTCTTTCCCATTTTACAAATCTGACAATTCTTGCATAGACCAACATCAGATTTCTTCAAACTAGGAATGCCTCTTACTTTCCTGAATTTTCTTATTTTGACCATGTTATCAAAATTTACATGACATAACCTTCTGTGCCATAACCAAATTTCTTCAACTTGAGCAATAAAACATGAGCACTCACCAAGATCGAGATAAAATAAGTTACCTTTTGTTTGTTTGCCTGATCCAATTAGTTTTCCTTTATCATCTAGCAGCCTTGCCTTGCCATGTATGAATTCTACCTTGAATCCAATGTTGATTAGTTAACCACTTGGAGGATGCTTGGTTAACACTGCGATCCAGCAAAATCCTTTGGAGATCAAGTGAACTCAATAAACACTAAATTTCCTTTGTTAATGATGTGAGCTCGATTAACACTACTTTCTACCACATTTTTCTTTGACACCTGAGTGAGCTCGGTATGCATTGTCTACACAGAGTAATTTCCAAGAATGCTCGGTAGACACAGAAAATTGCCTTGCTAACCAACTGAGCTCAGTAAGCACTATCTACCAACTGATATGACATTTGTGTAACATCAAAGACAACACACAATTAGACAATTGTATCCAACACTTTAGTCTATGGTTTGTCATCCGGCCAAAAAGGACTTTTTGATGCTTTGTCATCTAGAAAGTGAAGGTAGGCTCCCTCTTCAAAATTCAATTCTGCAAATACTTCTAAATTTTCTTTATGCACTACTAGATACATTCTCAATCTGCAATTGTACACAATTTTAAAAACACACACTTAACTCAATTAATCATCTATCACCTCATTAATGTCGATTGACTCGTTTATGATTTGCTCTATCCTGATTCTCCTTTCCCCCCATCTGCACAATGTGATGTCATACATCTCACATCATCATAATCACCCTTCTCATCTATGACTACCCAAGGCTCAAACATTGTGACTAATAATTACCAACTCCTACCTGTCAAAACATGAAAGGTGGAAACCTACCTTAATTCCTCTTCTTCCCTCTCTTCTAAAATGACTAACAAAAAAATATAATTATTTAAGTGCCAAGCTCCAATCCTATTCTGTATAATAGCCTCTACCGCCACCATCGAATCCCGCTCTAAATGTAGATTTGACACACCCAAAGATTGAGTACATTGAATTGTTAGAAGAGAAACCTTCTTCATCCCCCAATTTGCATTCATGATCTTAATACCTAACCATTATTTTTGAATTAAATTGTCTACTTTAACAGGGAGAGTTTACACATATTACCTCTACAAGAAGAAATATCGATCCCAAAAAAGATCAACAACATCAAAACATGAGTCCTCATTCCTCGAAACCAAGCTATAACCTGGTTTAACATAATACTCCCTTGAAGATGAGGCACACCAAAACACTCTATCTTCCTTATTAATTCTAAAGACTTCCCTCACACTAAAGGTATATCTTAGTTGTTTATGTTGTTGTGTTGAAAGTCCCTCCACCTTTTAAGTCCTCATACTCTTGAGAATCAGCGAGATTTGGATAATTTTTCCAAGAATCATCCCAAAACTTAGCCTTGTGCCCATCCCCTACCTTCCAAGATACATGAAAAATAATTAAATATCTACAAGACATCATTAAGTTCCAAATGGTTGACCCCACAGGGGGGTTTCTCATAGTGAAAATCCTCTTATCCTCCCATGAGTCTAAGTACTACTAGAAGAAAATATTTTAATATTATTACCTATTAGGCTATTTATTGTGCAATTAATTTCAATGCAAACAAGAAAAAAAAAAGTGGTATTAGTCAATATGTTTTTCAAGCACTTTCAAAACAACATTTTAAAAATTTAAAAAAAATTCACCAATTTGACTCTAATACATAATAAGGAAAAAATTAGAAAATGTAAATTTATTCTCAATATGTTATTGTAAAATTGGTGATGTTGTAGTGTGGGATTCATTAAGAAGCAAGGGGAAGATTTTAATAACAATTAGAAAGCCATTGGTGTTATGCTTTCGAGCAAGATTGTGTGATTTTTTTTGACATGGTTTACATAAGAAACCACATAAAGTTTTGAGAAACACTTCTTGAGGTATCTCAAAGGTCATTTTACATGTTTCAAGGATGTGCATCCACTCCCACGACATTTAAGGTTGAAACAATTTATAGAGGGATCATTAATCCTTATCACATGTGCCTAGAGTGATATTATATTTTTTTGAGTAGTACTTCCTTACTACAACATTCCTCTATAAAAGGTTGGCAAAATTAAATAATGTGTCACAAGATTTTGAAATGGTTGGCAAGATTCAATAATGTGCATCAATAATTAGATAGTCTTTCATTAGACCCTCCAACAATAATAGTTTCAAGAGGCATCAAAGTTTAGATTTGAGTCCTAAATAAACTGGAATAAAGAGTCTTCTAACACTAAGTTGTTGTGTAAGAGACCCCTTTGGAGAGTTGTAATTATGGTTATGATAAAATCAACAAAGTGTGAGCCAATTTGAATATGATTTTAATTCATAATATGCGTGAATGTCTCCATAAAGAGTGGACAAAGCTTACGAGGTTGTTAACACAACAAGAAAAAGATGTTGAAGATGTTGAGTGACTCTCGCCAACTGCTGAAGATACCCAGTCATCATTAGAACACATTTCTTTTGTTTTTGGCTCATTCTAAGCACTTAATTTTCCTTAAAATAGGTTTGAAGTGTGGAGTAGAACTTGAAGAAGGTGAAAAAACAAGATCATAACAGAAAATGAGAGCTAGGTAAGTGATTTTTGTTCTCCTTTATTATTATTATTTTATTTCCATTTATTGAAATTCAAAAATATCTTGAATTTGGTTGTGGTTGTGGTTTTTTCATAAAAATGGACATAATTTGGGCTATGCATTATGGTATTTGATTGGGTTGTTGTTTTCTTGAAGAACATATTTGAGACGCCAGGCTTGACTGCGACATAGATAAGTCTTTGTCATCAGTCTTTGATCCCCCTGCAATGACAAACAAAATTTGACAATAATGACTCATCTGCTCTCTTTTGTAAGTTGAAAATTGTAGCAACAAGTTTGAGCACATGTTCATATTTTTTGCTTCAATTTTTAACTTATAGAAGAGAGCGGATGACTCATGACTATTAATTTTGGCCATTGTGAGGGGATCAAAGACTAATGCCAAAGAGCTATCTGTATCACATTCAAGCTTGGCATCTCGAAGGTGATCTTCTAGAAGGCGTTGGCCCTAGCAAATACCATGTAATGGCCATCGCAATTGTGAATGACTCTCCATTTTGCGACATCTATTTCCACATTTGTGTTGTACATCTGAAGCATGTTTTGACATCTGTGTCGTTGGAATTGTGACACATTACTAAATCTTGTGATGTCCATTTTGACGTCTATGATGTGCAAGCAACAGAAGTGTCATGGCAATGTTTGACGGAACGTTGTCACAATTGCAATGCCAAACAAAATTTTGTTATGCCCATTTTGACATCTAAGTCGTGCAAGCGACAAAAGTGTTGAGGAAATGATTGATAGGTCACCGTTGCAATTACAACACTAGAATGAATATAGCGACGCTTTGTGCAATAACATTTTTGATGTTTGCATCATACATATGACGCCTATTGCAATGACAATGGTGTACTTGAGACACATATTACGACATCCAAGTGACACTTAGGGTCCGTTTTGTTCCTGGAAGATGGTAGGAATTGGCTTTTTCAAAATTCGGATTTGAAATTTTTTGCATTTGTTTCAAAATTGGCAAAATGGAATTAGCATACCGGACTTCCAATTTTGCCCCAAAACCAAGTTTTCCAACTTCCTATTAGCAAGTAGCAATTGAAAATCAAAACTTGGTTATGTTTTTTAAGGAGTGTAAAAGCAATAGATTGGACTACTTTTTGAAATTTGCCTTCAACTCCAAGCTTATGCATAAAAATGTGTCTTCACACGCATCTTCCGAGTGAAACAAATGATTCTAGCAAAATTCCAAAAATCGGAATGAAGATTTGCAAAACCTTGATTTGGCTAAACCAAGGTTTGTAGAAATCTCGGTTTTTTAAATTCCACGAACCAAACGGACCCTTATTGTGACACTAAGACAAATACTAGATGACATACCAAATAATGCAATAGCACGTGCAAGTTATAGGAGACACAACTTTCGACTACAATAGTCATCATAATTGGGACACCCCAAGAGAGTGTCACAACGTGTGACAAATTTGTTGCAATGCCTTCAATTGTTGCACTTGCCACACTTTCCTGTCAGAATTGCAACACATGACCATCGCAAAATGCATACAAATGTACTAGTGATAGTCCCATGGGCTAAGTATTGATTACATATAAAATTAAGGGACTTATCAACATTTGGTCATAGTTCAAGATCAAGCATCAGAACCCTCCAGGACTCCCCAAACCGGTCTCATCATCTAATGAAGTTCCAAAAACACTTCAAAAATTAGATACCCTTTTTGGGACTAATGTAGTGTTTCGAACTATTCAATTCCTAATTCAGCATTCAAAGACAACAAGGTTCCAAGAATCATCTAGCATGAATATTGACATTTGGAGCTTTCCTTGACAATATTTGGTATTTTCCTCAATGTCTCATGTGGCAACTTTCTCTACAACTTGTGATTTTTCAAGTGCCTTCTTTCCAACATGTGTGATGAAAAGGCCCATTTTTTCCTGAGATTGTGCTTCATCCTTAATAAGTTTTGTTATTGTTGAGCTATTTATTAATGCTTTTGGTGATCTCTAAAACAATGTTGAGTATCTTAATAGTGGGGTACTTAAAATAAATTATGAACTATGTTAGGCTTCTAGGGTATTTTAAGAACTCATTTTGGACTCCAAAACCAATTTCAGAACCAAAACAATGTTGTTAACTTTCTTTTATTCATCCCTCACTCTGTGTGTCGAGTCTTTTGAATGCTACCATGTAATATCCCATAAGCACATCAAGCTCCAATGAGCATCCTATAGTTTTGAATGTCACTTTCTCCTTTAATTTCCTCCTTTAAGTCTAAATTTTGGGAAAGTGTAGATGGCCTGGAATAATTCCAGTTATTGGATTGTGTATGGAAGACTAGGTCTTTTTATAATTATATATTGGTTGGTGGGTTCCAAAACTTTACTTGGAAATCTTTATACTTTCTCAAGTTTGAAATTCAATTTGGAACAAAGATATAACATCACTAGCATTTAAAGATATTTAATTTTTAATTCTAGATATTATGTCTAGACATTTGGACATTTAGAATTAACAACTAGCTTGATTGGGGACAAGGATTGCAAGGATGAAGCAAGGAACCTAAACTCTCTAGAAATGATAAGTGCTTTATGTCCATTGGGAAATAGAACTAAGAGTCACAAATACAGGGAAATTGTTGTAGTGGGGAGGAGGGGAACATGACAATAGCTAAATCAAACAGGCTAAATTTTACTAAAGCCTACAACAAACAAAAATCTTATTTATAGAAATATACGTATCAAGAAGACCCTACCTCAAGAAATAGACCCAAGGATACTCATGCAAAGTCGTTACTAAGTTGAGGAAAATAGGATCCATTTTTGGATATGAATGCATATCCACAGGGCACCATATGAAGGCTCACTATGATGAATAATCCATGGCAAAGAAACTCACAATAGAGAAGCCATTTTTCATTATATACTTCTTTAGGAAATAAGACACTACATAGGTTGACTGAAATTTGTATTAAAAAGATATTCCTCATTATTTTGCATGATCTTTTTAGAAGGATGAATTAATTTTTACATGGGACGCCCCTTACACAAAATGCAATGATGATGAATATCAACTAAGAAAAAAATTTCATCAAATTCATGGTCTCCAAATACTAACTCATTCTTCAACAGTCCTTGACGAAAATCATGCAAGAAAAATAAAACATGCGTATCTTTATTTTCAAAGTGAGAAGATTCCATAACTAAAGTATCTCTTACCTTCTCCTTGTAAAAAAAATATTTGTTGACTTATTGGTGTTAATGAAAATTCTTGTAGAATTTGTTGAGCATTAAAATTGTTTTAAAGTAATTATTTCAAAGTGCCACTTGATACCTAGTTAAAGACACCACAATAGTTGTGCACTCAAAATTGTCAATACTTGTAGATAAATCTCTCAATAATCATGCACAAATGTCCTCACAGTGGTGCACAAATGGGCTAAATATAAAACTAAAAAACTAAAAATGTTTAAGTATTTGTTTCACTTTTAAGTGTCATTCGATCAAGATATTTACCTCTACCCCTGTTAGGAGCTTTATCTTGTCAAGAATAGCCTTGTTAGAGGACTTAGAACACTAATAATGTCACCATATTAGAGGATTTACAATAAAGGACTTGTTAGGATCCACCCAGTTAAAGGATTTTATTGTCACAACTAGTTAGGGAATAACATGTAGAATGATCTATTAACACCTCATTTGCTTGATCAAATTCAATATAGCACCCACACACACTTTACTTCATTCCACGCTAACCTATGTCTTGATTGGACCTTCACACTTTACTTGCGCCATGAACACTACACCAAATCTTTGCCTTCAACAAATATATAACATTATTTGAAACTTTAAACATTCCACTACCTTAAACTTGCCCTAATGCATTTTCCTTTGATATTTAAATGCATCAATCGCACACAATGCTCCAAAGAGCCCATCTCAATGCACACAATGAATTTCCTATACCGTCTCATCCCATAATTTACTTTCCATTTGAATTCGTGAAGAATAGTCAAACACATTTTGACCAAACAACTCCTAGAATCTTCATGGCATGCTTGATTCAATCCTTCGAATTCTAGATCATCACACACAATCACTTAGACATGTCACCACATCGTGTCCATCTCAACTAAATTCACCAATTCATCCATACTGGTTACCAATCATTGATCTACCATCGGTAGCTTAAGAACACAAATAGTTTATCTAGAAATTTTGTGCATATTCACAATACTTTCTCACAGATCATCCAAATGACTTGTGGTCATAACTACAACACGTACAAGTCATTTTTATCTTACTCATATGGCTGATTCACTTAAGTCATAGATTTGATAAAACAATCGAATCACCTATTGTTTGTCATTAATTGTTCTAGCAGGTTTCAGTGTCGACCTTCCAAGTGATCACAACTTACTCAATCTTCCATATTAAGAGTAGTGATCATACATTTGGCTCACAGATACATCCCAAAGTCTCCCATTAGAATAGCTACCACTAACTCTCACTACAACTACTCATTCATCACTTCTATATTCAAAAACTTGTTAAGAACACTAGGTCAAGACTTGGTATCAATGGCAACACAATAATTGATCATCTTGCAACCAAATATATATCATGAAAGCTCCAATCATCTCCTACCATTATTTCATTAGTTATGCCAATAATCTCGAAACACCTCTATTCAAGTGGACTTTTGTTTCTCACCTGCTTTGTCTCTAGCACAATACTTCTTCTCTGTCAACTCCGAGGAACTCCCCCTTTCACCAGTGTCCTATCTTCTTGTTGTCTTCTACACTACACATTTCTTTTCTTTGCTTTCTTCCTTTGATAGTTGTAATCTACTCCTTGTGTACTCACTATTCTGTGCGTTGCTTCTCATTCTCTCCCCCTTTGACAATAATGTCAAAGGTGCCATATATATCTAACTGGCCATGTACCTAAAAACTATTGACTTCTCCACCAAGTTGGTTTACTTCCTTGTACTAACTGATTGATTCACCATACTGACTTCTCCTCCTAAGGGGTAGTTCCATGGCATCAATCCATGGATAAGACATCCAATAAATACAATGGACTGATGCATCAACATCTTCTTCTAGTTCAAATTAGGTAAGGAAATAACCCCTAACATGCCTCTTAGATACTCAAATGTATCCTTAGGCAATGGATTTGCAAATATGCTAGCTACTTGCTCCTTGGTTGGCACATATTCCAACCTTACCTGTTTATCATGTACTCTCTCTCTAATAAAATGATACTTTATAGAAATATGCTTGGTCTTAGAGTGCATCATTGAGTTCTTGGATATGTTTATAACACTTGTGTTATCACAATAGATAACCATTGATTCACTCACTTTCTCTTGAATGTCTTCCAATATCTTCTTGATCCACACTACTTGTATAAAATTAATAGCAAGAACACCATACTTAGCTTCAACTATGGACTAAGAGATATTTCTTTTTGCTTGTCCATGAAACATGCCTATCACCAAGAAAGAATGCATCTATAAACAAACTTACAGATATATCACCCTTACATGCATACCAAATACCAGTCTTCAATCCCCTTCAAGTACTTGAATATGCTCTTTATTGCCATCAAATGTGATTCTGCAAGATTAGCAAAGAACCTTTCAACTAATTCAACATGTGTTATGTCTAGTCTACTATGCATAACATACCACAACTTCCCTATCATGGACCCATACAAGGAGAACTTTAGAGAGATATGACTAACTCTTTAACCTTTACCTATTATGGTGCGGAGAACTTTAGAGAGACATGGAGTCTAGTAATAAGTGTTGTGTTTTGATAAGTTAGTTGCAATTTGTAGATCATGTTGTATTCTTGACAATGTAGTATTTTGATTTCATCGGCACACCCTTTGTAAAAGTACAAATTGACAAACTTTTAGTTACTTCGATTGACCAAAATTGAATATTGCTCATGTAATAGGAGTACTAAGAGATATGTGTCTTTTGTGGATAGATTTTCATTAAATTGCAATATACACTCAAAGAAAATCAACAAGTTATCTACCATGGATTTAAGAAGGGTAGTATCCAACCAAGAGGAAAGCAATTAATACCTAAGAAGAATAGGAAGGACTATTAAAGAGTATTCACATAGGTGAGCTACCTTCAAAATGCATTGAAGGCGAAATGGAGAAATAAGTGTTCAGAATGGGCCTGGGTGTTGGAAATAGCACTAGGGAAGCTTATTTGCACAATGGGAAAACAAGATACTAGGAGAAGATCACTGCATTTTTTTGGCAACGGATACTCATGTTAATTTTTATGAAGCAAATAGCACAAACAAGCATGTGAAGTGAAGGTATTTGTTGTTTATGAAGCTTGCACGTGAGTTTGTGTTGGTGAAGGTAATTCCCTTTCAAGTCAACAAGGCATCAATGATGGCAGATACTAGTGGTATTATTATGTCTAATTCTGGCTTCAACTATGTCATTTACGAAAGGTATTGTTAAATTAAGTAACAACATTGGATCCACTTTTAGTTTGATGGCATTAGGGAATGTAGATGAACCAAGGATATTTGCAAGCGAGTGACACATAACTAGTAGTGTTTGTGTTCGCAAACTAGCAAGGTATTGAACATGCAACCTATTGGGTCATTGAGTATGCAAATAAGTAAACTTTCAGCTGCTGATATTAACCATAAAGCCAAAAGAAAGGTCACTTCTTTGTACTCAATAAGACTTAATAAAAAAATACTCAAGAAACATGGTAGCATTGATATTAGTCCTGATGAATACAAATTAGCTAGATCTCTTTGTATTCACAAGGTGTAACACCGTCAACTTCTTTTTATTGAAGTGGGGAAATATTAGCATTATCATCTTGCCTCTTGAGCTTTTCTACAAATAGGAGTAATATTAAGATTACCAACTTTAGAAGTTATTTAGTGTTAACCCATAATTGCCAGGAATGTCATTGTTACATAAATTTATTGTATTTTCATTTAAGATATTTTCATTGACAAATTAAAAGGAAAGAGAACACTGATCACAAAGTTGTATTTTCATCTTCAACAAAAGAAGTATCGATTTCAATGAGAAATGACATTACATGTTCTATTTTCATGTAAATAACACATTTTCAAAAAGAAAAAAAATCTATTAAAAACTTTGAATGAAGCTTTCTACAAAGGATATAAAATTAATTCTGTAAACTGAAAAAATAATAGTTAATTCCTGGCATCTTCCTCTTTTAATTATAGTTTGTCCATAGATATTTTTATGGTCCTGATGTTTGTTGTTACTGTACTAAAGGGTTCTTCCTGCTCTTATCAAATAAAATTGTTGAAAGAAGGCATGCAGTATCAAGGAGAGTCTTTCTTTTGCCCAGAAACGGATGCAGTAGCAGCTGCAGTCACTGCTGCAGCTGCTGCTCCCAACTTTACACCACCTGCAGCCTTCACCACACCTGCAACTTTGGCACAAGCAGCAATAACAGCTGCAATTGCAGCCCTAAATGCAACAGTTGGCTTTATATCCATTTTAGAATCTGCAACAGTAATAGTGATGTGAATAACAAAAAACATGATAATATTACTAGATGGTTGATCAAATATTTTCAAGGAAAAAAGCAGAGAACAAAATTTTAAGCAGAGGTAATGTATTTTTGTCTAAAGAGTAATGCCAAATGGAACGAAAAGAACCCAAATCTGATTCATATTTGCAGAAGCTGCAAAAGTAATAGTGGCCTGAATAACAAGAAATATGATAATATTACTCAAGGGCTGACCAAATACATTCAAGGAAAAAACAAAAGAACAAAATCATAAGTAGAGGTAATGTATTTTTGTCTAATGAGCAATGCCAAAAGGAATGAAAAGAACCCCAATCATGATTAAAATTTAACTGTTGAATGAAAATCAAGGTTGAATAAGGTTAATATAATTTTAAATTTAACGTTAGCAACTTGCAACCATCCTTCAAAACTTTCAAAAACACAAATAGGGGTCCATATATGCAAAGAGCTGGTTGGAAGAATCAAATTCCAAAGCTGATACCATAAAGCGAGACCATTCACAAAGAAAAGATGGCAGAGATATTCTGGGTACGATTCTTATTGAAAAATTATTGTCAAGAGATATTCAAATTCCAACTAATTCTGAAATTTATATGAAATGCATCTCAGTTACAGAAATTTTGGCACCAAAATTAAGATTTCAAGCTAATTGCAAAACCATCCTTTTTTCCACAAACTATATATTTACAATGAGCTGCTAACACTATACTGTCTTCGGTGCAATAAACATGGAAACATTTCATTAATTTCTATCTTTGATCCAATGCAATATAGGTAGTCTCTTTGAACCAAGTATCACCACAAAAACAAACCGTGAGGTACAACTCCAATTCATTGCCACCCAATACTTCAGGTCTAAAGAAAACTGTCCTTAAGCCAAGCTTTTAAAGATTTGGTCCAAGTTCAAATCTCTTCCACTGCCAAACCACTTGCAATTTCGGATATGCTGAAGACTAACATTGTTCTTTCCATAGATCATCTTCCAAAAGCATGTAATTTGGCTTTACCATTTAAGCTATTTTCAAGGCATTGCTGTTTGATAAATTAGTCACCAGTCAATTTTTTGGCTAGCAGAACTTGGATTTTATCACTATTCAAATATGCTCTATTCTAATTTCAAAGTAGAGATTAAGGATCTAAGTAATGAATTCGTAATTATTAGAGATGCATCCATCTAATAGCAAAGAAAATGTGGGTGCCAATAAATGAAGAATACTATTTTGTTTGTGCTATACACTTTGTCTCTGACATAGTCACTGCTTGTTTGTGTGGTGTCCCAATCTTTAAACAAGAGTGTTATAGCAATAAAACACATGTGATCAAGGGTGGCAGACCTTGAACACCTCCATATAGTTAGAAAATACACAGTAGTTAATTGTACATAGCGTTAAGAGTTCAAGTAGATAGTTTGAGTTATTAAGCACCAAGTGTATCTCGGAAAATCGTGAAGTTGTATAAAGAAGACAATTTTCCCAGTTATCATCAAGAAGCACAACAGAATGTGTTATGAGAAGGAACCAGCATCCAAGATGACAGATATCTCCACTGAGCACTACCAAGCTCACAAGTGATGCAAAGTGACAAGATAGTCCACAACAATCCTTAGGGCCTCTCCTTATTGGGTATGTTCTTAGGCACCAAAATAATGGTCCTTACACCAACAACCCCACCAAGGTTGGTTCTACCCTTCAGCCTTACTCTTAGGCCCTCCTTAGAGTCCTTTTATCTAACAAACAATTGGAGTCATAACCCCTTGTAACAATACCCTTATTCCCTAGGACCTTCTTGGGCAACTTTTTCACTTGCGACCTAGGATCTTATCACCAAGTCATGGGAGACGTGTGAGTGCCTTCCATTATCCCTATTAGCCATACTTTCTATTTTGACTCCCTTGATGGCACAATTACAATAACCCACAACTTGTTTTGTGCAAATAGGCCTTGATGGCACATTAACAATGACCCAGAACTTGTTTTCTGTAAATAGGCCTAGTGGAAGACCTAAAACAATTAGTCCTCCAATAATCTGGATCTTTCTCCCAAACTTCTTGAACAACCTCCAAATTAAGCACAGTTTATGACACCCTTTTGGACATTGCATGAAATGTCACAAAATGGGATGCGGGTTTTGCATTTGACTGCATCAACCAGAAATGGGGTCAAACATGCTTAGTAGCCATGGCCCACAACTAGTGAGGGTTTGTGATATTTCTATCAAGATTTAACTGTATGATTTTTGAGTCAAACTCAATGACCCATATTTCATGAGTAGTGGTTCACGAACCTATCTCTCATGAGAATGAATGGAACACTTAGCACTCATTGGATCTAGAAGATGCTCACAAAGGTGAAGCACTGGGACTTCCTGGGAGGTCACCCATCCCAGTATTACTCCAACTCAAGCACGCTTAACTATGGAGTTTTCCCCCATGGTTAAACTCACTTTGCTTGCAACCCCATTTGCAAAACCTTCACCAAGTGTTGTGACTCACAAACCATTCATTAGAAAGCCCCTTAAGCTCATCAATTGATAAGTAGGAGATATGAATTGATTCAGACAAAATGGTTCCTGATCCAGTCCCACCTAAGTTTAGTAACTCCAAATCAACAAAAACTTTGCACTTGCACACTCCTTTTCCTTCTTGCCAGGCTTATCACATTTAGATGCAAGGCTTGGGGCATCACAACAAAAATCAGGGACTGACTGCTTTGGACTGAAAACAAATGCATTTTATGGTACAAGTGGAGCTAACATTCCCCCAATAATGGCCCAATTTCTACATTGGAATGTTAGGGAAAAGCCATGAATTTCCAAAACCCTCGTTTGGACTGTTCTTTTGGACCAGTCTCCACTAATCTGCCAATAACATCCTTCAACAATTATCAAATGAATTCAAACAAAATGCAATAGAAAGCTATCTCATAGATCTATATATGTCCCAATCAATATATGTCCATACAGCCACAGGAAATAGCAGAAAAAAGGAGAAAATTCTATGAAACAACAATCCAATCCCTTTGATTACTTGCCAAACCTCCTTGGTACATCTTAAATTGACACCAAGGTCCTAAAACATGTCTTCCTTAGCCGTTCCACCCAAAGTTTGAACCAGTTGACCGTTGGTGTGCAACATTATAACTTTTTACATTTTAATGCATTTTTAGCATTTGTCCTATCCAAATGACCCAAAACTCCCTATTAACATCCAAAATGACATTTTTGGACCCTAAGACTCTTCTACCCAAGATTTGGCATGGTTTGACCCAATTTGACCACAATTGCCCAATGAACAATAAGGCAATTACAACTAAATAGATCACAACCTTGTTCCAGATCAAATCAATTGCTTATATAACGCCTTATTACAATGCAAAACAAGCAAAAGAGGGTTGACCCTTGATCAATCATGGTTAGAGAGGCTGCACCTGCACCAACAAGTTATTGATAGTGAGAATCTAAAAGATAACCCAAAGAAACGAGAATTACCGCAATTCGTCTAGTTTAGGCGATTCACCAAGTTGGCTTGATTTGGGCGATTTTTGCTAACTCGTTGAATCGACTTGGCAATTTCTGGGCATGAATCACCATGAATCGTCGGTTTGGATGATTTCAACAAAAATTGCCAAAAATCCCTCGAGAAATCAGTCACCCAGGAGGCGTTTGGGTCAACACAAAAACATAAAAAATAGAAGTCAGGCCCTACTGATGCTATTTGTACATCCATCTCACATGCAGGGGCTATGGCTCATCGCTCCTCTAGGACATACCTTAGACGCCTTTGTAGAAGGCAGACAAGATACAAAGAGGTTAAGGCTGTATCCAAGCTTGAGGATGATGATGAGGCTTGAGCTAGAGCCTTGTTTATCATTTTGTTCAAATAGACATACGTTTCATGGATCTTCATCTTACATACATTTATGATTTAATAACATTTATAATTCTATATATCTATGTCATGACTCATTGTAATCCTATGATTTCTATTTACTTCAGCTACAATTTACATTTTACATGTATTTTATGTGATGGATTTATCATTTATGTTCCTTGTTTATGTATGTTAACTTCTATTTGATATGTTATAGTGTCTTTAAGTTATATTCAATAAAGAATGCATGAAATAAGTTTTCAATCATTAAAATCTCTAAATTTCAAGGGTTTTTTCATTTTGCTGATTCGTACCTAACATAGGCGATTCATGGCGGGTTTACAATTCGAATCAACCTTGCCGATTTCGAGTTTTAGTTTTTGGGATAACCACCTAATCAACATGTGAATCATGATTGTACTATCCAATCAAAATGCTGAATAGTATACCCATGATCAGTCATGTTGATAAGATGACATCCTATGTCAATCGTCATCAAAGCAACAAGGGTGAAGCATGGTACTAAATGAAGATATAGGCCATCATAATACATCAACACCTTCATTACAACAATCCATTATACAACGATGATAAAGGATAGTATCATCATGACAATCAAGAAGATTATATGTATATCATAACAAAGACGTCACACACGTTCTCTATGAAGTGAAAATGGCAGAGAGCCTGGTCGAGAATCATTTACCATCAGCAAGCTAAATAATATTTTAAGTATCAGTTAAATAGAGTTGGTAGCCAGCAAGCACTGAGCATATCGACCATATTTGAAAGAAAATATTCGTTGATATCTGATAAGAGATATTATCAGACAGCTTAGTTCAAATATCGCTGCAAATTCAAGACCGGTCCGTATATGAAGCCCAAACAAAGATACAAGTGACCGATAAGATAGTAAGCCTTGCATAGATTGATCACATATGTGAACTCAACAAGGAAGATAGAAGGATAAATAAAGTTCATGAATAACTATTAGTTTATACACAGATCTGGGCTTACAAAGTTACAAACCATAAAGATGATCATTAATATTGACATAATAAGCATCCAATTATCATCAATTATGCTACATATTACAAACCAAATAATAGAGATTCAAGGAAGGATTTGACTAATCAAATGATCAGTCATAACTATCAAAAAAACCATCGATATCAGGAAAAGATACAGCTTGTATAACAAATCAATTAACTCATGTTATAAAAGAAGCTCAATCTGTAAGAGCTCCGTCTTCAACAATCAAGAGGTGCAATCCCTTCAACCTTAAGTTTAAGATGGAGATATAAATTACTAAATCAAATATCATCGAATCTTTTATCTCTTTTCCATATATCCTATTTGGATCCCTCAAAATGAGCAATTGGCCTAGTGTCAAGAACCAGTTGCATATAGAACAAAAGCGATATCAGAGAGAGCACCACTATTGTTGGAAGCGCATCAAGACAAATCAGAAACAGCATTGTCTGCCATAGTTGCAAGCATATCAAGTCAAATCAGAAATAGCATATTATCACTATAAGCGATACCGTTATGTTTGCATATACATATCGTTATAGCAGAAACAACATATTGCTATAAGCAATATCATCATACACCTCTACATATTCATAAAAGACATATCAGTAGCAGCAGATCATTAATCACTATAAGTGATAAGAATACATAATTTGGAGCATACTTCATATTGTTATGGCAGAGACAGCTCCCAATCAACATAGCATACTTTTCATTGTCATATCAGAGAAGGCTAATATCAAATACATATTGATATTAAGCCATCCTTGTATATTGGTCATCATTCATATCAGAGACCACAGAAAAAATCATATCACAATTGAATTGCACTAAGTGATGATATATGGACCAACTCATCTTGCATATATTTAAGTGTTGAAACAAGATCGCACTGATAGTGTCTCATATATCTTGCTATTTATATAGCATAAACATTTAGAAGTGGTCTCATAGATTATTATCCTTAGTGTTATTTGAGACTTAGAGGAAAGAAGTCGCATGTAATTGGTCTTTGCAAGTTGACTGTCCCTATTTTAAAAGTTCTAACAACATTACAGTTTGTTGACATGGTTCATAGAGTTGGGTTGAATTCCTCTAATCCATAAATGAGCCTTTAACCAATTCATATACTTCTAATATCAAATCCTGTCTTAGCTGCAAAAAGCTTTCCTGCTACACGCCATATTCTTTGTACCCAATCCAGTAAAGATTCCAACAGTCATCTTTTATTTCTCAAAATACCTTTCTCATTTCAATTGAAAGACATTTATCCACTAAAATTCAGGTGTAAGGTCCTCAGTAAAATTGCATAGGAAAAACAAATGATATAAGTGGATGGTTATAGTTATAAATTATATTGCTATATATAATAGACATACAAAAAGCAGCACAAATGCTAACATATGTTTTGAGTATCAATGATCTTGAGGAACTAATCCTGCCATTTTAGGTGAAGTGGAAACAATTCAATCCAACCACTCGGATAAATGGAAAGCAACTCAAAACCTGAACAAGATTGTGATTTGGAACACAACCTGTTATTCAGAGCTTCAGGCGAAGTCCCAATATTAGTGTTAGATGGCAACTCTATCTAAGTCCTAGAGGTGATTACATCCATGCAGGCAGTTGTCTATTAAACTACAATGTTAGTATCAAAAGGATTTCTTGTAATGTAAGGGTGCTTAACAGTGCCATCAAGTGAATCACCAGATTCTACAATGAACTGCTTAAGATCTTCAGAGGCCTGAACCCAGGCAAAACGAAAAAAACTGATTGCCAGATAGCCACAATGGCTTTAAGGTCTTGGTGCTCTAATTATTTCATGGAATACTTTTTAATCAAATACAGCATCCATATTCAACTCCAAGAAAATATTATTATAATACAATTCCTTGATTTAACACATTCATCATTCATGACATGCTTAACTCCTAAATGTATAATTTCCTCATTAAACATTTGAAAAAAAATTCAATGTCTTAATAGTGTAACCCTCTCCCACAGCAATTTTATCATTGGCAAATTTCTCTTAGCAAGCCCACAAGAAATTCACAATCCCAACCTAATGTTTTAATATTATAATACCTCCAAATCCCAGAAACAAGATTCGGGAAAGAAAATAGCATGGGAACAGAGTCAAAGATGGGGACTGGGGTGTGGGAACATTTCCCTGTAGAAAATAGGAAAACGAGGACCCAAGAAACATGATTTGGAGACAAAAATAGAATGGAAAAACAGCCGAAAATGGGGAACTGGAGTATGGAAATGTGTCCCTGAATACCATAGGAGAAAAAGGCTGTGAGAACCATCTGCCAGTTATAAATTGTCCTACACAGATACCTACACCTAGTGCCTGCCCATTTACCACATATGTTCATTTAAGGTTGAATAGATATAAGGACAGATTAAAATCATCACCAGATCAAAGCTACAGACAAGTATCCATTGACATTCATTGCCAATAAGGAATCAATAATTAAAGAGCCCAAGCATCTCATCTCCATCCAGTCCAAACCTACTCATGCATTTCTTTTGTTTATCAATGGCAAGTCAACATCCACCTGCATCCACGATGGATGCATCTCAAACCATTTCTTGGCTTAACAAGAAGCAGCTTACTGTAACTCTCAAAACCAGGGCCCACAACACATTGTTTGGATGAGACGGGCCTAGAAAGCCTTTGTTTTTTAGAAGCAAACAACACCGTTAGCCTATGATACACACAGAGCCATCAAGTTGCCCAAAAAACTAGCAGAAAACCCCTACATCAAGTGTAAGGAGATACAATAGCATTTTGCTCAAGTACATAGAGCAACTAATATGTCGTGGCGCAGATGACAATACCATAGACACCTACACTAAACCTTTGGCCATTTAAGTTTGTCATGTTTAGATATTCTATTGGAGTTGGAGAAAGTTCCACATGTCATGGATATTCATCACAGTTCATGTCATGTTTAGATATTCTATTGGAGTTAAAAGTTCAACATGCCACAGATATTCATAACAGTTCAATTTGTTGGTACTTTGATTTGTCAATTTTCTAACTACACAAAAGATAACAAAGGATGAGGAAATCCTGTCTTCAAATTTGAAGAGTAAGCTCTTTGATTTAATCATTTCAGGTTTTGCATAAAATGAAACATCTGACGCAAACTTGACCTATCTGTTTTTTTATCTCAAATGACAGAGCATGAGACTTGAAAAACATAGGGTTTCTGTGCCCACTTGTAACACTACATTCAATAAGAGTTTCATTTATCTATAGAATCAAATCCAAGACCCAAATGCCTCCTCAAAGAACTTGTTCACATCTATTGACTGTTGTAGTAACCCCTATCAGTTATGGCTCAAACAATCATCAATTTCCACACCAACAGTGGCTTGACATTTCATCAAACACTTGGCAAACAATTCTATTACCACTGTACATATTATGTTTTAAAATTTTGAACACAATGCTAGTAAGTGTGATGTTCTACTCACAATTATCAGATGAATCAGACTTCAAAAAATTGTATTGATAAATACCCAACACTGATTCGAAATACTGCTCTTTGAATTTAGCATATAAAATTCTGAATTCTTATTTAACTAATTAAACTGAGTTCTTATTTGATAACAGTAATTAACTAATTAAACTTATTTGAAGTCTTCTTTAACTAATTAAACTGAGTTCTTATTTGATAACAGTAAGGGTGCAATGATATAAATTACTACAAAAATTAACCTAACCAAATGTCTTTCATAGAATGGTTGCAGAAGACTTCCATAGAATGCTGCATTAGCATTCAGACTTGTCAACGGGCCTCTGTAATTCCTAAACACAGATCCTTATGCTGATCGCAGACCTTGCCAAATCCAACCACAGCCCAGGGTAAACACAAACCACTGTTTAGGCGATTCCACATGCCCAGATTTGACAACTGTAGGCTCACAATTCTTCAACAGGGCCCTTAGAAACAATCTGCAGGCCGAAAACTTGGCCGCAGGTCTGCAAGTTAGAATGCGGACTTCCAACAAAATTCAACACTGTCAATTCCCCATTAATGGCAGCCACAAAATGAAGTTCAAACCCCCGAACAGTAATTGCAGATGCACACAATGTAAACAAACCCAATGTCTTAATTTGCAGCAGTGGAAATCAATGAGGTAGCTGGGATTAATTTACCCAAATCTAATGCATGATCTCCCTCAGGTAACTGTGACAATGCCCACTTCTTGAAAGTATGATGCAAGCACCGCAATACTCTCACCAATACTTCAGATGCAGATCACTCTAGAACAATCTCTGTATTCGCAGGAGAAATTTCAAACAATTTCCTAATCACTATCAGCAGACAATTAAGAACATTCACAATCCCAAATCCTCAGCTAGCAAGCACTTCTCCCAGCCACAGATAAATACAGTAAGGAGGTTAAATCAAATTTGAAATTAAATCACTATACCTCAGCAGTGATTCCAAAATACCTCTCAACTTCAAACCCTTATACTTTAGCAAAGGCACAGAAGTGAATAAACTCAGAAAGCCTTTACAAGAAACAAAAGAAAATCTCAATCGGATGCTTTTCCATCAAAATGAGCTCATATTTATAACCCCCATTGGCACAAAGTTTCCCAAATGCAACTTCGCTTAAGAAACTTCTTCAACACAACATCATTTTATAACGTGCCATATATTATAATTTATTAATATCTTTTGGCTCCCAAAAACGACCTTTTCAACCATATCATGAACTTCTTACACGCGAGGCCATTGTTTCTTGTTCTCAAGATTTTAAACTTGTCAACCTAGTTCCAATGAGCTATGACACTCAGGTGGCCAATAAACAATACCAACAAAAATAGGAAAAATAACATATTTAGATGAAAAATAATAATAATTCACCTATCTTGCGAAAATGACTGAGGAAGCATTAGAATCAAAATCTCACAACACCGGAGTGATCCTGATGAAGAAAGACGATGAATGAACTGGACGGAGTGACTTACTATAAATAGAAACTCCCTCCAAGATTCTTGGAGCCCAAACCAAAAGTCCAAAATAAAAACTGAGAGCATCACTTAACTCTAACTCAACTGAGCTCATCGGAACCAACTGCTGACTTACTATAAATAGTAAGCCCTTCAAAAGGAGCCAAAACACACCATAGGCTGTTGGAAAGCCTATAACCCCACAACTGAGACCCTCAAATCCCATTTTCAGCTCACGATGGTCGTGATGATGAACTGACCAAGCCAACTGTAAGAACCCGCTAAAAATGAGGACATTACAACAGCTGAATGTGATAATTATATTAATACCCCAAGTACCAGTGACTTTGTGTAATGAGCCCTGCTGGTTCTCGCCCAACTATGCTGTAGAAGTAATACTGTTTGCTTTGTTCTTTGGAAAATTGTGATTTTTTTGTGTTTTTTTCAAATATATGCCCTTTTTTAATTTTCCAGAATATATGATAACAAGGTAAAGTAGAATGCAAACTAACAACTTCTATTTAATTATGCGATTTTTGCAATTATATCCAAAGCAATTTATTTATTATCAGAAAAACAAAGAACCTGGTATGGACATGGAATCTCAGTGTTGCAAGATATCAATAAAAAATGGGTCCCAATATTGACATGGACCTCTCAGAAGTATAAACACAGACCTGAAATGGTGAAGCACAGGTCCATTAGCATCAGTGATTGCTCTATAAACTGATCACAGATCCTTAATCTTGTACGCTGCTCTTCTAGGAATAATCGCAACCCTTAAACACTTGAAGTCAGCTAATTAGAAAGCCCCAGCAACGCCATTTTCCACCTCAGAATTAACAGAAAGCTAGCCATCCAAATTCATATCTGTAGAAATAATCTTCAGCACTTAATATTGATTCAACAGCACCAGATAGCAATGTATCTTTGCTCAAAACTTCAAATACAAATACCAAATTGCCTCAAGCAGTGTAATGACCAGATGCATAATTCATTGGCGAAATTCACCAACCCAAAGTGCCCTTCCTGCCAAGAGAAAACGTTCTCCAGCAGTAAACCCTTGAATGCTCACAAAAAATTGGTTCCCACTATTGACGTGGACCTCTCAGAAGTATAATCATGGACCTGAAATGGTGAAGTGCAGGTCCATTAGCATCAACAATTGCTCTATAAACTGATCACAGATCCTTAATCTTGTAAGCTGCTCTTCTAGGTATAATTGCAGCCGTTGAACACTTGACACCAGCTAATTAGAAATCCACAGCAATGCCATTTTCCACCTCAGAATTAACAGAAAGCTAGCCATCCAATTTCACTTCTGTCGAAATAATCTTCAGCACTTAATATTGATTCAACAGCAGCAGACAGTAATGAATCTTTGCTCAAAACTTCAAATATAAATACCAAATTGCCTCAGCAGTGTAATGACCAGATGTTGCACAATTCATTGGCAAAATTCACCAACTCAAAGTGCCCTTCTTGCCAAGAGAAAACATTCTCCAGCAGCAAACCTTTGAATGCTCACAATTCCCAAATTCATCAAAAACATAAATGTATAGATATGAGTTGATCTTTTGCAAGGAGCTCAATTTATAACATTTAATTCAAAAGCTTCTCAATCAAGCCCAATGGCTAGAAGCTTATTGCCCATACCTTTCCCTAAAAAGGCTTCATCATTACACTTTTCACTTAAATTACAATTTTGCATTAGGAAGCATATTCAAACTTTTAATATAATAACTCCTTGCACATTTATAATAACTTAATCTTATAAGTAATTAATTAATAACTTATCTTTATACACCAAGCACATAAACTTGTCAAGCATTCTTCCAAATGCAGATATTGCTTGACCCAAAGCTTCTCCAAATGCACTGCTAAAAACAGAAACTCGCCCAACAAACTTACTATAAATAGCAAGTTGACCAACAGAGACCCTCAAATCCAATTGCTAGCACACAAGGGTCGCAATGATGAGCTAACATAACCATACTCCTGGAACCTGCTAAATTGGGGACATCACACTTTGGATTAACTTTTATTTCAAGTTCCTGCAGAATCTGCTCAACAACAGACAAGTGTCTTTGTAGATATGCACTTGTAGTGTCATAAATTACACCGTGTGATTCTCCATTACATAATGCCTCTACTTTAGCTGAAAATGGAAATTCCACATGAACTTCCACATCACCCCGTCTGTCTTATCATCTTCCATGTCAAGATTCTTGACCACACGGCCTATTTTTCTCCAGACATGTGCATATCACAGAGACATCCATGCAGCAGACACTCGTCCCACAAATATGCAGACACACAAGTGGTTGTTGGGAGATTACAACTCTTGTTCCTGGCAGTGTAAAACCTCTTCCCACTGCCAAACTAATGTGGAGAATCATCTGAGTTGCTTAATTCTTCATTTTGGACTCTATTTTTCCCTCAACGAGACATCTTGGCACTTCTTGGCCGTTCAAGCTACTTCCAACTTAATTTCACAAGTTTCTTGATCACCTTGGACAATTTTCACAGCTCTTTCGCCATCCTAAATTGTCATTCAACTACCTCAATTGCGTACCAGTGTACTCTCACCTTCATTCCAGTAAGCTTTGGCTTATTGGCTTCAAAGGGCAGTTACCACTCATCTTGCGCTCACTTTTTAATCAAATAAGCATATCAATAGTCTCTTTGACATTATCTTGGATCTATTATTGTTCTATCATTTTACTGATTATCCATTACCTATCAGTATCTATCTATATGGCTGTCTGTGGACGTCAAAACACCAAAACGGGGATCTATCTTTGGCAAGCCTAATAAACAAACAGTCCCAACATTTTTCTTTGTCTTGTGTTCAGATCTCGAAGAAGTGACAAAACGATCTTGGAAATCTTCTACCTCCTTGCGTGAGGTAATATTTATTTCCTTCAACTTTACAATAATATTCTATTCCGTTATTTACATTTTGTTATTAGCAGCTTTCCTATTTCCAGTTTTGTTAGCATATTTAGTAGTCCCGTGCCTTTTTGGTTTTCCCTGTCCACACTTGACGTGATGGCATCCCAAGTCTGCATTGTGGTCCTAGACTCACACAGGCGTCCAAGGCAATGAGCTTGCAGACTTCGCCACTCAATCTTGAGTTTTCAATCTTTCATTTTTAGTAATCAAAATACTTTTATGATTTTATGAATTGATAGCATCTAGTTACTTTTGTTTATTTCCCATGTCTTGCATTCATTTAAGTTTTAAGTTTAATCTACTTAATTAATCATTTTGATCACCCTAGCTCATCAGATCACTAGTTTAATAGGGCTAAGGCTGATTGACTCTTGGGGATTTCATCAATCTCAAAATGTGGCAAATTCCCTTCTCCACAGCACTCTCTTGCTAATAAAACCATATTATTTGCATAGACTGTAGATTAAAACCTCACAACTGTACAAAATTTAGAAGGTTCAAATTTAGCCGTGGGACTTGGCAAAACTTAGTTTGTCCTGTATTGGCAAAATATTCTGACAGTAAAAAGCCACAACATATTTTCAAAATAATTGCTAAAATCATGCATAAAACTCATTTTGAGAACTGATAAATAGTTTTTCATTCATCCATATAGATCAGAAAAAAGTTCAACCCACATCATGATGTTATATGATCAAAAATTAAAAAACCACATTAATATTTTACAAATTTCTTCAAGTAGAACTTCTAAGTGGCTATGTGCAATTGAAGTGGACAATGTTGATTCTTCTCGAGGAATAATATCTACCTCAGCATGCCATGGTCATCCATATCCAATGAAGGCCCAACTCACATCTATAATTGCTGAGTAATATGCTAGTTTTCTATCAATTAGTATTCCTCAAAAAATAAGGATTCCTTAGGCTCATCCACATCATTTGTGATACAAGCGGAATATGGATCTATGTTATCAAAGTCAACGGCATTGTGTTTATCGCTTCCCTCAGCCTTTTTGTTATGCAAATAAAGATTGGAGCACACAAGAACAAGGTCATTCAAGGATTTTTTTTCTTGGGAATTTCATTATATCTATAGTACAGTTAAAAAATTAATAAATAGGTGTTAGTTTAATAGTTAGAAACAAACAAAGATAGTTATGGGCATTTTCCATATGGAGGTTGTATATGCTAAGGTGTAACATGAAGAAACAGTTGCCTATGCTCACCTCCCCAACCCCTACCCACCTGTCTTGGTGAACTACCCATGCTTAAAATTAGCACCAAGATGATTACTTGTGCCCAAACAATATGATTATCCTTCTAGTCAGCCCCAAAATATTGGCATCATGGAAACTAATAGAAAGGTCCAAACCAGTTCAAGGATGATCCAGATCATGTTGGGGAAGGCCCAAAGCAGTCCAGAGGTGATAGAACTGAGAAAAAACAGAAAATGAAAATCTAATTGTTCAGTATGTTTATGTTCTAGTAAATCACATTTTCCAAAGGTCTTCAAAGCAAATTTGATGTTGGAAGTCTCACCTGTCCTTCAGATTGATAGACAAAGGCATTGTTTTAATGGACTAAATTAGATCTCTTGGAGACCTTTCCAACAATGTAAGCTGTTTTAAATTCAGAGCACTGAGAAGTCATGACCCCATCAAGTTGGGGGATCCACTTTTAAAGTTTTCTGAAAAATTGTAAATTTGTTTATGGTTTTATTTTCCAAAACTCTTCAACTTGAATTGGCTGGAATCTGGAAACAGATGAGATTCCAAATATGTGTATAAAATTCATTTTGGTTAAGTTAAATGGTGACTTTTGATGCATACAACTCCTGTTTCAAGTTTTTGCTATTGTCCATTTTTTTCATGCAATAATTGCAGGTTTCTGCTGACCCTGTATTCTAACTGAATTTGCCATTGAATTCAGATCAATGTTATATTTACAAGAGCAATGAAATGATTTTAAAAAAGAGGAGTATATAGCTTATAGCAAGAAGAACTTGTTTATCAAGCTTACCTTCACTAGCAAGAAATGGCTCAACAAAAAAAGGGAATGAGGAAGAATGTCTTGTTGGAGAGAATGCATCTAACGAAGAACCAACAAAGCAAGAGAATCAATTAGTGCCCCCAATTTGTGAGTTACAAATCCCAAGCTTGAGGTTGTCATAACTTACAAGGGCTTATTCCTGGACAAGCTTGCTCTATTAACTGACAAGAAGAGCCCTCTTAGAAGCCCATTCTTCCTCAAGAAATTTCTCAAATCCCAGGGTTTCCTTGCCAAGCCAGTTTTATTGTCCTGGCACCATTTCACTTTTCAAGGGTAGGCCTATCATTTGGAAACCTAGCTTGTTTGATGGGCAATAACATGAGATGCTTTATCCACACGAACAACAACTTGTTCTTTGTAAGCCCTCATGTTCATGAAGATTGAAAAGCCAGACCTATTTGAAGAGGAACACAAGCATAATCAGCTGGAACAGAATGACACTAGGCAAGTAAGTAATGATGAAAGGGAGGAGTTGGTGCTCTCGGTCGATCAGTTTCCTTGTTTTGTTGACAAAACTGAGGAAAGAGTACCAGTGCCCATCTTTGCAAAACATTAAAAGCAGCAAATAAATATTAATGGCCTTGATAAGATGATAATCCATGAAGAACAGTATGAGGATGGAAAAGAACAAAAGGCCAGACTTGTTTCAGAGGAAGGAAGAACTGATATACTCGAGGTTGATCATCAAGTTGAACAAGATGTCAAACAAGAACCTGTTGGAAATATTGTCATTGATATCAAAGGGAGCTAAATTAATATTGTGAAATGTTCATCATTGATGTTAAATGATTTGTACATGTGTATTAACAATATTATCACCATCATTGGTATCAGACCAAGAGTTCAGAAATACAAGGACAGCTTTGGATCAATTACACATCATTTTATGAAATAAGAACAACTCTGGCTATTGTAACGTAATAGACTTATAACATACATAGAACATGTTACAAATTAAGGAAGGCTGTAAAATATAAAATATATCCGTGGCCATCACATCTAAACTATAGACATGTAAAGCAAAAGACTATGATGAACAATTTAATGGCAATGAAAGTAAATAAGTAAAGCCTTTGATTGAAGACTTACATCAATAAAAGTACCAAACTTCATTCAATAAAGATGTTAACAATCATTATTATTTTGAGAGGTTGATTGTATAAGCATCAAAAGCAGTTGCAGCCAGCAATTAAAAGTGCAAAGAGAGGCATCGAGTGCAATGCATTAGAAAACCAAAAGACTTAACGAATGATACAAAATAAAGACAATGATTTATGTATGAGGAAATGGTGCAGCGATAAGAGTAACTCTCAGCAATCAATATAAAAATTGATGTGGCAGTGATCTTTATAAAATGGAGCGACTAAGACAAACAAAGTGGGACTGGGCAGAGTCTATGAATTTAATTTGATGACAAAATTCATTTAATGAAGCCACAAATTACGAAGAGTATTAAGAGTGATCCCAAAGAACGATCTGTTCAGGAAAACAAGTGTAATATAACATGGTGTTGATTTTCTGAGGATCGCTGCAAATGTACTAAGCACTGCCATATATGTGGTATGTGTGTTCCAAATGGTAGCGACCTCTTATTTATAAAGAGAAAAGGATAAGAAGAGACATGTCCCTTCATGGGACATGTCTATTCATTAATTTGATAATTAATATAATAATAAATATAATCATAGTTATATATATAATATTAATTTCTCTCACATAATAAACTTATTTCTCATATGTAATTATATCTCATATATAATTATATATAGCCATAGTTTTTTCCGACTGAAGCTACCAAACATCAACACTCCCTCTTAGCTAGGGAGGATAAACACAAGACAGATATTACATCACTGGCAATCTTTAGGAATGACACATTAAGAGAATCTTTGATCAAAACATTTCCACTATTTTGATATCATGAGTATTGGCTTTCAGAATATCAACATATGATATTCATCAAATACACTGAGTAATGGTCTCCAAAATATCAACACTTGATATTCACCATATACTTAATAAGGTAATGGTCTACAGAACATCAACATATGATATTCACCATGTTGATATCACAATTGAGTATTGGTCTCTAGAATACCAATATATGATATTCACCAGATACTCCTTGAGTAATGGCCTCCAGAATGAGATGCAAGATATTCACCAGGTACTATGAGTAATGGCCTTCAGAACATCAAGTCGTATAATATTCACCATATACTCCATGTAATGGCCTCTAGAACATCAATTTGCATAACATTCACCATATACTCAAAAATGTTTATAAGGTATGTGCATACGCATTCTAATGCTTACCATATAAACATCCACCATGCATGGTATAATCTATAATGATCTACATAGACATCGTAAGATATCCATCATAATAGAAAATTAAGTTATTGTAAGATCGTCACCTTTCAATAACTTTTGCAAATACAAGTGACATCATTTGGAAGTTGTCACTTCCTCATGATGTACACAGGGGATAGGCCTATTAAAATCACATATTCATGAGGCATATTGATGGATCACAGTCCTCTTGATTGCTAGAATTTATTAATCACTAGAGAATCCATCTCAACATGGTTTACTCCTTCTAAATCAATATGACCAAGATCTCCAAAAGTTGACTGAATCATATCCTCTATCTGCTCCTCTTTCAAGGTTGCATCAAATAAAATGTCAAGCTCCATCTAAATCTTAATCTTCCTCTTCTTGCAATAACATTCTCGGAAGAAAAGATCAAGTCACATAGCTCTTTTATACTATGTATTAAAAAACAAATAAGAGAGAGACTAATTATGCTCTGAACATATATGCATAATAATAATCGAATCAATTCCTTAATATAAAAAGTATTCAGATAATATTAACACTTTATATATATATAATCCTTTGCATATTTACATATCTATATAATAATTCATACAAAATGAAATAATTTCATAGACTTACCTCTATATCCTTCGGCTTTATATTTTCGTCAAAATAAAAATGTATCAAAACTCACAATTGTGTTTTTAACCAATGTCATCTAAACTTTTCTTTTGTAAGAATACATTAAAACTAATCATCTCTTCAATAAATTCACATATTTTTCTTTTCCATGAATTGATGGACACAAAGACTATTTTGATAGATTTATGCCTTCCTGTACCTTAATTTCCAGCAATGTAGAAAATTCTCAAAGATTTAACCCTTCATATTCTTAAATTTGTCACAAAGAAGAATATTTTCATAAATTTAGGCAATTTGTCCATCAATTTCCATGAAGAGGAACATTTTGCAAGATTTGTTGCACCTCCAGACCTAGTGAAATATTCAATGATTCTACCTTCTATTTTAGTGATTAATTTTGAAGCAGAGCAAAAAAGGGTGTAGTTCGCTACTAATGTTCAACCGTCAAGTGACAACAAAGAGTACAAGAGATGACATTCTCGCAAATCGATCAAAGATCATTTATCTGATTATCTTACTTTTTCTTTTATATTATGATGATTTCATAGAAGATTGTGCACCTTAATTCTTTTAGGGCTTCCTCGAACCAGGATTCCATATCAGATTTAGTCCCCTAAAAGAGGGAATTTTAATTATACTCTTGATTTAAACTAAATCTTCCATTAATTTCAATAGACTTGACCTCAAAACTTGCTTTTCAAATTGCAAATTATCTGCATTCAAACATTCACCCGAGCACACCACGTGACATTTGGGCCACCGACCAATAGACTGCTCAGCAAGTAGATATTGAAGCACGGTTTGGAGCAACAACTCACAAATGTTCTCACGCGCTTCCTATTGCGTTGGGGCATCAATACCAAGGGGCTGCTTATTTGTTTCTTGAGCTCTCTAGCACTCTCGATCTAAGGTAAGCATCTGATCCTTTGTATTCACATTGGAAACCAAGCATTGCCATAGTTCTAAATCGGTGATAAGACAGTCTAATTTGTCGCTGTTGTATTGATCCCACAAAATGAGTACCTGAGTTGGAGGCATCAAGCTTTGGTCCATCTCACCCTATTAGCTCGCAAAGACATTTGGACATGATCCTTTGCGAGCACAAATCTATTGATCTATCCAATGATATTAGCAAACATGTATCTGTTATCGGCAAAGTCTAAACATAAGCCGAAGGGATTAGTTAGTATTCAAAAGGTTGCGTGACGGTTGAGTCACCCCTTCAGACAATATACATATACATATATATATATACCTTTAATGTATGGTCAGGAGGCCGTAGTACCAACAGAGTTTATGGGACCGAGCTTACGAATAGCAATTGAAAAGAAGTTGGGGGATATGGAGAATCTCAGGGAGAGACTATACAACCTAAATAAGCTTGATGAACGAAGACTACAAGCACAATGGGCTACAGAGATTTCATAGCTTAGGTGCAAGGTCTGTCATGACAAGCATTTGAAACAGAACAGATTCTAACCAGGCCAACTAGTATTGAAATATAACTGACACAATGAGACTAAACCCAGTAAATTCAAAGTAAAGTGGATTGGACCATACAAGATCCATGAAGTTGGTGATAATGGAGGGATCAAGCTTTGGACATTAGATAGGAAGGAAGTGACCAACCCAGTAAATGGTTCGAAGTTAAAATTTACCATCAGAGAAATGAATCCCGAGAAGATAACGACATCCGAAAGAACGATTCGAGTAGAATTTAATGTATATAAAAAAATCAAAAATCAAAAAGATAGAATTATATATAGTCAATGAGACAAACAGAGGAGAGTAATAAAGATGCAAATTGGTTTAAGTATAAGATTACTAACAGTATGGCCCCAAGCAATTGTGTGAAGCATACGACCACCTATAAAAGCATGCTGCAAACACCAAAAGCACCATACGGGCACTTGATAGACACAAATCGAGAGGGAAGTAAAATTGTATGGACTCGGCAAATGGAAAGGAATACCACCATACGGACCTTGACAGCCAAGAAAGCAGTCATCGTACGGCCTAGGCAAGGGAGAAAGTTAAAAATAGTGCATGGTTGTACGACTTGTTTAGCAAGATAAAGCAAACACCGTACAACCATTGCAATTGCCTTACAAGCACAAGCAGGCAGTAAAGCAGCAAGGGAAATAATAGTGCATCATACGGGCATGAACAACAACGAAGGAAAGCACGGTGTACTACACAACTGTACAGTTAAGTTCAAAGACGACAGTAAAGGGAAAGCGCTTCCACAAGGATACTGTATAGTCGTATGAAATAAGCAATCACAGAAGACAATAGAGAGACATGTCGTACAGTGATGTTAGGTGTTGTACAGTAATAAAGGAACGCAATAGGAAGCAATAAAACATACGATGTTGGTAATCATCGGACACATTGATAGTAAGATTGCCAAGGAAAGCGCATTGCACACCAAAAAGGTCATCGTAAGTATTTATATCAAGGAGGTCATCGTGAGTAGCAACGTTAGCAACTTCCAAGGTATTTACATACACCATACGACCTTCTTACGGCAGCCTACGGAGACACACAAGGTAGGGACTGTACGGACGATAATAGAAGTCCTTTCTGAGCATAATTACCACATTGTATCAGCCATAAGGAGTGTACGAAGGAGTTGTGACCTAACTGTTTTTTGTACAGAAAGACAAAAGAGGAGACAGTTATGGAGTTGGTTGAGAAGAGAGCCTGAAAGAAAAAGTTGGAAGAGGATTCGGCTATCAATAAGAGAATCAATAGAAATGTGAAGACATTGCCTTCAAGCGTCCGCATTACAGAAGGCACAAGCACGAGCAAAAAGAAGGGCAAACAACAAGCACAAAAGGCTGCTACAACAATACATCTAATGCCTCAAAACATACCTTTTGAAGGTCTAAATGGGTTAGAATGCAGGAAATGGTGGCAGGATACCCCCGATAATCACCCGATAAAGAATAGCATAAGAAAGGCATAGGTAGAATGGGCAATCCGAATGCTAGCCTTCTGCATTCAAGAATATGAGGGCTTTTTGCACACCATGATCAACACTTATGACAAGTTTTCCCGAACTAGCTCAATTTCCTACCTAGGGCAAGAATTGGTAATTTCCTTCAGAGCACCAGATTTCACTAGGGTATTTGACATACCCGGCCATGCACAACGAGGCAAGAAGATTGATGGCAAACCAAAGAAATTAAGTTGAAAGGCAAAGGCATACCTAATAGAGCTCATGTACAAAAAACTATCTCAACCAGAAAGAGAAGCATTGATGGACACCTTTAAAGGCAGAGGATTGAAAAAGTCTAATATTCAGGAAAGATAATGGCATTGCCTGATGGACTTTGTTAAGAGCAGGCTCACGGGATCGAGTCACACATCTAATATTTTCTTCCCACAGGTAGCAATGATGAATGGGATCATGAATGAAAAAGTGTACGACTAGGTAGTAGTACTTGCGGAACGTATGTACGAGTTTATGACGCTACAGCACAAGACATTTTGCATTCCCCATTACGCCATTGGATTGTTCCTTGATCCTACAACATGGATGATCCCCCTTGACAGGTTGGAAGTCAAGCCTGGCCCACTCACTCCAAGTGAGCCCCCCATCATGTAGTGGAAGCATTTAGACACACCAAGCGAGCAAAAGGCCACGGTTGGGCAAAAGCGACCCAGGCAAGAATTGGACGCAGGCTCGGAACATGGCAATACAGATAGCGATCAGCAGGAGACGTCATCTGAAGATACCAGTGCAACAAACAAAGAGGAAGAGGACATGGAGGATGATGAAGAGGCTGAAGTCATTACCGCGACATTGCTACTATTCCCACGGCTTGCCCTCTCAGCGACATCTCATTTGGCCCCTATAGGTACGCATATTCTGGGTTTTGGACAGTTCAAGCAGCCCATAGTTATAACTCCTGTCACAATAGCAACTTAGCCAGTACCCACAGGGATCCCATCCATTCTGGAGGCAGTGGCTACATTATAGACAAAGTCTCATCCATCGCCACCTACAGCCGTACCGGACGAGGTGGTGGAGATACCAGTGCAGGAGTTACCTGAAAGTTCGAGGGCACCTCAAGTTTGACTGGATGTAGTTGGTTCAGATGTTGTGGTCACTATAGATGCTAAGTTATTGGCTACCAGTGAGGGCACTAGTAGGGCGAGTACAACACAAGACATGAGTGCGCAGGATTTGAGTGAGCAGGACTTGAGTGCGTATCTGAGTCGAAGGTTTACCATCAGACCAATAGCGTTGGCATTTAGTATTCTCTCACTTATGAGAGAAGTATCCCAAGAGGTGGATCCTATGGCTCCATAGGAGGAGGAGAGTCACCCCACTGGTGCAGTTGAGCTACCACCTCCACCCCCAACAAACAACACTGTTGAGAGGATGTTAGAGGCTGTGGAGACACCGATGGGCACATAGGAGCAGCCCACATCAGGTCCCTCAACAGCCATAGGGGAGGATGTAGAGGCATACTTGATTGACATGTTGACTCGAGGTCACCAAGTGGTGATTTGTGTGCAAACATGCACATTGGCGATAGTGGTGCAGTAGTTGAAGCAGGTTCTATCTTTTATACAAGTTGATTGCCCAGTTGTCTTTATAGTATGCTTTGAGGCACGAGGGTGGCCTAACACAGAGACTTCGGAGATGAGGCAGGAGTGGATTGCGAGAGAATCCGTAGTAGAGAGCCGAGTGGAGAACTTGACGCACGAGATAGTACAGGTGTATCGGGATGAATACTATGCTCTACGGAAGAGTCAAGCAGATTAGGTAGCAATAGAGAGGGCTCGGGAGGAGACAACTACCAAATTAGTGGCAATAGAAGCCAGTTTGGCTACGCAACAGTCATCTTGGGAGTCAAAGTGGGCAGTACTCATTGCCGAGTTGGAGGCAGTTAAACAGGAAAGGGAATCAGAGAAGGCAATGTTCTTATCTCAACTGGAGGAAGCAAAGCAAGTCAACAGTCGGCTACAGATGGAGTCGGATGCAAAAGAGGTGGAGCTCCGAAACATAGTAGAGATGATAAAGAGAGCTTTAGAGATTAAGATGTAGGCTAAGGTGGATCTAAACACCCGAACCCAACACATGCATGAGTTATAGGCACAGTTGAAGGTTACTACACCCGCACCGCCACGGACACACCCTTCTTCTTAGTCTTCTTTTGATGTACTTAGTTGTCTCTATTTTGTCTTCCGGAGACGACTTCTCTTTTTTTTGAGGGGGGAGGGGGGGGGGGATGATGTTATCGGCAAAGTCTAAACATAAGCCGACGAGATTAATTAGTATCTGAAAGGTTGCGTGACAATTGAGTCACCCCTGCGGGATATATATGTATATTGTCCGATTGAACTAGGGATTATCACTATTCTACTCGTGATTGTATACTCTGCTTATATGAATAAAGTACTATCTTGTTAGTGTCATATTCTAGTCTTTTAATGCAATAACTATGCATTTACCCTGTACAGTAAATAGTATCTCAATCTGATCCTAACATTTGAGATATTGCCCAGCAGCCATCGCACAAACATTTGAGTATTTAAAGCCCAATCCATCATTGTCATTTGTAATGTAATTAAAGCCAGATCCATCTCAGCTCATTAAATCATGCTTCATCTACTTAGATTTACTCAGCCACTGAATCAACACATTTTATTATTAATAATTTCTCATTTGCAGTGATCTAGCTCTGATACCATGTTGATTTTCCGAGGATCTCTGCAAATGTACTAAGTACTGCCATATGTGTGGTATGTGTGTTCCAAATGGCAGCGACCTCTTATTTATAATAAGAAAAGGATAAAAAGAGACACGTCCCTTCATTAATATGATAATTAATATAATAATAAATATAATCATAGTTATATATATGTGTATATATATATAAATTATATTAATTTCTCTCACATAATAAACTCATATGTAATTATATCTCATATATAATTATATATAGCCATAGTTTTATCCGACTGAAGCTAACAAACATCAACACATGGTGATAACGATCCTGTTTAAAGAGAAAACCAATCCATGATACAAAATATAACAGTAATTAAAAGAAAATTATAAAACAGCAATCTATAATACTAAGCAGTGATGGAATATACAATGTACGTTGGTCAAATTTATGAGCAAATGTGATGCAAAGCGGGGCAAAATATTATCTTAGCATCAAGAGGAATGTCTTTGGCCAAATTAAAGATTAGTATTTTGGTGAAGGGGTGATATTAAAGATTAATATTTCCACCCACGATAGACACTTATCGCACTTAGAAGGGAGATTTCATTGATAACAAATTAAATATTGGGCCTTATTTCTGAAGGGAAAATATTACAATTAAATATTTCAAGCCCACTATAGCCACTAAAGATTATATCAATAAATAGAATCGCTGGAGGTTGAAGATTATATTGCCGATACTTCATTGGGCATAGAAAAGACATTGAAAAGATTACTGGAGGGAGGGTTTTATTATTGGCAACATATGGAGCCTGGATTGAAATGGATTCATCAAGCAATATAAGCATTTTAGTTGATACATCGTGAGTGATATAAAATCAGATAGAATAGTATGAAGGTTTAATAAATTGTCAGAAGACACCATTCAGACTAAGGCATAATTGTTCAGACAAGTCTGCAATTAATAGAGATGCGATTCAGAGTTAGTAAACAAATGGTGGTTGATTAGTGAGGCAGTGTTTTCTTGGTTCGCATGCAAACAAATTTGTAAAGAGATTACTAAGTCTGATTAATGGCAGATTGTAAAGAGTTCAACATACAAATTCCTTGTTTAATTCATCTTGTATTATGGCGTGATTTGTGTGTCTAAAAAACTGTGATTAAGTAAAAGGAAATAACACCTCTCTTTAAAGACATTTTTTGTAAAGGTACCTCTCCATGACTGGCCATCAACGTAAATATTTGGAATAAGATTTTGATAGATGAGGGATGTGTTGAGAAAAGACATTACACACCTAGTGAAGGATACACGTGTAGAAGATAAGGACATATAAAGCATATACACACACATACACACATCAAAAGTTGAAGCACAAAAAGATCATTGCAGATCTAATAGTGATAGACATAAGAAAAATGAGAATATGATCGTATGGTGAAAGAATTATATCCAGATTCATAGCAGATGTTAAAGCATTGAAAGCTTTATCCGATATAGCACATTCAAGGAGAACATCACAGCAGATTTGCAGACCTCATAAGCAGATTAAGAAAGTATTTTAGCTGATATATCATACGAATTTATAGCAATATAGTGAATCCATCATCAGTTGATACAGCAGCATTGTCAAAACGGAATTAAGAATTAGGTGAAGTTGGTGTTTTTCTTTGTAGGGGCTGGTGCCTCTAGTAGGTTGGTGCCTAAAAACATTGTAGAAGCAATTATTTCCCATGGTTTTCTCCCACATTGGGTTTCCACATAAAATTTGTGTTTGGTGTTCCTATGTGGACTTGTGTTTAAAATATTAAAATTCAATAAGTATTAAATGTGAAAGTTCTTTGTTATACTGATTCAACAACCGCCCCCCCCCCCCCCCCCGCCCAACTCCCAACTCTATATAACTGAATGCTGTTTAATTGGTATCAGATGCAGTTCCTTTGAAAAAAGCCTTACTGCTTAAAGGAAGATCCTAAAGAGCACAAATGGCCAATAATTAAGCATCACACAAGACACCAATCTTTGATGGGACAAATTATGTATTTTGGAGTATTAAGATGGAAGCATATTTTAATGCTCCTAGATTTAGCGTCTGTCAATCAGTAGTAGATGGTCACACACCTCAATAAACTCCACCAATGTTTGAAAGAGCTAGACAAGTCAACAAAGGATGAACTATATGGTATTCTTACCACTTATAAAATGAGGATTGGGGGGAAAACACCTTAGAAGGAAATCTCTTTTAAAGCATCAAAGAAAGAGAAAAATGAAAAACATGTATCAAGCAAGAGCTAAGTAGTGAAACTGATGAAACAGAGGCTTATTTCTTGAGGAAGTTAAATAAAGGGAATGGAAAGTATAAAGGAAAATTTCCTTTCAAATGTTTTAAATGCGGAAAGAAAATGTCCTTGTATGGACCTACCTGAAACTCAACCCAAGATTGTTCTTCTACCAATGATTGTTTTCCTTGTGTGAGCCAAGAGACCTTACATGGGCAAGGATGTGGGATTCTTCTCAATTTAAGGTTCTCTACCATTTTTAAAGACACCAAATTTTCTATTGAATCAGACTCAGTTGTAACTTTACACACCTTACCTTCTGCCTTGCATGTGGTCCTGAAAAGTGACTTCCTTTGTCGTGGTTCAGTGGTACCTTCAACAGTGTTCTCCTCAACATCAAAGCTTTGCCATTTTTTGGATGTCCCTATGAATCAGGAGAGTTGACACTCTGGCAATCAATGTCTTGGGCCAGATGTGTTCTCCTTTCTCCTTGAGAGTTGGATCCTATCTTCTCTGGACACTTGGCAACAGCATGGCCCACTTGACTGCAATTATTGCATCTGAAAGGCTCTAAACTCCTTCCTCCAAATCTTCCCCTGTGATTGGGTCTTCTTCCTCTAAAACTTCCTTGAGTTGTCATCTCCATGTTGACCTTCTTGACTAGACTCTCCTTGTAGTCTAGGACTGTATCCCCTATTGTGGGTTCCCTCTTCCTCTGAAATTCTTCCCTCTGCCTCTATTGTTTTGTTCTTTTCTCCTCTCAATCCTCTCCTCTACCTTTAATGCCATTTGAAAGCATTAATGGACAATATCAGGGTTTGACAAATTCAATTCATCTTGTATATTCATCCTAAGGTCATTCAAATATTTGGCTACCCTTACACTTTTACTTTGTCTACATCTCAGACTGAGTCTCTGAAATTCTTCAATGTATGTGCTCACATCCATCTCTTTTTGTTTCAGATTTTGTCTCCTCCTATGAAGTTGTACTTCATAGTCCTCAAGCACATAGACCTCTTTGATTTTTCCAAGTGGATATCATACTTTTCCCTTCCTTCACCCTTTCACCTTGTACAAAATTCCACCATGTAAGGGTTGTCCCCTCAACTTGGATTTGGTATCTTGGTCTTTTGGTTCTTGAGAACCTCTTCACACTAAAAAAAATGTTTTTCTATCCGTTCCATGACACTGTCAGCATCCATCTTTCCACAAAAGGTGGATTACTGTCCATTTTTCTCCTCTCCACAGACTTGAGGGCATTTAGGAAGTGCATGTGCTCTGCAGGGATCTCCTCGCCCTGCCTAGGGGGCCTACTCTTCTTCCCCTCCTCTGTTTGAGCACTCATCTTCTTCCCCTCCAAATCTACCCTTCAACTTCTCCAACTCTACCTTCAACCAACGGTTTTCCTTTTCCTGCTCTTGCATTCTCTTTGCAAGTTCTAGATTTGTCACTTTAGGAAGCATGATGTGAGCTTGTCCTTCTAATTCTCCTACTGATACATACTCAACTTCCTTTCCCCAAAGATTCTACTATGCTCTAATACCAATATGATGGAGAGCCACAAACACAAATTAGGTGGTCTACTCCACAACCACAACTATGGAGGCAAATCCAAGAGTTTCTCCTTGACAATAGGTATCTTAGGACTCACTCAACATGTTGGCAAACTTATCCAACATTTGTGTGACAAGATCCATACAAACTTGTTATACCTTGTGTTACAAGATTCAAGAAGAGTTGGCAGATTAACAGATTTCCGGATGATTGATTGATTAACAGAGGAACAAATGTGTTCCTTATAAAGAATTAGAAGGACGTTGTTTCTAAAAGAAACAACGTAGACTGAAGACGGAATTAGAAACAAAACTAAGACAGGATAGGAAACATTCCTATCTGGACTGAAGAAAAAGAGACAGGATAGGAAACATTCCTATCTAGACTGAAAGACGGACTACAGACAAGTAGTTGACTATTATAGAAAGTATAAGATATTATCTTAATACCCTCCCTTAATGGTCAACGTACGAATGTCGGAACATTCTAGGATAATTGAGACCCTCCTTGGATCTACAGAATGCTGAAACCAAGAAGCTTTGTCAGAAGAGTGCTATGATCCAAAACAGATTGCAATTACAAAACTTCGTTTTTGTGGAAAAAACGGTAAAACCCAGAATCTCACACAACCTTGCGTATTACAGACAACTTGAAATGATTTTTGAGGAGAAAATCAACAAACCCATAAAAAACAGAAACAAATTCAGAAGGCGAAAAATGCAGCTTCACCTTGATCAGGACCCGGAGAAGTCGGACGCTGCCTAACACCCAAAACAAGTTGATCGGTGTTCCGATATTCGAAGATTGCGATGATGCGCTGCTTCCAGGTTCCAAAATTGCGACCATTGAATTTGGAATTATGTTCGAGCAGAATATTTGTCAGAGATGCCATGGCACGTTTTTCAATGAAAAACTGTGAAATTTTGTGAAGGCACATTCTTCAAGGCAAAAATATGAAAGACCCAGAAGAGAGCTCGAAAAACTCAAAAGAAATCTGCTGTCGTTTTTTGGATCCGCTGGCTCGAAAATTGAGGCACCCAGAAAAAATGGACGACAACCCAGTTGAGCTCTCGAAAAACCCACCAAGAATCTGCAAACAAAATATTTTTTCGACCCCAAAAATTAGGGTTTCGAAAAAAAAGGCCCTAGCTGAAAAAAGCTTGAAAAAACTTCAGATTTCTTGATAAAAAATGGCAGATTTTTCTTCAAGGATCGATGTGCATGGATGAATGGGGCTAGAGTGTGCTAAACAAACACAGGCAGACCCGAGTTCGGGAATTTCTCTAGGCCGAAAACCCTAAGTGGGTTTTAGAGAAATTCAACAGAAATAATTTTGAAAAAATTTAAACAAATAATTTCACGAAGAAATTATAAATTTTTTCGAAAAAATTTAAGTAATAGCTCTGATACCATGTTACAAGATTCAAGAAGAGTTGGCAGATTAATGGATTTTCAGATGATTGATTGATTAACAAAGGAACAAATGTGTTCCTTATAAAGAATTACAAGGACGACGTTTCTAAAAGAAACAACGTAGACTGAAGACAGAATTAGAAACAAAACTAAGACAGGATAGGAAATATTCCTATCTGGACTGAAGAAAAAAGAGACGGGATA